>CM052361.1:1821808-2330887 GCA_028551475.1 Casuarina equisetifolia
TTAAATCTCAAAAAAGAAGAAAAAAATCCTGCAATAGAAAGAAATCATTGCAGACAAATAGAACTGTGGCAAAAGGACTAATGTTTTTGCTGACAGGCTCAAATTCAAATGCAAGAGACTGCAGTCTAAAATAATGCATACTTGGTTGATCTCAATGACTTAGAAATAGAAATTTTAAGAAGCAGTAAACTGTTCATATTAGGAATAATTTCAAGAAAGCATCTACGTATGATGAACAACTAAGAGATTGTCAAGATTATGTTTTTTCCTTTGGTTACCAATTATATTCTCAGGAGCATTCCAAATAAAATGCAATAAGCTTCAACCATCCAAATTGGAAAGTGCATTCAACAAAATTAAGGAGAGGGAAAAATAAATTGACATACTCTGTTGCTGTTCGTAGTAATTCATACACCATATCTGTCTGTAACAATTAAAAGATGAGATTTCCAGAAGGCATAAGTATACAACCAAAGAAAGCTACATATGGATAAGAAATAGAGACATGTGTCTAACAAATATAAGGGCTGACCTGTAGAACATTCGGCAAATTTAGCCTCTGAGCAAGTTGGGTAGCAATGGTAGACTTTCCAACACAGGCAGTTCCACATACAAGAATTACCAATGGCACTCTTTGGTGGTGAAATCTGAAAGTTAACAACTAAAACAACATTACTATTAAACAAAACAGTTAAAACATGTGATTTCCAACTTAATACCAAAATTCATTAAGAAGGCTAAGGGAGACAACCCCATTACACAAAAAACCATGAGGAGTCCCCGCATGAGGAAAGCAAAATGTAAAGAAATTATAAGATCAAGAGACAAGGAAAAGAGAAATAGGATGTGATGCGGGAGTCACGAAATGCATCAGGATGACTCTGTCGACCTAGCAAAAAGTAACTTCCAAAAGATTCCTTATGCTCAAGCAATAATGTTTAACCCCTTCAAAGGTCAGCGTGTTGCTTTCCAAACAAAACACACCAACTCAAGTATAGAATGCCACATTCCAAACTCATTAGAGTCCACCACCAAAAAAAGACAAGCAACCTAGTTTCTAAACCTACGTGTAGCATAACCCCCAAAAGAGAAAATGCCAAGCACAGTAGCTACCATACAATGCAAAAGAAGCAAGTTAACAGACTCTACCCATTTCATACAACACACAAGAATGTGCTATTTTTTCCCATCAAGTTATCATGTGAGAACTTTCCAAAGAGATGCCGCACAAAAGCCCAGCACATCAACCATAAAATTCCAAACAGCCTTAAAGCCTCCTTTAAAGCAAGTCCTCCTCATAAGAGTAGTGCATGGCCAACCATTTCCAATATGAAAAGGTGCATGTAGTAAATGACCACTGATATCAACTCCTTAAGGCTGCCTAATTTCCAAACAAGGGAATACTGACAACAAAACATTTTAAAAAAAAATCCATGAAACATCGACTTGTTGATAGGAAAACCAACAGAACAAGCATCAATTTATATGGAAAAGTTGGAGAAAAAAAAAAAAAGCTACACCTCTGTAGCTAACTGTGACAAGAATATTAAGAAAAAGAGACAGCAAGTAATCTGGAAAAAATTGACCCTAGCTTCAAAGAATGCTTGTTAACCTGGTCATCATCTTGTAACGGCTAATATACTCTTCTCCATAACCCCGCCGCTCCATAAGCTGCACAGCTTGTCTTGTTAGAATATTCATATACAAAAAATACCAAGAAAAAAAAAGTCAAAAAGCCCTTTACTTTCGAAAAATGTTATCTCATTCCAATCATATTCGGTAAAGGCAACATAACCTTCTCTCATCTAAGAAAAGTCCTTTCTTTCCACAACCAGTTGGTAACTATTATGAATGAATGGATATTCCTTTAAGATTGGACACGTTACAAATAAAGAGAAGAATTTCAATCAAACCACTTTATTATTGATTCTTTTTCCTAGGATGTTCATCCTGGCCAGGTTCTAAGCATCACCCAATATCATCCATATAACTAATGAGCAATAACTGGAAAAATTAATTTAAAATAAAATTAAAATAAAATAACACTGCTGAAGCTATTTCAATGCAGCAAAGAATATGTCCAAGGTCACAACTCATACCGGGATCCAAGGACAAATTATACACCTGATTCTTATCAGCTTTCGTAGTTTCCAGTACCACTCAAAATCCATCAGCTGCTATTCACAAGACTCGCTTCCTTATGGAAGGGAGGGGAGAAGGCAATTTCCTAGAATAAGAACTCTTATTCTCTCAACCATAGAGCCACAAACCCACAAACCCACAAACACATATATACGCACATCCTTCAAGCACTCGCTCTTTAAATTCTTATCATTTTCATAATTACCATTTGTTTCAAAATCAAAAGTCAAAACTTAAACTTGAGAGCTAAAACCTCTAGATGGCAACTATGATGAGATCGTTCAGAAGGTAAAAGAAACTTCCTAACTTATACAAAACAATCACATCAGTCTTCACACGTACTCTGAACCTCACATTTGCAGCTCGTAAGCACTATACAACTTAACAAAGATCCAGGACCTTAACTTCAAAGTTCTATTCTTAATGTATCCATGAGCTTACTGCCAAAGATGAAAAAGTGAAATGTCAATAACATTTCAGTCGACATGGAAAGCATGCAAAAGAGTAAGGAAACAAAAATGTCACAAGGAAAAACGGAACCCTGGAATGCAGGGCGTTGGTTACTTAAGGATCTAGCATACCTTAAACAGATTGGCTTCCAAATCAGACTGGGAGCTGCAAAATAACACAAGCATGCAAGTGAAAATTTCGAATGTTTCTACATAAACAAAGTTAAAAACAAAACAAAGAAGAGAAAGGAGGCATACACATCTAGAAGGCTGTTGTCAATGAGCAGCTTCTTGAGTTCAAGAGCAATTTTGACAGCTACATGATTTGGAATCTGCAACCAATAAGTCATAACAAATAATCCCGGGATCTAGTTGCAAAGGCTTCTTTTTAAATTTAGATTGCAAGATACCATGATCATCCCAACAGAACGCGCTTAAACAATCAGAGGTAAGTTGAAAGATACCAAGTATATTGCAACATATTCACTATGCACATGAGGTGACAACCACTTTGAAAAGCTCTAGAAGGATCCAAAGCACGCTAACATATATGAAACAAAACTGTGATATCGATGTGGGACAGCTCGAAAGGATGCTGTACATGTAAAAGAATACAAACAACAGAACAATAAATAGCACGACAAACTAGGATTCTCATACTGATTTCAAAAAAGAGAAAACTAGAGCGAATTTGAGACCTTAGTGACAGTCAACATCCGGCTGAGCAAGAATCTAGACAGAACGTAGTAGTGATCCGCATTTTCACCCAACCACACCTTTACCTTCAACAACAAAAAGCAAAAACAAGTTCAAAATCAAAACATACCAAGTTAAGAGTACGCAAATCATCGAATCGATCAAAGTAATGAAAGCAACAGGAAAACCTTGACGAAGTCGTATTTGGAGGAAGCATTTCGGGAAGAGAATCTGATGGTCGGTAAGGGTGAGTCTTTCTCAGTGTCTTCGCCGCTGTTAGGGCTCGTAACCGCTATCCCCTTCTCCTTCTTCATCTCTGGCTCGGTCGGAAACGGAACAGGCAGAGAGTACACGCTTTCTCGCTCCCCCCTACTTCAGACTACTATGGTTCCGCCACGTCTCCGGGACTGTGACGAGGTGTACGTGGCAAGAAGATTTTTGACGCGTCACCGGCAAAAGTTTTAAAAGATTGTCTTGATCCTTGCGAATTTTTAACATTATTGTATGTGTGATTACTGCATGATTATATTATTTTTAATTAGAGTATATAATCAATAAATATTATAAATAAATGTTACTAATAATTAATTGTTAATGTCATATTAGATCATCATTTTCGTAAGGCAATCCTTTCTTTTTTTTGTATTTTAAAAAATATTATGACAGGATTTAACTAATATAAGATGCATATTGTTTGCAACACCAATTAACAATTGAACAAGAAGTAATTAATGTCATAATATTATAAATCCAATGCAAGATTAGAGCTCCAACATCTAAGAACCAATCTTCAGCTACTGGTAAATTGTTGTTACAGATCATTTGCCAGACAGATAATGAAGCTGCATCAAGATACATAACAGGGGTGTTTGATAATGTTAAGACATTAATCACAAGCATCCTGGACTGGGCAGGGCAGGATCAGGCAAAACATGTGATGTTACATTCTTTCTTAGCATCTACATCTATTCTAACCATCTAAATTAACAAAATGATTACAGAGTATTGCTACAGTCTGCAGTGGGAACTTTGAGCGAGCTGCAGATTCTGGTCATCAATGGCATGTCTCTCACATCCTCTTGAAAAATTTGCCGCCTTTCTTCCCCATGCCAGTCCCAACAAGACTCGATGGAAGAAGAGACTTAGTGTCTGGTCTCCATTTCAACTCTTTGAAGGCAGAAAACAAGGTCGAAAGTGAAGGAGAGATTTCAGTGTCCTTTATACTCTTACAGGATACGACTCTCAGACTTTGAAGCTCCTTCCAGGAAAGAATTACAGAGGCCAGGCCTTCGGTAGTTAGCAGCGGGCATCCTTCCAGAGACAGGAACTCCACCCTCCTGTTGGAAAAGCAAGATTCTTTAATCTTCCTAATAAAGAAAACTTCATGCCGATACAAAAACCTTGATATACTCTACCGTAGCCAGTCAAGTAGCTATTCTACACTAAATTCAAACTTTGTAGTGATATAGCTCAATGGAAGAACATCCAAACACAATAATTCATATTTCTGGTTGAGCCCAATCCCATAATTTGTTAGATTACAGTCGATATACATTCATTAATCGGTGTACTCAGCAAAACTGGTTAGAATTGACAAATCAACGGATCCCACTGTTCATGAGAAAGAGACACTACTAACTTTTAGGAGTGATCTATCTTATTAAGAGAAAGAGACACCCAATACCAAGCTAAGATGTTAACAATATAAGACAACCACTATTTGTAATTTGCTTTCTCATAAAGGAACCAAAAGCACACTCAATTTATATAGGATGAAGCAATAAGTTGTTAGCACAGGGACCCAATCCGTATAAGGTTCCGCACTTAAACCAAAACTATAATGTTACGTTAGAAAAAACTCAACTTTCATCATTAAACTAATTATAAGGAATAATATGAAACAACCAATACTTTTAATATCAATTATGCACAACCATATGCCATTGAATCTCCTTCGTCAGCTATATTCTAAAAGTAGTACTATGACATTAGCATGGCAGCTAGCCTTATGGGGAACCCAATTACCTGCAACTACGAACCAAGCTGAACATCTCATTATCCAAACCCCAGCAGTCCTGGAAAGTTATCTCTTTCACAGCGCCACACACCATAAACATCGCATTCACGCTCTTCTTATCCCGCAACTGACACTTCTGCAGAAGTAACCTTTCGAGAGCCGGGCAACAACCCAAAAACTCGTCCGGTCCCGGATTGGGATCGATCTCTCGACACGACTGAAACCTCAAAGTCTTCAAATTCTCACAGTATGAGAGCCCCGCCAACCAGCCACTATCCATCCTGTGATCACAAATTGTGAATTCCTCCAACATCAGGCAACATTGCCCAATGGCCTTGATCCCGTCAAAGCTCCCCTCACATCCACAGAGCTCGAGCTTCACCAACCTCTTACACCCCTGTGCTAATATCGTTAACCCAATATCCGAAACTACCGAACTATAGAACCCATCCACATTCCCAACCAACCTAAGCACCTGTAAATTCGTACACGCCGCAATGCCGCGCAACACGTCGTCGTTACACTTGTGCAGCTCCAAATCCTGGAGCGTCGAGCACTCCTCAGCCACACTCAACAGCCCTAACTCGCTAGCGCCAATGACCGCAAGCTTGCGCAGATTTGGGCAACCGCTCGCCAGCATTTCAAGCCCCGTGTCCACAACCTCTACGGGCAACAAGCTATCTTCGCAAACATTCCAGGTATGGGAAAACCCGGACCCGATATGCACCGAAACAACCCTGTGGCTCAGCAGAATGCTCGAGTTACGGGGCGAAATGAAACAACCGGAAACCAAATCGACGTGGGTGAGATTCGGGAAGCGGAAAAGCAAGCGACCGGAATGTAGAAAGTGCCAGTCGAAGAGTCTCAGGGAGCGGACTAGGCGACCCTGGAGGCTAAGCCAGCGCTTGCACACAAGGGAGTTGGTGTTGCGCTGCGAATCCGGGAGCTTGGAGAGAATGTCGAGAAGGAGGTGGTCAGGGAGGAGGAGGGTGAGGTCAGATTTGGGTGCATTGGGGTCCGGCGTTTTGGGGATTTGGGTTTGGGACGACTTCTTGGTAGGAGTGTTGACGGAAGGCTGGAGCTGCATGGTGAAGACAACATGGTTCTTGACAGGCTTCTTGGGGTTCTTGAGCCAGAGCCCCGACCAGCCTGACAACCTCTTCTTCACCGACTGCGGGGTACTTGGACTTCCGGGCTTCTCCACCAAAAACGACATCGTTTCTCTCAGATATTCGCCGGAACCTGCATCTCCGGCGAGCACTCTTTCTCCCTCTCTCTCTTTCTCTATACGTTGTCTGTAGTGGGTGTTGTCTTCAACTGGCTTCTTGACTACAGATTTCTTGTTCGAAATTTCTCACCATTCGAAGACTTTGAGGGCCTAACGGAACTGAAGCGGTGGGGAACCAGATTTGAACGTTTCTCAATCATTCCACCTTCTTGTAAAGGGGCGCTTTTTGTTTTTATCTGAGGATTTGAAATTGGAGGCTAAGCACCGTTTTGAAAAGTCGAAATGATCTTCATTCTTTAGTGTTATTGTCAAAAATAAAAAATAACATAATTTTTTCTGTAAATAAAAAACTCAATCCTTATTATGAAAATAAGCATAGTTTTTTTTATATAGATATATTTAATACCTGTATTTTCACAAAAAATCATTTTCCCTTCATGTCCGTCCTCGCGTTTGCATGGTGCTCTGCAAATTCTATGTTTCATGTCAATGTTACACTAATGTGCCCCATCAAGAAGACCGTTATGTAGCCGTTCATGATTCAAAAATGCCTTTAAATGGGGACACAACCTCCATTGATAAAGCAATGAATGACAAAAGGTTGCTTTCTCGAAAGGGATCCTTGATTCCAATTCTTATGAAATCTATGGGGTTCACGCCAATCATTGAAGGGATAAGCTCTCGTGTGTTCAGCACGAGAACATGGAGAATTAGTGAGAACCCACAAGTCTTGTTCAAAATGTGTGCTACCAGGAAAGTTGGTTCTACAAGCAGAATCAGTGAATTATACCCATAAGGGTCCCGTGGTTGCAATGTTATAAGTGGCAAAAATTGACTCGGAAAGAAAAGGAAAGATTTTTTTTTTTTATCCCCCCTTTTTGGTTGGATAAAACGGGAATGGGGTGATATGAACCCGAAACCTTTGGTCTTCTATCAATAGTTTTGCCACTGAGCTATTGGTTGGGGTTTCAATTATATGGTTGTTCTTGTAGGTTCGGAAAAATCCAGATCAAAACTTAGGATAATGAATTGGCCATAGCTTTACATAATAATATCATTTCGAAGTTCTAATCAATACTTTGACATGTCAGAATCACATTGTGCCATAATATGCTGCAATACATTGAATTTACAAGATAAATTTTAGATTGAGTGTTTGTAGGAGAAAGAGAGATACATTTCAACAGGTTTGGTATTCTATGAACAAGAAAAGGGAACCCAGAAATTAGAATTCTAAGAAATGTTTTTCTAGAAGGCCAAAAAGAATTCAAGAGTAAAAAAGGATAGTCAAGACGTTACTACAGTCAGCTACCTACCACCTTATTTATCTACTTGGAACATTCATCAGGTAATCAAGCTTTTACCTGAAAATAGCACTCAAATAAAAACAAAAAGGAGACAGGTGCTTAAGATCGTGGAGCTGCCATTTGCTGCTTCTTTACCCTCTCCATTTGTTTTACCATGCTGTATCAAAACCATCAAAAATTGACATTTTAATTACCATCCAAATTTACTTGCGTCCCATGTTGTTTGGCTTCCAATTATGAAAACAAATCATGACTGCCATTTGAACTAAAGCAATGAGGAAGAAGGCAATAAAAACAACCAAATATTCAAATGAACTTAAGACTTAGTACCAACAAAATTGATTGGCCACGCATAATGTAGCACATATATGGTCAGAGACATGCCACTCATTTAACTCTGATTGACCACTAGTGTTGGTAAATTATTATGTCACAGACAGGATCAGTTAACTACCAGCATGAACCCGGAACCAACCCTCCAACATGGCCAGAAACACAAATCTGAAGCCCAAAGATTAAACAATAAGAACAGTAAATAGAGCAAGAAACAAAGGCAGCAACATTTATGTGCGTTCCTAGTTCACTTATGTCCAAATTACGTATTCCTCCCTTCTTATTAATAATTCCATGGAGAAATAACTATAAAACATAACAAAATTCCAAAATTAACAAAAATAAAACTGTAATCATGGTCAAGCTAACCTACCACATCGGAATGCAAATGAAGATAAACCCCAATGAAAGGATCCAAAATTCATATGAATTTGTTGAGACTGTTTGACATGTAACATGGATGGGAATTGACAGGAGACTTGGGTCAGGATACAGGGAGGAAGGAGAACTCAAAAATAGAGAGCTGCTGCAGTATGATGCGAAGCAGCAAGGTTCTGATGAAGACGTTAATGTGTGAGACCAAAACAGACAAAAATAAATAAACCAAGTGAATAAAAGAATCCCCAAACCGTCCAATATATGAATGTGTCCATCCAAGAGAAGAGACCTCTTGAAATATAATTAAATGATCCAATTTACACTTTCTTGTGAACTCCTCGATAGTGCTATTGGAGTTGATGGTTCAACAGAAATCAATATGGAATATGGCATGGATGCGGTGGACTTCCATAAGTTTCTTGAATATTTTAACCTATCTTAGACTGGACCAAGTATATGGTTTACATGCATAGCCATGAACGTGGTCCTTTTGATAAAAATGCATAACACTTGGCAAAAGAGTTTTGCTAAAATGTAACTGAGAAGATGTTGGAACTAGTTGCTAAGGGGAGATCGTTAGCCATTGTATACACGTGAGAAATATAATTAACTTTTCCAACAGAGCAGTATTAGTGAAAGATAGCCTTATTGCGGTAGGAATAGAATATATGACGAAAGATCAAAGCCACAAGCAGAATGAGATGCAGATGAGTTGAAGGAAGCAAGAACATCATTGTTAGCATCAGAAGTGAAAACAGTGTCTAGATCATCAAGAAACAATCACAAATCAGTGTAGATCCAATACCTGATATCATGAGGTGTGATAAATACCCACTGGGATCCTTGTGCCAACGCAAAATCCACAAGGGTGTCCAAGCTGATTTTCCTACTAACAGCATCCTACAGACCAAATGTGAAGCACTAAATAGTCAGGACCCTCATTCTCAATTTTTTTAGCATATACAGCAGAAAACTTTTAAGAAAAGGGAGGAAGTTCAATGTGCAGTGAGTTACTGTAAGCCTCCTGATTAACTGCAATTCAAACTTCAGAAAAGCAAAAAATAGCAAAATGGACACTGCCTAAAACAGTCAACCGATCAATACAATAACCTCAGGAAAAGTTGATCGCATGCCAAGGAAGCTCAATACCATAAAAATTGCTCAAATTCCTTTCTATCAAAAATGCCCACATCACATACAAGGGAATGACATCCATTCACATTCCAAAGAATACAAACTCACAAAACCCATTTCCTGATCAGGCAAAGTGCTTATAGTTTTCATGCCCAGAAACAAGAAAAGAAAAGACACTGGCATTCTTATAGCAAAGGAAAAAGAATCCCTCACCATAAACACATCAAACTCATCCATTGCTCGAAAAGGAGCCTCTGTCATTTCATGCAGAGCTAACGCGAAGCATAATGTTGAAAAAGAGCGCTCCCCACCTAATTAAAAAAAAAAAAAAATACCAGCATCAGAAAAATCACTGCTTTTAAAGCCCTCCCACATTATAAATTCAACCCTAAGATTTGATCTCAAAACATGGCAAACGAAATCCACAAGAACATAAGAAAATGAGAACTCCCAAATTATTCTGAGCAAATCAACAACAAATCACTTCTAGTATTCTGCAAAACTAGCTGTTAATGAGATACGTAGAGCTACATTCTTTATGAGGGAAAAAGAAAAACCTGAAAGTCCCCTGGTATCTCGAACGGTGCTGCTTGAAGCATCTTGAGGCATTTTAACCTAACAATAAATGTACAAAACATAAGGAGAAAAGGGCAACATTACCACAAAGTATTCAAGATTCTTAAGTGATAATTTTATGAAAGTGGTTTGACTAAAAATGCTATTGAATGCAAAAAATTAGATGAGTACTTCAGCACAGAACAAGCCCCTTACCTCAACTGAGAGTGTCTTTTCTTCATAACTAACTTTAATCTGTCCACTGATTCCCTTTTTTCTCAAATGGCCATTGAATCTAATGGGAGAGACATACTAATTATTACAAGTGTTAACAATACTACAAAAAGATAAAAAAATGAAGAAATAGAAAGTGCCAATAGGATGTGACTAGATATGACTAGATTTTAAGAAAGTGATTCATACTGCCAGGTCAACTGGCGCTTCAAAAGAGTTGCATTTCTCTGGAACTTGCTCCATCGCAAGTTTAAAGCTTTCTCACAAGCCTGAAATTTAAGAAGTCTTTTTTCAGATGGGCCCCATCACAAACAAAACAGTATGAAAAATACATTAGGGGAAGCAGTTGCAATCTGAGATAGAATATCTGAAACAAAGATGAGGAACAAATCATGATAAGCTTAAAGTCATAGGATTCACCTGCTATCATAGATGTCAATATGTGGGAAAGAATTATGGAACTTACATCCAGTTTTTCTCGATATCCTTTGTAAGTTTGCTGTTTTTTTAGAATCTTGCGTTCTTTATTCTCACACAACATTCTAAGGTCATCAATTGATTCAGAATATCTGTGGATTAAGGGGAAAAAAAAGTTAAGATAATTGATTACAAACTGGCGCTTGGCTGTACTTCAAGTGATACCAAGACAGATGGTAATTCCTCACCGCTGGCTCTCATGCTGCAGTCTCTGATTTAGTCTAGTTAGTTGTGCGCTAAGTTGCTCTGGGGTGCTCCCATCACAACCTCCTAATGCTTCAATTTCACTCTCAGGGCAGATAATAGAAGCCTTTCCGCAATTCTCCTGTAGTTTCACCAAGTATTAAAAATAAAAAACAAAAAACAGCTGCTACTAATTGAGCTGACAGAACGCCTTTAATCCAAACTGTCTAAACAGTTATTCCACAAAGCAAAAAGCTACAGAAAAGCACAAATGCTAAGAGTAACACAAACAGTAGGGCAATGCTATTGGCATTCAACTTTGGCTTCTTGCACTCTCATTTGTGAGGGATTATAAGCTGAAGGAAGGAGAAAAGCAAAAACTCATATCTTCAGTTAAACACAGAGAGGGAGAGATCTAAACCAACTTCATCTTCTAATGGCCCCTTTATGAAGAACATATAAAGCCACTTTTCTTTTAGTCATTGGAATTAACAGAGTGCATGAAGAAGCATACAGCAAGCTAACCTTCTCAGAATAAAAAATCAGAAGAGAACCTAAGGGAAAGTGGGTGTTCAGAGCAACACTGAAATTAATTGGTAAGAAAGGCATCAAATGTACCAGGCGGTTCTTCTCAAGCTCCTGGTAACGTGTCTCTGCCTCTTTGATAAGAGAAAGGACCTTGTTATTCATTATACCTTCATAATGGCTCTTCTTCTGTGATAAAAAAAAATCAAATATTAAGCAAAATTTACATAAAAATGAAACAAAGCATTGAAAAAAAGATTTAGGGAGAGGAGGAAGAGGACCGATTCTTCATCAAGCAGTGCTTCTTCAAGCTTTATCAGTTCATTCTCTGATCTGTCAAATGCATCAATTTCACCTTTTGCTGACTCTACAATATTAGGGGAAAAAATAGAATTGGAATTATTTAAAATTGACACCAACTATGAAAAAAAAAAAAAAAAAGAATTGCAACTATACCACAAAGAGTCTCAAATGACGTTTTGAGTTTGTTGGCTTTTGCTTCTGCATCATTCATTCTGACTAGGAGCTTTTCCAGCAAGACTTCCCTCTCTTGTATCTCCAGACTAACTTTCTAGAAATCACTCCCAATAGGACCTTCCTGTTAGAGAAGAAATCTATATATCTGAAGGTATCATGAGTAGAGACATAAGGACTAGTGAACAAACTGAGATTTCTTGATGAAGCTCATCAACATTTGATGCAGGTGATGGAATAGCTTCAGCAGCATATGAATTCTTTACATCTTGCAGGGCTAGTTTCTTTGACATCAAATCACGCTCTGCATCCACACGCCTCTTCTACAGAGACAGATATATAACCCTTATCAAAGAAAGATGAAAGAGAAGGTTTGTTTAAATGAGTTTTCAAATAAAATCTCACCATTTACCCTCCTTTCAAAACAAAACATAAAACATGATTTGGAGAACTTTTCCTATCTTCATATAAGAAAATTTTAAAAACACATGCACATTTTTGGTTTAGAGACTAGTCATGTCATAAAAAAGGAAAAAAAATATGGGGGGTAGTGTCAACGGAGAGAGGGCTCTCCGCTCCCTGCCTTTAGTGGTCCACCCCAAATGTCCGCAGCAGTGAGGCTCCACCCCCACAAAGGTTGGTAGGACTGGAATTCCACTTCCTCAACACCCTTTGTGTTGAAGGACATCCTAATCTCTCCCCCAACCAGAACAGGTGGACCTAGAAGAAAGGGTATAAACCTCCTGTTAAAACATGAAGTGATACCTTTACAGTTCTCAGAGTCTCGTGAAGATCCTGAAGACTCTTCTCTGCCTCCCTCTTTGCCCTCCCTCGCTGTTTTGCTTCTTCATGCATTTTTGATTCATCTCTTTGAAGATCCTTAATCTGATCATCAAAAGAACTACAAAGACGGCCACTTCTTTGCTTCTTATTTGGGGGAAGAGTTGTCTGGACTGAACCTCGAGAAAACCTAGAAAGGGATCAGTACTAAACTGTAGCTCCATAAATCACATCACATTCTACAAACAAGAGAAAGATTTAATTTCAGAGTACATGAAACTACAGAAACCTGAAACTACGGGAAACTAAAGTAAACATCAGCAGACGTGTGAATACAACAGTTTCAAATATTATAAGTTTAAGTTATACTATTCCAGACCAGAGCACATTTTTATGATGCCTGTGACTAAAAAACCAAAATAAAGATGCTTCGTCATTTGGCCAAAGTTGAACGAATCATCAGACAACCACTGTGAGAAGCAAAATGCTGATACCAGCATTTCTCAGTCTCCTTAACAAAACTTATCATTATATAGTAGTGTAACATGACATAACACTTCCGTACATGCTAGAACTAACTAAGAAAGACCTCCGCATTCTGGACTCCCTTTCTGTAGTCCCCCTCCTCCCCCAACCCCACAAAAGAGGAAAAAGATTAAAAAAAGTACATAAGAGAAATAGTCCAAATAGAGACCATAACATGCCAGGAACCATCCGTATCACATCCCAACCTCACATTCTTAACAAGAGCTTCAAGGCAAAAAAGAATACCAGACTTTAGCTGTATATGGTTAAAAAATATTGTTCTGAAAAAACTTCACAAATCTGTGCTGAGCAACATCAAGAAACTGATGATCAAATCCCACACAAAGGCTCGGTATAATGCAAACAGAGGCATCTATACTCATTCTAAGTCCACTGGTCTCACAGACAACCCAGAACACCCAATTACTAATTTATGCTGATAAGATACGTTTTGTCATTCTTGCAAGCTCCTTGTAATATTGGTATCTTGAGTTAATGTAAAAAATCAACTGAAAAGTAAAATGAAATGAGATGACTGGTGTAAATTCTGTCTTACATTTTAGATCCATCTAAAGTATAAACCTCCTTCAGATTCAAGATCCTTTGCTCAAAAGCAACTGCTTTTCCCATGTCATAGTCTCTAACAAGCACTTGCCTCTCTGCATCACCCTGGAAATACAACAAACTTGATACACATAAGAAGTGGAGGAGCAACAATAACTGTTTGAGAAATAACAGAAAGTACCATAAAAGATGAAAAATTGTAACAGAAGACCAAAATATTCTAGCAAAGAAATAAATTAAATTAACAACCAAGAACAGGTCAACAGAAATGAAATGCATATAGGAAGATACACAAATTACCATATCCACCAACACATTAAAGACAATGTCGTTTTCGGTATGTAGAACAGAGATAGTAGTTGGGTGACTTGTTTGAGGAAGCATGTGAGGTGGGATATTTAACCTACACCACACAGACAAGGAACAATCATGCTCAAACATAACTCAGCTTGCACCTGAAGAAACTGTTCATCAAAATATAAAGACATGTATCCACCTTGGTCTTGAAAAGTCATAAATGATAATCTGAAGGTGGCCGTAGTTTGCTTCCTTGGCACACCCTCTCAGAAGGAGAGCATCTTTATGATTCGTCACAATGAAAGCATTAAGCAACCTTCCAATGGCATGTTCAACAGCTCGAGCCCATGTATCACCGTTAACCAACGTCTGCAGTAGATAATCATAAATAAGGGATGTTAGCCATCAACAAATAACACAATAAATGTGCATGACAAAATTGATGCTCAAACACATGACTGAACCAAGATGTAAACAATAACAAAATCACAGTCTTCCTCCCAACTGTAAAAGCATCTTTCATCAAAAGATTTCTTAAAATATGTGCGGGATCAAACACTTCAGAAGACATAATTTCAAACTGGACACAACATACACCAGATCGTGCCCAGAATTGAAAAACTTCACCATTATTATTCAAACAGCTTCCTTGAATAGTCAGTGCCTAAGTTTCACCATTTACATAAGCATTGATTCAAAAATAACAACACCAAAGATCAGACACAACACAAAGACATAACTTCAGCCACAAACAACACTTACCTCAATTTTGAATCAAAAGATAAGCAACTAAAAGCTATAAAGAAAAAACCCAAGTAAGAAATATCCCAGAACAAATGTTATTATCACACCATAAATCACAAAGGCCTATGAAAGTCATATAAAATGCACAAATTTACACATGTTTTGAAGCATAGAATAGGGCCATCATTTCAGACTATAAACCAGAGAGAAGATTTAATGCCCATTTTTTCACCCAAAAAAAAAAGCGTAAAAGATGCATCAAGGATCAGAAATGCGTACCCGCCAAAAGTAAACAAAGTGCCCCAGAAACATGCCCAAATGCACTCTTATACACACAACAATATTCATGCAGAAGAGAATGAAATATTTCAACATGCAAAGACAATCATCCATTACTCACCAAATGGACTCCAATTGGGCCAACAGGAGGCTTTTTGAACCTTTGTTGATGTCGCTCAATTGCACGTAATAGGCTAAGCACTCTATCTCCACCAAAAGCTGTAACCTGATAACACACAAAAATTATCAAAACCAAACAGTATGGCAATCAGAGAGAGTTGTCCATTACATAGTTAAAGAAATGGATAAACTGAATTTGCCAACATAGGAAAGAATCCTTGATTTTCACAAGCATCTAAAAATGCAAGACAAATACTTAAGCATACCTTGTTGGTTTGATGTTCATGAAGCTCGCGGATGGAACGAGAAATTTCATGATTCTTTCTTTCAATTTCTTCAATCTAAGGGAGCCAAAAATTATTAATATTAATCAATAATGACAAAATGTTAAGTCATGAGAAGGTATTTAGAACGGTCAGTAACTTCATCTAAATATTTATCAGTGTTTGAGGTTTCAAAAGTGTACAGGCAAATGGGTTTGAGGGTGAAAGGAGGAAAAGAGAGAAGTTTGTTGCCGTTCAAGGAGAACAGCGGAAGATGCGATAGAAATTCAGGTTTGTCTTGTCTCAAAATTCAAATACCCTATTTCATTAAGACCCACAACATTATAAAAAGTTACAAGTTTTCCCCTTGTTGCGGAAAACAACTATGGTTTATGAAAATAGAACCCAAACCAAAATCTGTTTTAACAGTAGACTCCAAATAACTTGAAAACTTCATAACGTAACCTAGCTGGAGACAAATTAAGTTCACTAAAGTGACAGAGTCATTAGAATAAAACCTAAAGGATCACAATCAAATATGTAGAACATCCCAACAAAGCAACCAACCATGTTTGAACAATTCCTTAGTAGATGGAGATCAACAAGAGCAAACCATATATCAATGCACCTGGTGGATGCTTTAGAATCAAAAGTTTTTTAGACATCCACAGAACCAACAAAGTAGAGGAGGCAAAAAGACAAACATGCCAAAAACGCTTACTTTTTTCCCGCAAGAACCAGTACCTCTCACATTCAGTTACGAGGAGATACAGAAAGATTTGCTATAATGCAGGTTTTCTCGAAAAGGTAGCCAAAGATTTTTCAAACCAGTTATTCAGACAAATGCATCTATGAGTCACCTAATCCAAATTTCCCGGTCCATTAAAATTTAGCTGCATAAGATTGTAATATAATGGCCACTAGGTTAAGCATTGGCAATAAAACCTTTGAAAACCTGTGGGTGATGGCGTGTTCAAGAGAAAAGATTTTAACTTACGAAATTATGCAAGAGAATTAACTTATTTAATAACAGTAAACATTTGCACACCTCATTACCAATCCGCACAATTTCACTTGATCCCTTGCTTATGTTTTCTATTAAGGAACTTTCTTCTTCTTTGAACCTGAAAGATTGTTGAAGTACAGATTATGTGGAATCTCTCAAGAAATCAAGGTAGAAAACGAAAACACAAAATGAAAAAAAAAAAAAAAAATTCTTAACCTGATAAGAGCTAAATTAGAAGCATCAACTTGACATTGGAGTCCCTTCAGCTTCTCCTCTATTTCAGATTCTTCAGTCTGTAACACATCAAAATGATAGGTCTAAACCCTAAATCTTGTGTTTTTCCCCATTTTTTGGTTGAAATAAAGTCCATATATTAAATGCTCAAATAAATCAGAGGAAATATTCTTAAAAATGAAGGATAACTTCATAATTCTAAGGTTATACAATTCAGTACCAGGGGTAAGAAATACACCTCTGTGAAAAAGTTTAATCTTAATCATACAGAAATTTATGTAGGAAATGAGACAAATAGAAATCATTAATATCTTAATTGTCGCCTAGCTTGCTAGCTCAGTGGTGAGCTAGCAGGGATCCCAATCATGAAGGCTAAGGTTTGACACCCTACGTGTGTGAGGTATAATAGACAAAAAAAATTAAATATCTTAAATCATTAATATTCCAAGGAACAACGCCAATTTAATTCAGAATTCTAAAAGCATTGTACAGAATACTGGTGTTGAAGTTTGAATAGCTAAAATAAAGACAGGAGCTAATTGGGGGCTGACTTCATCACTCAGTGAAGACAAAAATTTTTGGGAACTCACATATGGAACTCAACTTCAAGGTTATTTTAGTACTTAGCTAAAAGACTTGACCGGTACAGCACTAGAGCCTTTTGTTATACTTAAATTTTATCACCAGAAAAGAAAAATTACATTCAAACAATAGCTGGTTATAGTAATCAAACACGGACTGCAAATTGGCAGATGAGACAGGTTTTGAGACACTTATGATAAGATTTAACAAAATAAGCAAAAAATTAACGATTTTATAGTTTTCTATGAGGACGAAGATGCATTTGAAGTGAGGACTAAGATGCATTTGCAGTAGAATATCTAGAACATTCTTTGGCCAACAAATCTTCCAACAGTTGGTAAATAAAGAGATCAAGATACAACACACAATGTGATTTCTGCCAAAGGGAGAATGAGGAATAGAACTGATGCAGATCTAGTGGCGGGATTGAGCGAGTTCTGTATGGAGTTAAGGAAGGGCAGTCGTTTTTCTGTGTTTTTAGGGCTTTTTCTTGTGAGGAGGGTTGTTTTTGGGTAGGAAGATCCTGCCACTAGATCCACATCAAGAACTTTTACATTTCACAGATTATTGGCCCTCTAAAGCAAATGTGTTTTCAATAATACAGTCAATAGGTATCACATCAGCAAGTATCATTCAAATCGGTCTTCAGGAGAGTATTCAAGACAGAGAAATCAAAGTAGCTAGAAAGACCTTAGTACAGTAAGTGTTCGAACAATATGCATGACATGCACGACCATTAGTCTAAGAAACTTTTGTTGAACTTTCTTGCAACTTAAGTTTCCTGTCTATAGTCATGATGTGTATAAAAATATGTACAATAATGAAAAAGGAATGCAAAGGAGAAAGGTAGAACCCACAAAAAGCTAAGCAGGAGATGGGGGGTGAGATTCATCTATCCCATACAGAACGAATTCTTTAGATCCCAAAACTATTTGACAACCCAGCAGTCCTTTGTAGATCTATCTGGTTCTTACTTTCCTTAGCAAGCTATTAGGAAAATGAATCAGAAAAATTTTAATGTCCAAAAATAGATCATAAAAGTTTCCAAACATGCCAGGCTCCAGAGGCTGCACCAGTACATCAAGTCAGAATCGCACTTATAGGTATATGTATGAGGCTTCTAAAACATTAAGGAGAAAACAAACTGATCCAAAAAGATACTTCATATTACAAGCAAGTGCCTGTAAAGCATGAATGACTGGAAATTCAAACATTCCACATTGATTACTGCTAACCAATGTTTTAGAGATTGCCATTTCTAGCATTTTTTATTTGTGCTTAACAATGATAACAAGGATTTTTATTTTGTAGCATGTCATTCACAGCAGGATTATGCCTCAGAAAATAAATTACAGAGACAATAAAGAAGGTGGATGGCAAAAAGGGCATCGCTCATTGACAAAATAAAGAGAAGCATGCTTCAGTTTCTTCAAACAGTTATGACAAAAGATAGCCAAGAAACCCGGGGGAAACAAAACAGATCAGCAAAAGATAATAAAAGCACAACTATCATCTATATACAGGAGCTGGGATAACCTGTGTATTCCTAACATGCTGTTCATGAATCTCTTGAACTTGTTGTTCAAGAAGTTTGACATGTTTCATCATCTTCTGGATGTGGTTATTCTTCCGGCCACACTCTTCTTCCAACTCAAGTTTCTCTTTAGTTGCCTGGAAAAGAATTTTAAATCAACAATATTTACTGTGAAGGAAAAATATCAAACTTGGGGATTACAAAAGCGAATCACTGATGAACAAATAAAACGACTACAATGATAGAAGTCAAAGAAGAAGATGGTGAGGGGAGGCTAAATACTAATGTGAATAAAACAAACATCCATAAAGTAGGCAAAACTGAGAGGCTTCTTTCTCCAACAAGTAAGATAATTGGTAAAAACAATCACGATTCCCAGCTGCAATTCCTAAATTTAATTAATGGATAGTAAAGATTGAAATCACTTTTTGTGCTAGTCTTTACAGCACCATGGCAACTACCACAAACATTGAATTGGTTTCAAGATTTCTTTCCTCTTTCTTCTTTTTTGGATCTTTTTTTTTTCTCTTTCTTGTTTTTGGATCTTTTTCTTTTTCTGCTTTTACATAGAAGTTAAGCATGACTATACTTTACCAGCATAAACTTAATCCAGCAAACAGTTATAAGCTTTGTGAAAAGAGTAAAGACTGAAATCTCAACTCACCAAGGCAAGATTCTGCTGCAATTCATCCTTCATTCTCCTCACTTCTGATGTCCTTTCCATCATGTGTGCAATTTCAGCTTTCTTCTTAGATATTCGTTCCCTCAGTTCCTCCAACACATTCTGCAATACAACATACCAGTGTGCATACAAAAAAGATTTATAATCCATTTCACTTGATGAGGCTTTACACAACAATAAAGGGGCCAGAAGTTAAAAGGGTCGTTACAAAGCTCCAAGGAAGATAGTGGAAGGAGCATGATATTACCAAATAATCATCACGTCTTTAACTACTCCTTGTAAGCAAGAATGCTGAGAAAGCAAAATGATGCATTGACCATAAATACAAGGACACATCCTACTAGAATTAGATGGAATTTTCAACTTTGCTCATCACTTACAATTTGTAAATCAATTTTCGCTTGGCAAGCTGGTATACGATCCTTTAGCATCCCAATTTTTGCACTTTGCTCCGCAAGCTGCTTATCTACATCATATACCCAAGACCAAGCAAGCTTCTTCTTCAACTGCTGTACCTTTTGAGATATTTCTTCAACATGTTCCATGTTTTTTATTTTGCCTTGCAACTCATCTAGGTCCTTTTGCATGGGTTTTATAGATTCTTCCAACTCATGAACAAGTGCATTTGCAGACTTCAAATTTTCATTAACATTTTGTAGAATATCATTCACTTGCTGAAGAAGTGTGGCCTTGAAAAAGAACTGAGTAACCAAGTGTCAGTATTACATCCATAAGTACTTCCTAAAGAAGTAAACAGCTGGAGAAATTACCTTAAATTTGTCCTTGGCATTCCCAGAATGCAAAAACTCTCTGCTTTTGTCTTGAGTCATTATTACACATGGATTCTCAACATCAATCTGCACTGCAGAGCAGATCATCAATAAACAAAAAGTGGAGAGTGGTTAAGCTTTAGAAAACAATCACACTTTCAACATCCAGGGTAAATATTTCCAGTACAACTTCATGCACCACCAAGTGGTCCAGGCTGCATCAAATTGAAGTTGAAAACAGGTTTAAACTAACAATTGACATACTCATGCAATCCCAGCGAACAACTTTTCTAAACCTAAAGGTTTCAGTTTCAAAGATTATTAACATTCTTTCTAAATTTTATGGGTAGGATGCTTCAGGAATCTTTTTACCCCTACAGTTGGGCCAGCATATTGAATTCTTTCCAATGGAGAATTTTCTTGAAAACAGTTGCACGTTCAAGCAAATTTGCATGAGTTACATAAAGTTAATAAAGACTTTGAGCCTTATAAATGTTAGGTTCAACAATCTATGTAGATATGTGTAGCATTAGAGATTCTATGAAATTTCAAAAAGAGATGAACAATTATCTTCTTCAATTTTAATTCTTTTTTTTTTTCAATAAGTTTCCATGTGGGCCCCACACTTGTTGCTTTTAAACTCTATTTGCCACCAAAAAAGTTACAATAAAATCATTTCTACAACAAGAGCTTCTGGTTCCAATGTATTCTGGTGCTCCACCAATCTATAATAGCAGGAGAAGAATCCTAGTTATAACAATTAACAAACCAAATATGCAACAAAATCACTGGAAAACCACTATAGGATCAAGAAATTCACTAAGACAAAGATCAGATCAGAAAGGAGAAAGCAACAATGAGCACTAAGAGGTCAACAAGTTTGGAGACAACTATAAAAAGGATAAGTATCACAACCACATGCTGAAAAGGCAGGCTTAGAAGAAGCAAAAGCCAACAGAAAAGGTTGAATCAAGAATCTACAGAAGAGGACTATGAAGAGCCTTCATCAGAAACTTCACTTACATCTCCTGAAATAAATTTCCTTAACAAGGAACACTATTGACATGATAACTAAGTTGGATGCAAGCACTCCCAAACCACAAAGGTTAAGTATCACAACCACAACCACATACTGAAAAGGCAGGCTTAGAAGAAGCAAAAGCCAATAGAGAAGGTTGAATCAAGAATATACAGAGGAGGACTATGAACAGCCTTCATCGGAAGCTGTACTTATATCTCCTGAAATAAATTTCCTTAACAAGGAACTCTATTGACATGACAACTAAGTTGAAGGCCAGATAATGAGCACATTAGCACTGAAAAAAAATTACAAATATTCTGCAATAGAAGCAGATTCATGGTAAATGTTCCTAATAACACAAGTTACATAAATGTATGAAGGATGCGCAATGCTTTTCACTTAAAATACTGGGTAAGATGTATTATATGTTTACTAGTTATTGTGTTACCAACTAAGTTATCAGTATTGGAGAGCCTCATGCATAAAGAGGTAGGAACCTAGGACACAAACCATCAATACCAACCATAAAGTCCCTAAGTAGTTATCAAATAATGCTGATTTCGATACCTACCAAGGCCCACAGAGGTGAAAAAAACCAAAAAAATAAATTTACATCTTTTTCAAGTAAAAAGAATAAATGCTCACATTAAAGTGTTCCACTAGCTCATGAAGGTCTTCTCTCCGACTAGCAACCTTCCTTCCTGTCAAATTTCCCGAATGGAGAACAAAATCAAGTAAACAACACAACTTCAACTGTCAATAATTTTATAAACTATTATCAAACAGATCATTACACACACACACGCACACGCACACGCATGTATACAGAGAGCAAAGAACAAAACAACTAAAACAACTTAGTCATTTCAATTTCAGAACAAAACATTACATGCTCCCACACACAAACACACACATTTACAATGAGAAAGAACAAAACAATTAAAACAACTTAGTCTTTTCAATTTCAGAACAAAACATTACATGCTCCCACATACATACAACAAAAGATTACTAATATGCAAGTTTACCACATCAGAGTATAAACAATAATCTCTGGGTAACGAACAACTTGACTTATGATTCAATAATTGGTTTGCTGAACTCATAATTACAACACAGGTAGCCTTGTTAAATTCCAAAAGGCATATGAAGGTAAAATCTAAGGTTTTTTTATATTTAGCGAATCCAATTAATAAGTGGCCTATGGTATCTCATGCCTACTATTACCAGCAACAAGAATCTTTGCAGTTATGCTAACAAATTTAAAAATAGAAGATTAAACAAGCAACACCCACAATTCTAAAGTCCCAAAGTATGTCAAAACCAAAGCCAGGTAGACAGTAGATGTCCCATAACAGCGAGTGTTGAATGAACCTTATCTATCAGCAATAGACAATATACAACGGTAGAACCTAATAGAAAAGCAAAATCGAAATTTAAGCCACTCTGATGCAACTCTCTTGACCCACATTCAATAGTTTCCTCTGAAGTAGGCTTCCAAAACCCCCAGGTGCAACTAAATAAACCTTTTTTTTTTTCCAAAAATGTTTCCAAATTAGTGTATCCCTTTCACCCAAAGGCTAAAGCCACAGCTTCATTACAACCAACAGCTTTATCATTGAATTTTATGTACCGAATCAATACCATCAAAGCTCCTTATATTACCAATTAAGGATTCAACTTATCAAAAAACATTTCATGATGTGAAAAGTTATGCCATAATATTCAACCAAACATACCTCACAAGAAATAGAGTAGAAGTATTTGGATAATGTGGAAAACATAGCATGAGCAAAATGACTTAAACCTTGATGATCCTTTAAAATAGTTGAGCTGATCGATTCAGAAATTCTGCGTTCTAAAATAATGACATCACCATATACTTCAGGCTTGAAAGCATCCTCGCCTTCATTTTTTATTTCAACATAAACAACAGCATAACTGCAAAAAAGGACAATGACAGATGAACTAAGAAACTTGGTTAAAAATCATATGGTTTCTATGTGGTTACTTGAGACAAAGGACATTAAGAATACATAGCTGGAGCCAAGCAATAATGTCAGTATACGATATGACAGAGACATTGAACCGCCTCAAATGAAAGCTAAACAGCATAGATCCATTTGCTAATTTTCACATTAAGGGCTCTCTCGTTTGCCTTCTTTTTCAGACTTTTAGCATCTTCTGAAGTAATAATTACCATTTTTATGGGTGAGCATAAGATTGAATTTCCTTCACATTAAAGCAAAAGCAAATTGACCATTGAACAATCAAACATTTTAATCCCAGGTGTATTTATACAACTGTGCGATTTCATGGGTGCTTGCATCCAGAAACCCTAAACTTGGCACAACCTTTTAACGGACATTTCTTCATAATTGGATGTCACAATCCCAGGTAAAAGCCACTACAAACCTACAAGACTCATTTGAAGTTTGATGATGAAATCAAGAAAAGAAAATTAAGATATCTATCACATTTTCCATTTCAACAACAAAACAATATTCACAACATCGATTTAAACTTCAATAAGTGAAGGTAGATATTCCAATTTCTTATGCAGACAACCCCAACCCACCCGCCATAAAAGTAACCCACCACAAGAAAGCCAAATATATTACTATGGAAATTCGAAGGAGAAAAGTTTAAGCGCACAAACCTGCAACCAGTTTTGATAAAATCCTTCAAGGAAGTCGCTCTTTGTGTCCCTCTGGCTCGACACCCAAATGCAACACACAAAGCTGTCAAGATTGCACTTTTTCCACCTGTAAACGCCACAACCAGACAGTACGTAAAGCAACAACACTTACAAAACATGCACTACGCCTCTTATAACAAAGTTGTCAAATCAAAGTGCCCACACGTAAACCCGCGAATAAACACTAGAATTCAAGACCAAAAGAAATCCATCCTCCTCCAAAAAAACATGAAAAATACTCACAAAGTCCATTCCTATTTGAGAAAAATTCATAAGCCCAAATCAAACCAAAGCAACTACATACCAAGGATGACTTGATGATTTCTCGATTTCCTATTTACCGCGTACTTGAAAAAATAACAGGGAGAAATAGAATCGCTTACTTCCATTCTGACCAGTGATGAAGTTGACCCACTCGCCGAGCTCAATCTGAAGATTATCGTGGCACATGAAGTTCTCCAGTCGGATCTTCTTGATGATGCCGGCGTTAGAACGACGAGGAAGGGTGGATATGGGGTCCGAGAAACCCCCAGAGTCGCCCATGGATGACCTGAACCTAGGGTTTTCTCTGCCAATCCTCTCAGAGAGAGAGCAGGGAATTTGGATGCCTGACTATGCACAGAAAGAGCGCGCCTGTGGCGGGAAGATCAATTTACTGAGTGGGACTGAGTTAAGCAAAAGCGAGTCAATCTTTTTTTTTTTTTTTTCTAATAGTCGATGGATATTTGCGTTCTAAGTAGACAGGATAAAATTGAAAATTTTTTGATTTGTAAAATAATGTTGAAAAAATTACTAAGAATGAAATTATTATTTTTAAGATTTTTTTCTTTTTGGGAAGCATAAGAAATATAATAAGTGGATGTTGAATTCAAAACCTCTTGAATATTGGACAATATAAACTTCAATTGAAGCATATGTCGGTGAACAAAGACAAAAAGTTATACCTTAAATACTATCATCGTACATGTGGGTTATGTTGTGAAAGGTTAATTATTAGACTCATAGTTAGAATAAAGAGATATATAAGTTATTTTTAGATTAAAGACCAAAATGAAGAAACGCATGATTTTAACTCGTTTAAATATATTATTTGTTATTTTTACTTAATATTTCATTTGCATATACTCTCAATATTAATATATTATATTTTTTAAAGATAAAATGCACTAAAAAATGTGCTTTTTGTTTTAAGAATCCATCTTTTGTTGAAAAATTAAGAGAGAGAAAATCAATAGTTAAGTGTAATGAAATCAATTAGTTAAAAGTTAAATGAGAATATTGTTAAAATATGATGAATGAGACTTGCACTATTAAAAAATATATAAGATTTCTTATTTATATAATGATAATATTTTAAAATAAACTAAAGTATGGTTAAGATATAACTAATGAATCTTATATTATTAAAGAGTATATAAGAATTTTTATTTATACAAAAATAATTTTTTTAAAAAAATAACTAAACAAAGAAATATATAAATCAACAAGAATGTCCCATTAGTAAAGACTGACATCAAACTTGAAAAATCAATTAAAATAAATTATCAACCAAGTATATAGAGAAGAGCCATGTGAAAATATGGCACATCTTGTACAAAATATTGTACTCAATACCTAGTAGAAATCGCCTCACTAGATGTCTTGATTGTTCGTCAAATCTATTATCAACACCATCTTGCACAATAGCATCCGATGTTGACCTTTTGAAACCTCCAGCCAAAGTGTTCGCAATGTCCATGGAAACCCTCAAGACATGTGAATAAACTATGAGATTTTCCCATAGCTTTAAGTTGCTCCTTCAGAGCTCTAGGCATAATTTCTTTCTTTCCTTCAAAAAAGTTGCACAAGTACAAAACTCATAACATATAAGATCTTGCTCTTCTTCCAATTGAAGTTTGTTGAGTTTGCTTATAGAAGGGATTTGCAAGACAGCCTCGAGGCTAGATAATGAGCTTTTAACTTAGTATTAAAGTCAAATATCCCTTAACACTCTTGGGGGCTTTATGTGCACCTTTTTTTATAAAAGTAAAATCTTATAACACAAGCATCAAACTTATGTATACCAAGTGTCAAACCCTAGACTTTACAGTTGGATGATTAACTTACAATTTCATGCATTTGAGTTAACACATTTTTATGTAATGTAGCATCATAATGATTCAATAATTTAACCATAGTGATGAATGAGTGTGAAAATGTGGTCAATAAATCCCACATTGATTAATGAATATATAAGAATTATTGTTTATATGATAATAAATTTTACTAACTATTGAGTTATCTTTTGAGTTAAATAATGACATTTTAATAAATGTCAAGAGATTTATTTATTCTCAATATTAATATAATTTATTTTTTCAAGATAAAATACATTAAATATGCCATGGAATGTTACAACAGCAAAAGCCACCACGTTTTTTGTTCTGAAATATTTTTTTTTCATTGAAAAACTAGAAAGCGGAAATCAATAACTAAGAATGATAAAATCAATTGGTTATTGGTTGAAGATTTATCTACTTTCCAGGCAGACTTAAATGAGGATACACAACCGAAAGACATCAAATAAAAATTCATTTATTTGGGTGAAACTTTTAGTGGACTCATTTAAGGCTTATCATAATTAACATTCAACAAAATATAAAAGGTTTTGTTTTCAGGTAATTAAGATAAAGGTATGGACAAAAGAATATTTTGTCGTTTGTAAACCACTCAATAAACGCAATAAATTGTAGGACTGCCATAATAATGTATTCGACTGGCGTTTCAAATTTTTCTTGTTTCGTTATTAGTAGAAGTAAAAGATTTTCCATGCCTATTGTTAAAAATACCTAAAATTCAGCTGAAAATATGTATTCTTTTACCGAGCTTATATGATTTTTTTATGACCTTCAAACAGCTTAACCGCAAAAAGATTCAAATTTTAACATTTCAAACTTCAAGATGAAATATTGAAAAAACAGTTTTCTCGTTCCTATCAATGAATGAACCCTAATAATTTTTTTTTCCCTAGAAGTTCACATGCTATTGATAATACCTGTGCATTGTACCTATCATACCTATTTCTCATTTATTTATATACCATACTTTTATTCTTTTTGTTACAGCTAGACAAAAGAGGTGTTAGAATGAGTGTCAAACCTAAACCTTCTAAACAAACGAGACATCGTGATGCAATTAACCCTAATAATTGACTAATCATGTTGGTTAAATCAAATTATGTTAAGCAATCACTAAGTCTATTAAGAGGGAAGCAATTAAGGAGAAATCATACCATAATCCATCCATGATATCCCTTACTCCCACGTAACAATGGGTAGTCCACAGAAGGGAAATACCGCTCGAGTGCTTTAATTAGAAACCCAAGTTTGCTTCCATGGTGGTGATTCGATGCCATGAGAATCACAACATACAGATTGAGGATCCATGTCATTTAATGAAATGGCATGCCATGGCTAATGCATACGAAACGTCGCCGTAAAAGAAGATATCTTCCAAAAATTACCTAACATATTTTTCCGTTTTGAAGTTAAACAACCCGTTCTGCGGCGGTGAAATGTGCTACCGTGACTATTTTATCGGAGTGAGTTCTTTTGGGAAGCTCAGGATCACCGTATGATCGTCGATTCGGTGTAATCAGACGGCATGGGGTGGTCTACAATCTGGTTCGTAACTGGTTTTGTGACCTTTTTGCTGGGGGAATGCTTGTCACCTACTCCGTTTAAGTTCCTTCACTCTAGTTGCTCTGAGTGAGTTCAGGGAGAGAGGAAGAAGACGATAGAGAAGGGGTTTTCAGGCCATGGAGAAACAGAAAATCTGTAAGATCTGCAGCAAGCGCTTTGCCAATGGGAAAGCCATGGGGGGCCACATGAGATCGCATCTGGTCAAGCTTCCGATCCCTGCGCCGAAGCAGCACGGCAAGCCAGTCACCGGCGAGTTAACTCAGCCGTCGCCGTCCTCGTCGTCCTCTCTCAGCTTCCCCTCCGGGGAGACCACCATGCAGTGCTACCGATCGCTCAACGGCGAACTGTATCATGCGGGGGACTCCGATAGGGAAAGTGAGAACGAGTCTCGCCCTCGAAACCCCACTCGCAGAAGATCCAAACGGCCATGTAAAATCATCTCTCCGCTTTCAGAGCCTACGGTGGAGCCCGAGCCGGCGAGTTCAATCTCCGATACTTTTTCTGAAGTAGACGTTGCCATGTGTCTCCTCAAGCTTTCTAGGGATACATGGCCAAAAGGGAAAGAAATAGTTCGACTTGAAGACGATGAATCAGTGGATGATGAACAAGAAGACGAGGATAATTACTCGCTCGCCACGATTCGCAGGCGAACACGGCAGCAGGTGAGGTTCAAGTGCGGGACGTGCAAGAAAGTGTTTCCGTCTTATCAGGCTCTTGGCGGCCACAGAGCAAGCCACAAGAAAACCAGGAACCAGTTCCACGAAGAACATGTCGAAGAAAGAAAGGTCGGCGGCGCTGGTCCTAACCGCAACATCGTCGTCGATCGGAGAGTCTTTGAATGTGAGTACTGTTGCAGAGTCTTTGAGTCGGGCCAAGCACTTGGTGGACACAAGAAGGTCCACTTCTCCAACGCAAGCGACGCTAGAACTTCTGCAAAAGTCGGAGACAATTTGATAGATCTTAATTTGCCGGCGCCGGAAGTCGAAGACGAAGCAAGCCAGGCTGCGTTCTCAACTGTGTCAAATGCAGAATAAGCTCGCCGCAGTTCATCGAACAATTTAGAGGTATAATTCTCATCCCTTCCTTTACAATTCCCACAAATATTAGGCCATTTCAATCCCTTTGGTTTCCAGAATTTGCTTTATGGTTACCAATTATAGCATCGAATTCTCCCATATTGCAATCCATTAATGGATAAAAGAGAGAGCTTAAAACTCCAAGAATCCTGATGAAGAAGATTAAAAGAGGTTTAAGGTGCAGGTGCGCTTGTTTATGCTCAGGCTATAACTGTTCTCCTTTATTAAAAAAAGAAACGAAAGGCTGTAGAGAAAGAGAGAGGACTGCCATGGAAACCTTCTAGCTGTTGTTTAGATACGAGCTATGCTTCATGGTTTTGTACAGTTGGTGAAGAAGTCAAGAGGTTGGGTTCTAAATGCTGTCTTCCTTATCTTCTATGTAGTTTATCTTTTGAATTTGATCCGGTAGAGTGAAGCCACACTGAAGCATACTCCATGGGCCAATCACATGCTGTCGTGTCAAAGTTGGGGGTTCCAACATCAGCCGGAATGCATCTGCAGCCCCATCAGGCCACCCCTTCATCTCCCTTCCTGTTTTCATTATTCTATGTAGTTTGATGTTGGGAGAAGTGAAAGAGACAGGGTTTGGAAAACAATGGAAAATTAGTTGCAAACAGCCCTGACCTCATGTGGTTGGATGCTTGACTTTAAAGCTGTCCTACTCAACAGTGGGAGTTTTAGGTTTTCTAACTTTTACATAGATTTGGTGGGTCAATTACTTATGGTTTGCTTTTTGCTTGCGTTTACTTCATTTCTTCTTAAAATCATCTTGTAAGGAGAGAATAATATTTTCAATAGAAAAGATTCAAGAACAAGTCACAAACAATCTGAAACAACACACGGATTTAAACGTGTTCAATAAAAGAAGATAGAATGAGTGATGACTCTATGCATCTTAATTATCTAGATTGAACAAATTTTTGGATTATTATGCATAGAAACTTATGCCCAATGGTATCTTGATCACGTTAGCTAGAGTTAGTCAAATGCATTGCATTGGTCTTGAACCTAAGTTCCTACCTTTATGGCTCTACGTGAAGATACCATTTTATAATTTTTGTTAGTGACGTTTCAATTGCTTTTAACATAAGTCTCCAATGAAATGATATGCAAATTGTTTGGTCTAGTCGTGGAATGAGAGAATTCACATAGTCTTTTGCTCTAGTAGTATGAGTTAATAGAGAAGTTTATCATCTCTTGTGTTAAACTTTTTGTCTTCTAAGATAAAAAAAATTTCAATTATTGAAGAATCAAATTTCAAAGAAATTGATCATTAAGATCTTTTTTATCATTTAATTTGACTATACTTGTATCGGCTTTATAGAATAAACTCACCTGTAATTGGTTTTTGTTTAAATGAGTATTTATTTGTAATTGTTAATTCATCATGTTCTTTCTTGAATGTTTTGGCCTTTGTGCCACTATTTCACATGCAATGCATTCACGAAGTAAAACTCCATAAAATATCTAGATTTCTCCTTTTATCTATAGGTTTTACTTATTTCATGTTGCAGCCACAAAAAATGTTCTGATTCATTGTAAAAATTCACATAAATGCATCCTTCTTAGAGATTGCATGACCTTTTAGATAATTAATTATAGAATAAAAAAATATAAATTAGAAAACTTTACGTAACCTACCATTCTTTCATGGAATTAGTGAATCTCGTCCTTTTAATTTCAAAAACACAATAAAGATGTTCTTTTACTATAACTAAAACCATCACAAATTACCAAAAGTTGTTAATAAAAGCTCTGACTAATTATCAACTTTTTATTGCTAGTTTGTCAAAAATAGCTTGTTGACACAAATTATTCTTGATATCGCAAAGAATTGTCTTAAAATAGTACCTTTGATGACCTTAGCACTAATAGTAATTATTAGGACCATCAAGCACTACCATTTTAATGTAGTAGCAGTGTCAAATAGTTTTAACACTAACAATAATTGTTAGGACCAGCGAATATTATCATTGCAGTAGGACTGATAGTTTTTTGATGTAGTGTTAGATAGTCTTAACACTAATAGTAGTTGTTAGAACAATCGAGGACTATCATTGTACTAAGACCAATAGTTTTTGATGCAATAGTAGTGTTTGATAGTCTTAACAAAATGTGCTGGACAATCATTTATAGGACATCTATACATAGACTAATAGTCATTACAAAAGCTTCTATATCATAAAGAAGCTACTTTGTTGGTGGACTTTTGATCAACAATCTCATTCTTGGTTGGTATTTTCCCTTTTTAGTGACACGTCAAAGAGTTATGGTGTGTAATTTCTTAAGCAACAATAATGTATAATTGCTAATAACCTAGTGTATCCAACACCTTTATTAGGTTTTAGATAACATATCCAATGTCTGTTGTTGTTTTATTGCAATGATCATGTGATCCACTAGGTATTCTATTGTAATTTTCATTGCTTGTTTCCAATTTAAGACAACTTTCTTAAATGATCATGTTTTCTTTATTGTGATTGTTATTTTTACACTAGCAATGGATGTCATTACACATACCTCACTTTTTTTCTTTTTAGAACAAAAAATGGTGATTAAAAACCAAAGAAAAAAATTAAAAGCATAAAAGGGATGTTAATGAATGCAATCTCCATGATCAAACCAACTTCGTTAATATGAATAAAAATAGGTACATTACATTCATCTTCCTGTGCATTTAATTGTTCACTTTTTACTCTCAAATTTGTGTCATTAAATACCTTTGTTATTTATATATATATGATTTGTGATCTTCAAAGAGTTTTACTATTTTGATTCTCTTCTCATAAATTGATTGTTGAAAATAGTTATTTCCATAATATTTGAAATAAATGATGACAATACAATAATTATTGTTACCAAAGAATGCGGTATCCAAATTTAGGCAAACAACTTAAAGTGTCTTCATCCAAGAGGATTTTGCCATGGCTTGTTTCTTCTTATCCATTCTAAATACGTCTCCTCTCCTTTTTCTTCGTTCGAAATTGCACATTTAGTTGTTACATTGCATACTTGACAATATAAGCCGTTGATTGATTGTAATTTGGAGTAATGACATGTTACTCATTATAGTTCGTAAAAATATATATGAAAGAGATGATAAAAATCTCCATCTATTATATATAGAACTATGAAGCGTACAATTTTTCTAACAATTTATAATGTGACGTAATGTCATCATAGGAATTTTTTAACGATTTTATGATGTGATAAAAATTAGTAAGGGGTGCTTATAGGTAATGTAAACAAATAATATTTAATCAACCGTAATGCTAGGATTTTCTCTAAAGCGAAAAAATCTCTAAAATGTTAAAAGGCGTCATGTTTTAGTTAAAATTTCTAACTACATGGCAAGCATTTTAATCTCTTTTTATGATATCTATAATAATTCAAAGAGAACAAATTTATATTAGAAACTTTTCTATTGAAAAACTTGGTTTATCATTTTCAATTTGATTGAATTAGAATTTGACTTTACCAGACAAAACAAAGTGACACTTTTGTTTAATTGTTGATAAACAATTATCTTGCTATATTTTTTAGAAGTTACTGTGAACAACTCTAAGAATTAGTTTAATACCTTTCAATTAATTTTTCTTTACTCCTTGGTTATAACAAAAGAAAAACTAATAGTTTCTCGATTCATGAAATTTGCTTCACAAATACATGTATATCTACTGAAGACTTACACAAACGTTTAAGGTATTGTTAAAAGTTTTCAATAATCTTATCCGCCCAACCATCATATTCTCTCATATCTGAAACTTGTCGAGTATCATCATAAGTTCAAAACTTTTCCCCAACAACCATTATCATATTGACCTTAAATGTTTAAATTTAGCAAATACACGATGATCACTATCTTTTATTTGACTTATTTAATAAAATACATTCATTTGGTAAACTTATTTTTCTTTATCTTACAAACACCAATGTGTTTACCACTCTCTAGAGATAAACAACAACAAGTAAATTGACTTCGTTTTGAGTCTTCTCTGTCGGTTGGCAAGGATAAAACTGATTTTCCACATTAGAAAACTAACAAGAAAAATTTATTCATTTTGGTCAACATGATCTATTTATTTCTTTTCCTTTTCCTTCTCAATTTAGCTAAAATAAGTTTTTTTTTTGTTGTAAATAGGAGAATTAAGATAAGTGGGTGTCAAATTCAAGATCTTTTTGTTTCAAACAGTATGGATTACTAACTAAACTATATGTTTATCGACAAAAAAAAGCTGTTTCCCTTCATGCAAACACGCAAAATTCTACTAACCTAAACAAAATAAAGAAAAGCATTAGCAACTGTATTGATTTCTCTTAATAAATTCAATTCAAACCGGGAAATTTCTTCTTCGTGGAGGCCTCAACGCAGGATAGAGACTTTTTGCATGGCTTCCTAAAACGACGTGCTCTCAACTTCACCACGTTGCTTCGTAGACCTTTGCGGTTTTTATATATTCGCTAAACCCTCTGAAACTGTGTAAAATATAGCCTGAAACCTCCACCGGTTGTTAATGGAAGGCAAGCAGAGTCGTCTCCGGCACTCCTTCATAGCGTCGCCTCGCCTTCTGAGAAGCCGAAGCACAACGCCGGGCACCTCATCGCCTGAAAACAATTCATGCAGGCCGAGTTCCGGCCAACAAGTAGCGAAGCCGCGCGCAAACTCAACAACGAGATCAAGAAGCAACAGAAATGAAGAAAACATAAGTCCTCTGGTTCCCATTTCGACCATTCCCAAGAAGGCGGTGGAGATTACTCGTAGTAAAGAAGGTTTTGGTAAGTTTCTGCAGCGAGGCAGTCCACGTCCCATCGGGGCCTCGAGGGGGCCAAGGCCAGTCACGAATTCTCCGTCTGCGTGGGCACTGTCGCCCGGGCGGTCGTTGGGTTTTCCGGCTAACCCAGAGTCACCGGGACGAACCCTGGGGCTTCCCTCAAGGCCAGAGCCGCCCGGGTCCGGCGGAAGGAGGGTTAAAGATGGTGTTAACGGGGTATTGAAGTACTTCAAGCAGAAGAAAGTGTCAGCAACACAAACGGAAGACTTCCACCAGTTCCGGATTCTGCATAACAGATTGCAGCAGTGGAGGTTTGTGAATGCCAGAGCTGAAGCAGCCATGGCCGGTGTAAAGAGAGTTGCAGAGGTAACAATTAAACTAAATAATTCATCAGAATCCATCAAAGAAAGCCCTTTAACATCTTCTCTTTTGGGTACTTGCAGGCCAATATATTTTCTGTATGGATTAGGATCTTCAGAATGAGGAAAACCATAGCAGAAAAGCAAATCCAGATGCAAAAACTCAGACTTAAGATCAAGCTATACCAAGTTCTCAGCCCACAGATTTTCCTTCTCAATGAATGGGAAAAGTTAGAGAAAAGAAATCAAGAATCAATTAGCAGATTGACAAGACAATTATCAGGAATATCAGTCAGGCTTCCTTTAGTGCAAGGTGCTAAGGTATTAAGTCGACCAATAATTAGCTTTTTAATTTATATATCTATTAACATTTTTGGTGAAACTCTAATTTTATCTTCTTCATCAAAATGCTGTACGGCAGGCTGAAGTGGTGGCTGTATACCAAGCTTTGAGCATGGCTTTGGAAGTTATGGACAGCATTGTGGCAACAATTACCAAATTCTTCTCAAAGGTTCAATTTTGTGCATCTTATCCTATAAAAATTGCTAGAAAATAGTCCTTATAGACCTTGGCCAAGGCAAACTAACAAAAATTTTGGTTATTTCAGCAGATTGAGACACTCTATTACCTCCTTACAGAGCTTAAATGCACATTAGAACGAGATGAAGAGTATTTGGAAGAAGTTGAGATGGCCATTACCTTGGTTGCTACCTTATTGGTGAGTTTAATGATAATTCTTTTTTCCTTTTAAACCCATACAATTGTGAAACTAGGCTTTAGAAAGCAAACTTGGGCCATTTCTTTTATTATATAATTTAATTTTGATACTTTGGGCCCACAACAACATAGGCCGAAACAGAGAGCTTAACATAATTGGGAAGGCTGTGACAAACCTGGGCTTTGTTGCTTAAGTTGTAAGAAACAAGCCTCCTAAGTTGTCTGAAGTTGAGTTTGGGCTTTGATTCTTCGTTTGTTTCTCTTTTGGGGTCTGTTGGAACAGGCAGAGGAGGTAAGCATTCAAGTACATCTCCTTCAAGCTGTTAAGGATTCGAGCAGGGGCCGAAGCCGAAGAGGAATTCTGAACTGAGGAATTTGTTGTCTCGTAGTCGATTCGACACGTTATGATTTAGCTCAATTTTGTAACACATTAACGATTATCTTTAGGAATGACTGATAAGTTACTATGATATTAACTTATATTTAGAAGTGTTCTATGCTTTAGTAAATAATTTTAAAAAATAGATATAACATTTCTAACCTATTACTAAAACTCAGATTTTAAATGCCATATCACATCGTCTTCCTTTTACACGATGAACATGTTAGACATGAAAATTTCTTATATTAATTTCTTTCCATTAGAAACTTCTATCTCCTCCTTTAAAATGACACATATATAAAAATAAGAAAAAATACATCACTATATGTTAAGACCCTTAGACACTACCACTTTGTTAAAAGCTATTACTGATAACAAGTGCGTATATTCTATGTCTTAACAATGACTTAGTCGGACCACAGGCTTATTGGCCACCTATTGGACCGCCTGTCATGTGATGTGCATCAACACTATATAAGAATATTAATTATTTATGAAATATGCTAAATTTTAACACAACTCCCGGCCTCACCTCAAATAGGGATAAACTTTTTACACTATGATCAATTTTTTTTTTCCTTTAAGACAAAGAAATTAGGAATTTTGGTATCCCAAATTTAAAACCTCTTTCATTTTAAGCTGTCTTGATTTCAATTAAGGCATTTTCACAATATCCTTATTTAGAAGAAAATGGTGTTTCACCTAAAATTTATATTGTGATACAAATTAGAATGTTTCTTTTTCACTAAAAATTGATTTTGAAATTAGAGGAATATGTTTACATAAATTTAATGTGTCGGTATGATAACGAGGGACACATATCATACTCCGACAATATAATACGACAAGACATAAAAGTCCACGACAATAAAAAAGGAAAGAAAGAGGAAAAGATGATTCACCCAATAACCAAGGAAGAGTATAAGAAGTGGGTGGGCGTAGAAATTGACGTTCTCCGGGAAGACAACGATGTATCATTGTACTATCCGCAATACCCAAGGAAGTGCAATTTCTAGAGACTTTCGGTCAGCGGAAAATAAAAGAAAAAGACTGTTGGAGAACAAGCATCGCCCACTCTTTTCTTCTCTTTCATCTTCCTTTTTCTTTAGGAAGCCATGCGTACCTTCTTGCAGAGGGTGGACAAAGAGACCATGTTCACGGCCATGCGCGACGATGGCTTGTCGCTGTTTCATGCAAAGGATAGCCATGCGCGACGTTGACTAAGCTATGCTTCCTGCATTGGCTTTCCGTAGTGTTCACGAAGTAACATCGTTGTAATCTCTAAGTCAAGCTCCCTCCTGCCTTGACACTAGGGCCGTCTCACCTAAGGAAACCTTTGTATTACTAGAATGAATGTGAAATTTTTTTTAGGATTTTCAAGTGTTATCATTGGTCGAAAGCTTAAACTATTAGTTATAGCATTCATCTTATTTCTTAACAACTTTATTCAACCATGTGAACTAGGTTAATGAGCTAGTAGTTTAATAGTTGACTACTAGTTGCTTAGGATTTAGATCTTAGATTTAGTCTATTGTGGTTAATAGAGTAATTGTCAATAAGCTAGTAGCTTAGTAATTGACTACTAATTGCTCAGGATTTAGGTCTTAGGTTCAATATTTCATTATCTACAAAGTTTTCTTTACTTAATTAAAAAACTTCATATGTTACTAAGGATCAAAAATTTAGCTACTAGGTAAAACGTCTATCTTATTCCTTAAACATCATCTTTTTGTATCATAAGGTATTATTCTCTTCTTATAAATGAATATGGAAGAAATAGTTTTTTTAACAATTTGCTTACAAATATAAGGATGGAATAATGATTACAAGAGAAATGATACAAAAGACTTAATACTCTTTAACGCTACATGCAAAGCAAAAATAAATAAATAAATAAATACTGTTAAGAAATTATTTTGTTAAGTTAATCATCCAAAAGGATTTGTCTGTCATTAGTAGAAATAGTGCCTTTCATACTTTAGATATTCCCATTTTTTGTCACTCACCAGTCCACTATAACCATGACTTATAGCCTTGAATTTATAAGCAGCAGCACACCCAAGTCATAATTATAACAATGTAGGAAATAGAGCAAAAAAACACGAAAATTCAATTGAAAGCCAAAAAGAAAAATAACTTTCCTATACCAATCCCCCCACAATTTGAAAATTAGCCAAAAAAAAAAAAGGAAAAAAAAGAAGAAGAAAACCCAGTAAATTATTTATATTAACATTCAACGACAGGCTTTTGTGCCAAAGGAATATCACCACCCCCACAAGTAACCACATTATCCCGGCCACCGCCGCCGATCAGACTCTCCGGCAACTTCCTCTTGGGCTTAGCTTCTTGCAGCATGAGCACCACGTCCCTCATGGACGGCCGGTCGGCGGGGTTCCGGCTGGTGCAAAGCAGTGCGATTCTAAGCATCTGCATCATCTCCTCCCTGACCGACGCACACGACGCTCCGGCGTTCTTGTCCAGGACGTCATTGATACCGTCCCTGACCTTTATCTTCGACCTTACCCAATCCACGATGCTGTTTCCGTCGCCGAACTCCGCGTCCACCGATCTTTTCCCGCTCAGAAGCTCCATTAACACCACCCCATAACTGTAGATATCACTCTTTTCATCAACCTGAAGCGTGTAAGCATATTCTGCAGAAAAAACAACGCCTCAATAATTCATTCTCTCTTTTAGAAAGAGACAGAGAGAATGATACTGATATTTTGACGTATCGATCTCCGTCACTTCCTGATCGGAAACAATAATAAGCAAATCTATAAGTGGGGCATGTTCATTATAGGTAGATCTTCCAAATGCGACTTCTGAAAAGGAAAAGTGGAATAAAGAAAAAGAAAGAGCCTACACGCGCGATAGTGCGCCAAGAAACAGTTCAGGAAAAATCCCGGCGCCCAAAGAAGAAAAGACTCAAGACAAATGAAGCCGAAGGATGTTCTTGGCAACTTTCAAAGCAAACAAAGCCGAAAGCATCCCTCAATTGCAAGAAAAAGAACAAGGGTTATGATTAGTCTTTGACAATGTGGTTGCCTCATCTAAAACCAATAACCAATTAGATTTGTCATAATCTAGTTTGTGTCTCTTACTGATGTTTGGTAGAAGACAGCAAATTCTTATGTTTTTATATGTTTTCACCGGTTTACTGTACTCTGGTTTAAATTTTGGACATTTTTTCTTATCTTTATCTAATACTTTAATATGGAATCCTATGACTTCGACAACCCGACATGTTACTGAGCCAGGTCTCGTCACCCAACAAAAGGAACTAAACAAATATTCCGAAAACTCACCCAAGAGGATAATTGACCTGACTTACGTGCTCCAAATGTCAAACACGCTTCACGACAGAAGGAACAAAAGAAAAGACAGTCAAAGACAGAACGAAACAACACGCACCTGGCGCAATGTAGCCATAAGACCCGGCAATCACCGACATGGACTCGTCGCTCTGGATCAACTTTGCGACACCGAAATCTGCCACCCGGGCCTCCATCTCGCCGTCCAACAAGATGTTACTGGGCTTGAGATCGCGGTGTACGATGACTGGGTCACAGTCGTGGTGGAGGTAGCAGATCCCCTGAGCCACCCCGAGAGCAATCTTGTACCGGGTCACCCAGTCCGCCACCAGATTCTCGCCCTTGTTCTTCGCGTGAAGGAGGTCGTCGAGGTTGCCGTTGGGCATGTACTCGTAGAGCAGCATGGTGCATTCCCTGTTGCTGCAGCAGCCTAGCAATCTTACGATGTTCCTGTGCCGCACGTTTCCCAGGACGTCCACCTCAGCCAACACCCCCCGCCTACGCCGCACGTTCTCCTTGTGCTTGCCCCACAGCTTCTTCACCGCTATGATCTCGCCACCTGGCATCTCTGCTTTGTAGACAGTCCCCGTGGACCCCATTCCGAGGATTTTGTCCGTCGTGGATACACACTCGAGGACGTCGTCCGCCGTGAAGTGCAGGCGCTGGAAGGCGGTTAGCCTCCATGGCCCGATCTCGTGGTCGTCGCTGAATCGATGGCTGTGGTTGGTGTGGAAACAGCGGGTCCCGGCGGCGAGCACGAAGAGGCCAATACCGAATGCCAGTGCGATTATCCAGACTATTGCGCCTGCCGTCCGCTTGGGCTGCTCTTTGTGAACCTCGTTCTCGCCCATCCCCAGCGTGTCGGCTGCGCAGGGCCTTGCCAGGATTCCGCCGCAGAGACCCTCGTTTCCGGTAAACGACGACGGGTGGAGACTGGAGAATACAGCGCCGGAGGAGGGGATGGGTCCGGTTAGTAGGTTGTAGGACACGTCGAAGCTCTCCAGTGTTGAACAGTTACCGAAGTTGGAGGGAATCGTGCCCGTCAGAAAATTATGCGAAAGATCGACGTCAGTGATCGACGGAAGCGTGGAGATCTCCCAGGGGATTATACCGGTCAGTGAATTGCGGCCGAGTTTGAGAGTCAGAAGCCTCTCGCAGTGGCCAATATCCCAAGGGATGGAGCCGTTGAGAGAGTTGCCTTGGAGCTGGATCTTGTAGAGGACTCGGCAGCCAATGAAGTCCGGGATTTTGCCAATGAGCTTGGCAGAGCTGGCCGAGAAGACCTCCAAGTTAGTGGCGTTCCAGAGGTTGTCCGGCAAAGCCGCGTCGAACTGGTTCTGGGAGATGTCGAGATACGATATTGCGATGGCATTGCCGAAATCTTCCGGTATAGGGCCCGAGAAGTTGTTAGCACTCAGGTCGACGTAGGTGAGGTTCGGCAAGGACCCAAAGCCGTAGGGGATGGAGCCATTGAGCTGGTTGCCTTCGATCCGAAGGCGGGACAAGGAGGTGCATCTGGTTAGCGATGTCGGGAGCTGACCGAAGAGGCGATTGTTGAAGAGAATGAGCTTGAAGAGCTTGTTTCCGGTGCAGAGGTTGGGCGGAATTGGACCCGTCAGCGAGTTCGACGACACGTCGACTTTCTGCAACTTAGCGCTGGAGCCCAGCTTTTGAGGAAGGGTGCCATTTAGCGAGTTGTTCCACAGGTTAAACGTTTCCAGTTCCGGCAACTCGCCCATTTTTTCCGGTATTTCGCCGCTTAGCTTGTTCTCCATGAGGCTGATCGCTGTGAGTCCCTTTAAGGAGCCCAATCCTTCAGGAATCGTCCCCGAAAGCTGGTTATCAGACAGGTCGAGCACCTTTAGAGCTTGCAAGTTCCCGAAACTGGCGGGGATTTCGCCGGAAATCTTGTTTTTGAAGAGCAGCATCACTTCAAGCATCGTTAGGTTGCCTAATCCAGGTGTAAGAGCGCCGGAGAGATTGGCACTGGAAATGTCCAAGTACATGAGATTCGACAAGAGAGAGAATTCCACGGGTATGCCACCTTCGAACACGTTGTAGCCGATTTCCATGTGCTCCAGCTGCGTCAAGAACCCCAACTGCGGCGGTATCGGACCGTCCAACACATTCCCAGCCAAGTCCAGAAACTTGAGCCTCGGAAGACCCCCATAGCTCCGCGGCACACTACCTCCGAAGTAGCTTCCACCGAGGTTGAGGTGCTCGAGGAACCGTAGATGGACGAGCTCTTCCGGAAGTGGTCCCGTGAAGCTGTTACTGTAAGCGTTGAAGACGCGCAAGAACTTGAGCGTGGAAATCCCCGGCGGAAACGTTGAGTTGAAGTCATTGTGGCTGATATCTAACATCCTAAGCTCAGCCAGCTCGAATATCACCGACTGGAGAGGCCCATCGAAGCTGTTCCCGCTCAAATTCAAGTGGATTAAGTGCGACAAGTACCTGATTTCCGACGGGATAGCACCGGAAAGATTGCGGCGGGAGAGGTCGAGTGTGATAATCTGCGACGTTTTGGGGTGGCATTTCACGCCGGACCAGGAACACCAAACAGGCCCGTCTTGTGACTGCGGCTTGGCACTCGGATCCCAGTCACGGAACGTGGAGAGAGGATCCCTGAGAGAAGATTTCAAAGAAAGCAGAGAGTGGAGCTGAAGAGGAACACCCACTGAAGCACAGAACACCAAACAAGCCTGGAAAACAACGCAGAACGAGAAGGAACGAAGAAGAAGAACAGGAGGTTTCATGGTTATGGAGAATGGGTAGAGGTTGGGATTGGGTCTGACAAGTGGGTGTCGTTAAAAGAAGCAAATTTAAGGGAGGAAGGGTTTTGATGAGGCAGAGAGCTTCTTTTTCGGAGTGCTGTGTTGGTGATGGTCTTTCATGGAGATGATTACATTGTCTTTCTCTCTCTAACTGGTTCAAGTCTTTATCTCTCACCTACTGGTGATCAGTTCTTCACCTTTGTCTCATATATCCATATACTTTTGGATTTCTTGGGAATTCTTTTTCCTTTTCTTTTGCTTCCACTTTTCATCATTCCTTGTTTCTTCCTTTATCTTTGGCCACCCAACTGATAAATATGTTTAACAGTGACGATGTCTCTCACAGGATCCGAGAAAGTCAATTCAAATGTGGATTTATTTGAAAAAACATGCTAAAATCAATTATGTATTTTATATTGTTAAGATATCAAATCTACCTCAAAATCAGCTCATGAAATAAAGAAAAAATCATATTTAATTTAATCGAGTACACAACTTGACACCTTAATAATATTATGTAATTAGACATTCACACTGTAATATGCTTTCTAACTATAATGTGACACTATACATTGACATTGTAATGCTACTTTTTACGTGAATTTGGTTTATTTAGATTCATAAAAGTGCTAAGGTAAACTTGGTTTCAATTTCATATAAGGAATGCTCAAATCTATTTCAAAAATGGAGTATTGAAGTGGAGAACTAAACATTCATATAATACTCTTTATACATGAACATGTTTTGTGGGTATTCTAAATGATAAGAAGTAATTCAAATGAACAGTTCGTCCGGGTGCACTGGGACCATCAAAGAACAAAGATTCCAGTCTTTAAAAAAGAAAATAAAGAGGGAAACAAGAAAACAAAAATGGTCTCTCTTTGAGTGGCTGTCATATTCTGCGTCACCACCGGGGTCTGCCACAGTCTATGATTGTGCTTCTCTCGGAACGGCGCGGGATTTTTGAAATTCAAGAAAACCAAGAAATTCTCCTTATATGCACAAAAACGGTGTCGCTTTTCTACCTAGTTTGACTTCCTTTTGTATCATTAGCAGTTCTAAAGTATACATTAGATATTAATAAAGAATAAAGGCTTCGACCATAATCATCCTCGCACATTTCAATATTCAGTTAAATCTGGGTTTAACACGCTAACTTCCACCCGACATCTTTTCTGGGTTTTTCTCGTCATTGCCCATGTTTTCTGTAATCTTAATCGACAGTATTTGTTCCGAAATCGTAGGCGGAGGTTTTCTTTGGACGGCTTTCTTCGGAAAATGTGGAGCTCGGGTTTTGCTCTCTAAACGACAAAAACAATAAAGAGGAACAGTCGCTTTCGAGAGGGCATGGAGGAGCACTCGGGTCTTTCTTAAAAGCATGGTTTTCACCGTCTCTCTCATTGTCTCTCTTTTCTCGTTATTTTCTTAACAATTGATAATTAATTAAGTGGATAATTACATTCAATCAAAACATTAATTTCTATAAACAAACTTAAAAGTCAAATTCAAAATTTAAAGAATAATTTTTACATTTGACATTATTTACTAGACAGGATAATACAAATGTTTATGCATGCATAAAGGTTTATAGTTTAATTCAAAAATTAATTTATGGATTAGAGATACGACTTTTTACATTTAATTCATAAGTTGGAAAATAATTTTGATATTTGACATTATTTAATAATTTGTAACGAATACAACCATTAAACCAAAGAATTTAAACTTGTTGATACAACAAGTTCAATTATCTTTAAGATTGTAACATTTTATTACACTTTACAACTAACATCCTAGCAACTCACTCCACAGTAGTTTTATGAATTTAGATGTTCTTTTGACTCATAATATTATCTATCAAGTAGTCCTTTTTGTAGGTTTTCACTTTTGTATTTTGAACTCTAGATGAAGGATTTGGCTTTAATACTAAATATAATTAACCAAATTATTAAGTCAAAAAGCTTAAGCTTGTTGGTAAGACAAATTCAATTACCTTTAAGATTGTAATATAATCATATATTTTTTATATACGATATTCCTTCTTAGCACTTCTTTGCACACTAACTATATTTTATGTTTAAAGTCAAACAAAGTGATATAAATGTTTATGCATGTCAAACATTAGAGTTGAAGTGAATTAACTAGAGTTATAGAGATATGTTAAGAATAAACTTATAATATGCTACTATTGATTATCAATCACTTGCCAGCTTGATGATAAACTAGCAGGACTTGGGACTAAGACATTTTAAGTTTAACACATAAATTACATCCGTCGAGTAGGTACATAAAACAAATAATAATATAATATAATAAAGTTACTCATTATGTAAATTTTATTTGTAAATCTTTTTTTATAACAATGAAAAATGTACTATCTTAAGTTAACTTTGGATGTAAATAGGTTTTTTGTATATAAATATAAAAATATTATTAAATTAACATGTTAATAATACAAGATACACATCATTTTCATTATTGATGATATTAAGGTGTTTGATCACTAATGAAAAAAAAAAAGAATTCCAAAAGAGTGTACGTAGGAGTAGTCGCCGTCGGTGATGGCGTGCAGTGAGTCCCACTTTCTCTGCCCCTCTATATCTCAAGTTCGTACGGCAGTAAAAAAAAAAAGTGTACAGTCTGAAATCCAATCCATCCAAAATGCTCTGCAGGTGCCTGTACATATCTCGGTTTGTCTATTTGCCAATTTAGTGGTTCTATGAGACTATGTACCCCTTTATGCTTCTGACAAGCTGCTTTAACTCCAACGAAAAAGCAAAGCCAGGTCCCAGAATGGACTTGAAAGATAAGCACATACAGAAATTTAAACATGGGCGCTTCTGTCTCAAAGAGCATCTGTTTCCGCATTGGGATCGGTTATATTTTTTTTTTCCTTGAAGTTGATGTTATATGAATATTTAATTTTTTTTTCTTGAAAATGATGTTATATGATTCAAATCAATTTCTAGAGTAAAATCAACTTTTGATATTGAAATTTAGAAATGAAATATCATTTTTATTTGTAAATGTTACTCAATAATTTTTTTATTTATTACGTAAAATTTTTATCTTCAAAACTCAACAGCATATCAAGCATATATTAAGTTTAAAATCAAATAAGTAGAGCAAAATTAAATATATTTTAAGAACTCAAAGTTGAAGAAGAGTTAAAAATAATTAATTTAAACTCTGATTTTATATTAAAAATAGACTTATAAATTATTTAAAAATTAATTTATAAATAAAGAGACACTTTTTATTTAAATACCATTTAAAATTTATATTTTTTCTTTTACATGAAACTTTTGTTTTTAGCAATATAATTACACATTATCTATAAACCCCATTTGCAAAAAAAAAAAAATTTTTATTTTCTAGTTAATCTTCTGGTAGGAATAATCTTTTAACGTTACTTCCAAAAGAAAAAAAAAAATCAGGTGGCTAAAGTCTGCAGTCGTTTTGATTACAAAGTTAAATCATCGATTGCGTTTTACTTTGGATTCTCAGTTAAACCCACAAACAATAAGACAACAGTGGGAGGGAGCTAAACAGTGGGGCCCAGCGGGGTTGCTAATGGTCTCGCCCCATGCCGATTCGGTCGGGTGCTACTGCGTTGTCACGCGCCTGGTCATGCAGTCATACGGCAGGTGCCCGCGTGACGGGCGTGACCCTACCACCTTAGCACTTGACATGATGTCCTAAGCCCCCACGCCCTCGCGTGACTGTCTCTCAATCCTCGCCTTAACGGTTGCTCTCTCCACTACCTTTTCCGTGACGGTTTTGTCCCAAACCTTTTCTCCCAAAGACAGCTCTGTCCTACCTTTTCTATTTATTTATGTATATTTAACGATTCAATAAATTCCAGAAAAGGAAATAAAAAAATCCAACCCCCTGCTTTACGATGCAGTAGTCCATGCAGAGCTTGGTCTATAACTAAATTGCAGTTTAGTTCCCCAGGGAGATTTCGAACCATTAATGATTTTTTGTGGCTTTTAAGTTTGTCTCATCTCAATTGTCACGTGATTTATTATATCGATTTTGATATCACTTGTTGTGATCCCTAGAACCCAATAATCATACCTTGTTTATATTTAACTAATCCTTAGGTTGTGATAGGATTAAATGTGTGAAACCACCTTTTTTGATTATGGAAAGAGGTATGGAAATATTTCTTGATTCTCTCTTCATATTTGAATCTTCTTCTCATTATTTAAAAATTCATTTGTTTTTCATTAAAAGTAATTTATAAGGAAGCTTCATATATATATTTTTCTTTAAAGAAAAATTTCAAGCAAAATTTAATTAATGTGGAGCACATTCTATATCATTTCTAACACATCTCATCTTGGGTCATAAATTTAAGATGAGAGTGTCATATTAAACTTAAATTCTAATATGATATTAAAAAAGAGTGTCCAGTTTGTTTTGAAAACATTATTCAAATAAAATTTATATATGATATAAAAATCTTTTCACACCATTCTGATGGGGCCTCATTGCTTTGCAAAGCTATGCCAATTGACGGGAATGTTACCTTCCGAAATTGATTCAGCATGGTGATTTTTATAAGGAAAAGAATGGGTGAAAAGTTTGAGATCCTGTTCAAACGGCAGGTATCCAGACTCCTCTGAATAATTAGGGACCAATGTCTATGCAATCTAAGGTGAAAAGGCAGGAGGCAAGAAGGGCCAAAGCAAAAAAGGACCGAGCAGGGAGATCCAACATGCTCTAGTAGAAAGCTAAAGAGTGGGGCTGTGGGGTTCCATAAGAGAATGATGAAAAAAATTGAACCCACTCGACATCAAGATTGGTCAAGAAAAAGGTTGAATTGGAAAAGCACCCATCAGGGACCTTATTACATTCTTCTACAGTGAAAACAATAGCCTTGCACTTGCACTCTAGTTGTTTGACTTGACAGTCATCTCTCTCTCTCTCTCATGAATGAATAGGTTATCCTCCTTATTTGTTGTTCTTACTTTCCACTCACATGAAACTTCTCATGGTCATCCCTAAGTGGAGAACACTATAATTAGGTGTTGAAGGTGAATAAGATGAGCATGTGACACCAACTCTAAGTCAAAGATTTAGACTTAATACGACTCAATGTGATGCATGCAAGTCTCCAACCTCCCTTTGGGGCAGTGGAGAACACGTCCAAATGGGTCATCAGAGAAGCGGCACTATGCAATTGGTTTGCAATTTTTAGATTATTATAACATCTTTTTTGTTGAGAGCAGCAAGATGCCATCAATGTAGAGTAGGTGACCAATAATTTTTGGTAAGTTTTAGTTGCTTGGAAGTAAATCTAACTCCATGGTATTTGCATTTGAAATAATGATATACTTCCTAGTCATGGTTCTTGAAATTATTAGGTTGTTTCAACCACTAACACTTGAAGGTGAATAGTTCATAGTTCATAGGCTAATCTACCAAACTTCTTGTTTTTAAATATGGGAATCAAAAAGTAAATGAAGCTTTTATTGTGACTTAGGTAGCTAAATGTTATAATTGAGGTAGTCCATGTGATGAACCGACTCTTATAATAATCACACTTTGAAACCTTTAGTTGTTAGTGGATCTTTGTGGCCTAAGTGCATTGGAGAAGATAACAAGAGGATTACAAAGAGGGGTCCCATATCATCATTACATGTCATGTTCTATCATTTGATGTCTGTAAAAAAATAGATGCTTTACCCTCAAGATATGTAGAGGGCACCGCCACTTATTTTGAGAGTATAGGGGGAAATAAGAGTAGACAAACAAATGATTTGGATCTTCTAAAGAAAAGGGATCAAAAGTTTGGTGAAGCCCAATGCGGGAGGAGATTTGGGAAATTGCTTCACTAGATTTTTTGAAAAAGGGGGAAAAGCCACCTCCACCTTTCCCTTTCATGGTGATTTAGCGGCAAAATTATGTCTTGCTCAGTGGTTGTAGATCGTTGCTGGAGCCCCTATCACCAAACAAAGTATCCTACTCTGAGACTTGAATCCGACTCAAAATGAACAAGACTTGTTTGATAAAATAAAATTTGCATCATTGGCTTCCACATAAAATGGGTTTCCAATTATGACGAATTAATCTCGTCACTTTGCTTTTCTCCATTTCCTCTAGTTTGCCTTTTTCTCTTCTGTTTCCCAGTGAAACCGACAAAACCATTGATAATCTATTTTTTTTTCTTGTTTTTTCAAAAAGAGGAAAATAGAGTATACTTATTTATCCTTGATGCTTTTCCTCTTTCCTCTTTTGTATCATAATACAAGATTTTGAATGTGACATACTCTCTTCGAATTCTTAAAGATCACGTCAACAAGTCAGTAATTAGTAATTAACTACTGATTGCTCCTACTCCTAAACCCCACTTTACTTAATAAAAGAAATGTATCTTTAAATTATATTAAGCACCCAAATACCAAAATGCTATGTCTTTTTTGGTTCATAGTCTATAATCTCACAAGACTATAAAATTAAAAAAAAAAAAAAAAGCGAACCATTTTTTTTTGTCGGATCAAAATGGTTCCCAAGATCGATTCAAAAAGCAGCTTTCCGGGTCAAATTAGAGTCATCCATTGGAGCTAGATATGTAGCATAGGAACTGCAAAATATAGACGTTAATAATAGGCTAGCGGCAGAAAGAAAAAAGAAATTAAAACGCCCAAAAAGAAGCCCCATAATGAATACAGGTGCCATGATTACCCTGCTGGCATTCCAAGAAAAATCAGAAGAATTCCTTGACTTTCTCGCAATTTTTCCCCGGAAACAATCAAACCAATTCAAACACGACAAGCTCTCTTTTTGTTTGTTTCGGTTTGGTTTCTTCCCCACGCTCTAAAGTGAGCTCCAGCACCAACTCGTGCACTCACTCGATTCCGCGTCGAAGACTTCCTGGTATGAAATCCATTATGGAATCCAACCTCCCAAGCAAAACTCAAAAATCGCAATCATTTTGTTTTAGAACATGCAGCTTCACTTTATATCAATGTTTTTGTTGGATACTTGTCTAAAAATCCTAGACTTCATCTCCATCGCTGGTGCCATATATTTTTTCCCCTCAACTTTTTCTCTTTTTCCACTTTCTTTATCAAGCTTTCAAAGCCCATAATTACTATTGTTGGGCGTTTCTATTGACGTTGGACGACAACCCATACGCCCGTGGATGTCCTGTTAATCATCATCCACCCTCTTTATCATCGCTATCCCCTCAGCCTTTTCTTTGGTAGATCGGTTTTGTACTCTAGCTCTCACCTACTATTTGCTAGAACATACACATGTTCACTGTGTATCTATGTTTACTAGACATATGTTTTCACTTTATGGGATGTTGAACTCAAGACCTGGTCTGGGATTATCTTCATGTAACCAATACAGCAGCCAAAAGCCCATGATTTTTAATCTTCGGGGTTATATATTCTCATCGGATTTCTATGGATTACATTCTTTTATCACAATGAGTTACATGGCTTTCCATTACAAGCCGTATTAGATTGTTTTAAATTTCACATGGTCTCTATTGATTTACTAAAATATAATGTTATGGTGGCTGAAAGTCTCAGGTTTCATGCATATGCTCCCAAATAGGGATGAGTCTGTGTAATGTATGGGATTCAGTCCACTTAATGGGCCTCATGTTTTGGTCAAGCAGTTCCAGCTCTAACGCCAGTTTTGTGCCTAAAACACATGAACTCATGTTCAAGACAAAAAAAGAAAAGAAATAGAAAAAGAGAAGCGTACAAAACATGAGACCCAGATGTGAAGAAACGACCAAGGCTAAGGTGGGTAAATTTCCTTTTCGAGGTTCACCATCTAAATGTAGAATCCTGGTAATGAGTATTGTTTGATTATAAGCTACTCTTCTACTGCTTTCAGCCCTAAAAATCTATCTGGTTTCAATTTTTCACTAGACAGAAAAAATTATGACCTACTATGCCTCCAGAATGTTCAATAGGTTGGCCCTCTTGCTTATATCTATCATTCATTATTTGTTTCTTGTTGCAAACTCAAGAATTAGTCAAGGATGTTCTGGAATTGGGTTTGACTCGTCCATCCTCATGTTTTACTGCATCAAAAGAACATTTGATTTATCATGTCCATACGAAACAACCAATGAAGCAAGAAACTAAATTAAGGAAAAGGAACAGAATCCCACCTTAAGATTTGGTAAAAAATGACAACTCCTTAGTCTGAGTGGTCGCGAAAACGGATAATTTTGTTGATGAAAGGCCTCTCCCGCCGATAGCTGTTTAATAGACATGGAAATAAGACAAACAGAACCCAAAAGTCAGAACAAACAGGATTCAGGGTAAGCAAACAAAACGAACATTCTCAAACAGAAAATGCAAGATACACAAACAACAACAAACGGATGTGAACCACAAGAAGAAACTCACATAACAAAAGATGAGACACAGAAGCAAGCCAACCCAATAGAAAAATGGACTGCAAATGTTGGCCAGAAATTTTCACGATCCAAAAATATCTTCTCAGAAATGAGAGTGGTTACACCTGAAAGCAACATAACTGTCCATCCTGAAGGCAAACATCTGGACAAGGAAAACGCAGAAGAATCCTGTGGAGAAGAAGGAATTATTTCAAGGTCAAAATAAACCAAAAATAAAGAACACTTACATTTAAAAGTCATACCTGGAAATAACGCTTTATGAATACTGCAGAGTACAAAATCCTCAAAATCATATCTTTGCAACAGTCAAGAAACCACAGATTAATTATTTTAATCTCAATTCTAGATGTAGAATTCTTTCAATCAATAGAAGAATAAACTTTTGCTCTCTGCATACCTCACGTAAGAAGGATTTTGGCACAAAGAAAACAAATGAAAAAGGTACAAGAAGAGAGCCACTATGGGAAAAGGATACTTAAAGAATTTGCCAAAATTAAGCCAACTGCACCAACCGAACGTATCAGCGAGACATTAAGTACTATATAAATCAATGAGAACACAAGCAACGAATCATTTGATCGTTTGAGTTGGTTCTCATTTGCAACCGCATGTAGAAATGCTTCAGAAATTCCTGATGGAAAATCACAATAATCAAATATAAATTTCAGGTATAATTGTCTTAAAACACAGCAAAAAGATATATATGATTACCTCTAATTGTCTACTAGGACATCATAGATGTTGACTCATAAATATTAAATGATGACTGACCACTAAAGTTTATTGACATTGACAAATTCATTGAAAGATTTATTGAGATCATCTGTTCGTATAAGTACAATAAGGGAGTTTTCAGCGTCTATCCATAAAAGTTGGACACTGGGTCTAGAACACACTTCATCTACAATGTCGCACAATCCAACGGTTATGTTAAGAAAAAGTGCCACGAATGCTACAATATGTGCGGAGAAAGAAAACGGAAACTGCTATTCCAAACATATTTTCTTTTTGGGTGTTTTAACAGCTGAACTTCAATGACTGAACTAAAAAGGTGACACACATTGGTTTGTGGTTTCCACTGGATCAACCAATTGATAACAATATACTCATTATGATTGAAGAAGTAAATAAACTCAACTTTCAAGTAAAATACAATAAATTGGATAACTAGAACTCCAGACTGGTCCTACCAGATTTCTAGCTAAAAGAAACATTTTACTATATACTTCCAAAAATGTTTAATTGGGTTAAATTTCTAATGTTAAGCAGCTCCTGGCTTGTTACTATAGCTCTCCACATCCTACCATACAGATTTCTTCTGAAAATGTGGGCAGATGGCAAGGCGAAGGCTAAAATGAGGATAAGTGGTCATGCCTTCATAGCCAAGAAGATAACGGAAAATGATCAGAATGACAAAGATCCACTCACCATTCATAGCCAAGAAGATGATATAAAGGCAATAATATCGGAGAGCTGTTGATGCTTCCCCATCACTCCATTTCCGACCATATAGCAATCTTATTAGAGAATAAGAGTAACTTGGCCCAAATGCCATAAATACAAGCCCTACATGATATACAGTTGCAAATTCAGACCAAAAGGTGAGAAAGAAATGTTAAGACAGAAAATGAAACAAATGATACCATTCAAATGGCCAAAAAAGGTAAAAAAGCATTATCATATACGGTCATTGATTTGTACCATCTAAATATATACAATTCAGATTGGAACTTTCACATAGAATGGATCTCTTAAACCTGACCTCTAGCTTTTCAGTACCTCCTCAGTCCTAATAAGGTCATTCACTTCCTATAATCGGATCTATGACACCCTCCAAGGAATAAAAAGGTAAGTTGTGAACGTATATGCAGATTCATAAAAAGGTCGAGCATAAAAACAGACCAATTAACATAACTAACTTCAGGGCCTCTGCAAGGCGATCTCCCAACTTCCTGCTTCTATCTGGATATTGTCCTGTCATATGTAAACAAAATAATTATGATAGTACTATGTAAGCTCAAGAAAATTCATACATAGTTGGCTGAGTTATATGCCAAAGCTGCACTCCTCATCAAAAGGAGAAGAAAAGTATAAACATCAAGACAACAGAAAGATTATCCATGACAAAGATCATATAAATGCTAATGAAAAGGGAAAAAAAAAAAAGGAGAGATATAAACCTGACCCAGACCTTGCAAAGGTAGCATATGAACTTTCTTCAAAAGGAAGAAACACCAGCCTCACTACTAAGCTGCCTGGAATGTAATAGAAACCAACATTTTTAGCATGCTCAGAGAGTCGAAATGGGAAAACATTATAATCATCCACATCTTTTGAGTTAACATACAGCTTCTCAAAAAAAATCTATCTTTTGTCAACAAATAACCAATTGTGGTCATAAGGTAATTAATCATACTCCACAATCTATCGGAACATTACACTCACCAAGTTTTTCTACAAGTCCATATACAGCTTGGTTATAAGGTGTATCCAACCACACAAGGACCATCTTTTCTCCTTCTTGAAGGATCAACTTTCGGAAGGATTGAAGGGTAAACAGAAAACACATCTTTGACAGCTGCCTATCATAATCTTTCAAATTTCCTGCTCTGTGAAAGTAAAAATTTTCTAGGTAATGCACTCTATTTATGAAAACGAGAACAAGTCAACTAATAATTGATAAGGCGTACCCTGTTTGATTGGGCAACCTGATCCAAAACTAAGGCAATTCTCTTTGACCAACAGTTTAGACATCTCATTAAATATTGATAGTGGAGAAAAATCTGATACACTTCATAATTTGTAAAATCACCCTATGGTTAATCGTACTGTTTTGATATTGGGCATTATTCTCTCCACAACCTCACAATTATGTTTTTAAGTGGAAAGATTCAAGTAGCAACACAGGGAATAGAAGCACAAAATATACAATCTTGTTTCGTTTGAGTAGAAAATAACAATAAGCAACCTTGTCTGGAAGATATAATGCTATCAACAGGCATATGGCAGCAAAGTATCATAGATCACACCTGCAGCACTGTATTATTTCAACAACGCCTGCTGAATATCTCTGCAACGACAAGAAATTTCATCCTGAAAGATTCTAAAAGTCCCTCAATGATACAGACACAAATAACTTCATGTGTATTATTTTCCTTTCATCGATACTCATTGTGAAGATGTCAATGTGTTCGATTCACTTTTAACATAAGGTACAGAATGTAATAGCTCAGGTAAGGACAGGACCCACACTACACCAAATGCAAATTTTTCCAGAGAAACACAGTAAATTAGGCCATTGCAGAGGACTAAAACGGGATTCACATAAAGGCAACTAAGTTTCAAACATTCTACAGAACTAACATGTTATATTTGAGAGAAGATAGCAGAAAGACAAACTTTTAGGGGTTAAAGCCACTCAAACATTGATTCACTCTCGATGCTATAATTTAACCTTTTCTTTTTCTCTGGTGCAGCAATCAGAGGATATTCAACATTCATCAGAAATGATGCATAATGTAAAATAAACTATACCTAAAAGGGAAAAGATTAGAACTTCTAAATCCACGAAAAACAAGAAAATAGCCCCAGTAGCCAAGGAACAAGCAAGCTCCATATGCAGCTTGTGACAATGCAAATACGAAGACTTTCTCCTGCAAGCAATCAATCAATGAATTACTGGTAATTAGAAGCTTTATCTAAATCCTTACTTATGCAAGCCACCAAACTTTTGAAAGAAAAATGTGACAAAAGAGCAACAAAGAAAACAGACTACAATGCCCATGAATGCCTAAAAGGTTTCTCAGGCAACAAGGTAGACAAGTAAAGAGGATAACATATATCCAATATCTCAAGCAAAAAATAAAAATAAAAAAAAAGGAAAGAAAGAAAAGAAAAAGACACATACAATGAATAGAACTGCATTTCATACATCACATTCAGAGACATTCTTATCGGGTTTTGTACTTGGTCATCGAAAATAGAGTCTTATTAAAGGCAAAAGAAGTACTAGAGTAAATCAAACAATATTACCTTCCTTCCACCCAAACCTCCCAAACTCTAAGCAGTTATATTAAGTTCATGAAAATAGTTTTTCCCTTGTTTAATCCAGCATAACCTTCAATTTTGATCAGCTTATAGGAAGGGCTCAGCAGTAAATTCAGAACGTGCTATTTAATCTATGAAAGCATTCAAAAAAAATTTGTCATCCCCTTGTTATCAATAAGGACAATTTCTACTACTGTCAACCATTCATCAGTGGCTTTGGAAGGCTGAGATGCGCCAGTGACAACAACTTACGTTTCATGCTAGCTTACTGGATTCCAAAGGTTCAAAGGATTCCAAATTTCCAAGCTTCAATGATCTCTCCTTGTAAAGTTTTTAACTTCATCATACTCTTAACTCGCATTTCTGTCATGCCTAACATAATATGCAGAAGAAATCATTTCTGCAGACAATTAATCTTTTTCTTTATACTTAAATCACCTAAAATTTAGAGAACATAGTATTTGAGATTCATGAACAATTTGTAGTAAAATCTCAACTCTAGATACATCCAAGATATGCAACACGGCACCTCTACAATCAGTTACAACCATTACAATGCAAAAGGACTTGAGAATGGCAAAGAAAGCACCACAATTATACCAGCAGAGAAAGTAAAAGGGAGCAATTTACACTTTAAGTGTGTTTGAAAAAGTATTAGCCAAAAGTAATGATGACTAATTTGTGTCTCTCCAACATTTACCTTCCTAGATGTTCTTGTTCCACATTGTATCAACTGGTTTCTCTGACAAGTGATAACCAACAGTGAAAAAACTTACGCCATATATTATATTTTGGTGGGAATAGTAGCACAACTATCCTAGCCATTAATCCCTGCACTACACTCTTCTACCACCATAGAAAACAGCAGAGAAATGTCCTCGCCCACAAAAAAGAGCATGAACCTGCCAGTGGGCAAATTAAATTGAATTCCTTCAACCAAAATTACAAGATTCCAGCCTGACTCTATGAACCAAACTCTCTCTCTGTTGCACAAGGAAGGACATTGAACTATTAATGTTGTACTGACCAAGCAGACAAAAACATGAAGACAAATAAAATCACACCACTTGGGATAGGGTATTGCCAATAAGATGTTCAACATAGTAACTTAGCATTACAAAAACTTGACCCAACTCGGTGAATACCAATTGAACTTGTCGGCATTTCCTTCTTTATCAGTGCTTTCTTGAGAGTTTCTTCAATTCAGTTAGTATTTAGTCTTTTCCCCATGCAGCACTCCTTTTAATGCCAAAAAATGGACCAAGAGGTTATGCCATGTAAGCACGATGATTTCAATAACCAATAAATGATACCAAATGTCAAGGGAAAAGATAAAGGAACTAGAGATCTCATTGAGTATAAGCATCTATAAAAGGGAGGAAAACTATATTGGGACCCGGTGGTGCAATTAAGCAAATTCACAACAGACGAATAGCAAGATTGACAGTATACTCCAGTTTCATCTTACCATGTCAACTTGATTTACAATGAGGATATACATTGTTAGACAACGGGAAAGAGTGGCCGCAGCTTCAACCACCAACCGCAATCTAAGCAGGAGCAAGTTCTGAGAAAGGATGTACAATGGCTCTGCTAATAGCTCTAATATACAAGCACATCCTGCCATATGAGATGGACTGCTCTCATGAATCAATTTTATAGCAACATAATAAAAGAAAGAAAATATTCCATCAGTTCTAAATCAGTCAGCCTAAGATGCCACACACATAATTGCTCAAGTTAAGTTTTCAATGCACATAGTATGAGGCTCAAAATTGCATGTCACCAAATTTTCTGAAAATACAGCATTGCCTGATACTTTCCTATAAAAATTGTAGTATCCTCACACAAAACCGAATGGTCAACATCTAAGGTCAAGTTAGCAGCAAACTTATATTATCCAAGAGTACACAAGGGCACCATAATAAAAGTCGACAGCACATTCAGAGGACGTGTGTTACTTATTCTATAACTCAAGTACTTTCTATGGTGGTTCTCATTAATGTTATGAACTGCATGATATAAGTTCTCCTTCTAAAGCTATGCTAACAAGAGCATTAATTGTTCAGGAAACAGCTGAAATGATAGACTCGTGAATTAGGATTAATTTTTTTTTTTTTCAACAAGCTGAAATTTAAATGTCAAAAACCTTCATAGAAAGAGAACCTATAGCAACATGATATTGGAAAACTTGAGAATTGAGACAGTACTTCACCATTAATCAAAATAGCCTGGGCATATGGATTAGAATAACTTATTCCTTGCCACCAAAATACAAAAAAGGATGCTGCTACTGTTATAGATACACCAAGTGGGAGAGTCAACCAAGCAACTTTCATTAGCTTCACTGTGTTTTCTTCCATTGAAGTGCCATCACTGCAGCATAAGACATTATTTCTATACAAGTTAGATTCATGCAGAGAGTATCATACACCCAAAGCCAGCATTGACGCCACAAAGAAGAAATAAATATGTCAACTATCAGACATAAACCTCAAATTTTTTCCCTCAACTCAGACTGTTTCTGTTCAAAAGCACTGCATTAAGCCCCACAAAAGAATTGTGCATTAATACAAACCAATACAAAGAGAGAACACAAATTTTTTTTTTCACACAAAACATAATTCAATGATTGCAACAGATCTTTTGGCCAAGTTCATTTCATTTCGGTTGGGTCTGCCTTAATTCAATTAAGAGTCAAGATAAGGTTGTTTTTCAATTTTCACTATTAGACAAGTTAGGTTGACAAGCCTAATAAATATTCAAGCCATAATCCTAATTTACCATCCATGTTAATTTACATTTACAGAGTGACACATGTATATTTGGCCCAACTGCGTGAACTATTTTTTAAATTACTTAATTCCTACTACAAAGTACTTAAAAAAAAAAAATTAAACATAAAAGTTATTCTCACAAATTAAAAGGGAAAGTAAGCAATTAAAGTTTAAAACTTCAAATCAACTGTATGTTGTCATTGAATTTCATCTTTTTATTCAACAAAGTAAATATTGATAGATAGGTGACTTGCGTCCAAACCAACTTTACCTTCTCATTAAATAAGTTATACAAGCCATACAATTAAGGAATTTGCCAAAGTTAACAAACATGTCATGTTTGAGTTGACACACATACTAGAGTAACTGTTTTAAACTGTCACAATAACATGCTCATCTTGGAATTCAGTTTATTAACTCTCCCTTCAGGACATGAAAAATCTATTACACTAAAGCAAAGAAGAGTTAAGTATTCATCACCAAATACAATGTTTTAGTTAACTTCAATCATCACGTTTTAGGAACTAACAACTGCCTCACTCCAAGACCCAACTAAAATCCATACTAATTACTAAGAAAAACTAAGCAAAATAGTTTATCAACATATGAGCAAACTAAGGTATATTTGGCTTCAGAGTAACATACCAGGAGACTAAAGGAAAACAGAAATGATAGAAACTAAAATAAAAGTACTATGTGGAGCACCTTTTGATGTCTGCTCGCAGGCATGCTCGCCGGAATCCCTCCCGACTAAGAAACAAGACACAGGTGACAAAAAGATGGAATTGTACAGCATAAAACTGCATTGTATAAAGGAAATGGATAAAAAAGAACAGTTAGATAGCAACAATTCAAAAGTACAGTTCAAAAATTAAAAAAGGCACAAAATATGGGGGAAAGGTCATTGACATTCCATAGAAAGCAAACATCCGAGCAACTCTATAATAAGTTTGCAACTTCCTAAGACAAAGGTCATGAAGGTGAGAACATTTCAGTTAACTGACAGGTTGTTCATTTAATCTAAGGACTTGTTCACAAAGAAACTAAATGATCCTTATTTATGAGAATTTTCTATTTCATGGCATAACTAACACAAGCCCATGAGAATCTTGTATATGCACAAAACTTAAAAGGAACATTTAGATGGATCAATCAAACAATTAATCAATGTTCCTATGCTTCACAACAATTGAACAGAATTTCCAGCTCACTTAGCAAAACTTGAGATGTTTCAAATAACGTTAGGAAATATGGTGTTTGGTGGCTTCAAGACACAGCATAAAACTGACCAATTTTCTGCTGCTTTTCATGTGCTCTGATCTAAAGATATCCTTAAGGCTTGCTTTGTTTCAATAACGCCATACGCACAAAAAAAATTGTGGACGACCTTCCAACAATTTGCACAAACAAAATACAATATTGGCATCTAGCATAGAACCAAAGCCTAGAATAGGCTCCAGGGAACAAGAAAATAATTACGAGCTTCAAGAAGTAAGCATGAAAACTAAGAGAGAAGAAAAAAGAAAAAAAAAAAAGTGAAAGATGGTAGATGTTATTACCGCATAGTCCTCTTCTGTAAGATGCCTCACGATCCATGAGTTGAATACAAATGGAATTCCTCTTGACAGGAACTGTGTAGCTAATCCGAAACAGAAACGAAAGTAAAAAATAAAAATGACAATGAGAACATTTAGATAGAAAAACAATGCATGCCAAATTTTTCACGGGATCAGCCTGTCCGCCTGCTTGCCAAGAAAATGTGAGGAAAAGGAGAACAAAAATCAAAATCGTGAGTTCTAAAGTTCTCCACTACTTTATACACGAGTTAACAACACAAGCGTCTTATTCTCAATTTCTACTTTCATCTTTTTGCTTTTTAGTCATCAACCAAGCCGTACAAGTTCAACTGAGCAGAAAACGAATGGGAAAAAAAAAGCTGAAAAATTCTCTTCTTAGATCTTCTTTTTCCTCTACTTTCCAAGCAGCCAAACAGAAGTAGAGAAAGCTTTAGCAAATTAGAAAAATCGCAGGAGATTTAGGGAGACAAACTAACCGAGCAGGTATTTGAAAGTGCGAGTGAAATCGGTCGGGTCTTTGCCTCCCGCCATTTGGGACTCAACCTTTCGACGTCTGCAAATGAATCAGCTTCTTCGATGAGTTACTTAGTTTCCAAAATCATAAACTTCCGTCCCCGTAGATCGGACGGTGAAGGAATCGACCCCGTGAATTATACCGAACTTTTTCAAAACGACATGCCGTTGTTAGGTCGAAATAAGCATGAGGTTTACGCTGCTAGGCAATATGGTAATAAGCCGATGAGAGGCAAATAAGTACGAAGATAACATTAATACTTCCAAGTTATTTGTTCAAAAACATGATATATGGTGAGTTTAATGGCATAATACACTAGTCAATAAGCCAGGAATCTAAACAGCTAGTTATTGGTTCGAAGAAAGGAAAAAATATTTGAAAGTTAGAAAGAAAAGACATGATTTAGGTGAAGGAAGAAGACTTGTGCTACTAAACAATCAATTTTCAATGACTCAACACCCATTATCTAGGTTAGCTTGGTGGAAGCCCAACCTCATGATGAGAACAAGTAGCACTTGTTCTCACATTGGAAAGAAATGAAGAGATTTTAATGCTTACAAGGAATTTGGTTATTTCTCTTAAAGTTGGTGGAGAATTCAAGCTCACAATAGTAATATTGGAGCTACCTTATTTTGATTTCATTGTCAACTCATAGTATTCAAAGTGGGTAGGTAAAAAGGTCCTAAACTTGCAAGGGCGCAATCACGTTTAGAACAGTATTACCAAAGATAAATTTGGATAAAAAAGAATGAAATTCGCCTAATATAAGCCTAATGAATAGGATATGTAGTGTTTGTCTCACATTAGATATGAGTGAAGATATCTACTTTTAAAGAGCTTGTCTTATACTCGAAGTCCAAGCCTCCATAACCCTCTTTATCTTAAAAAAAAAAAAAAAAAAGAACCCAAAAACTTGCAGTAAGCAGATCGCATGGTGTGAGAATGACAATCATTTTTCTCACCACTCAACACCTACCACCTACCACCTTAAGTATTATCATATTTCTTCAAATAGAGTTTTGAAGTATGCAACGGATAACATGAAAAATTTTGCAGGCCCCAGCCCTCATGCTCGGTTCCACCAGCTAAGCGCTTCCGTCTAGTCTGGGTTTCTCGTTCTCCTGTCTTTTGCCATTTTTCCCGTCTGAATATTGACCTCCAGTTTTCTAACCAAGAAAGCAAAGGAAAAAGAAAAGGGAAAGGTTTGGATGTAAAGCTTCATTTTTTTCGATTTGGGCGTCTCAAGTCTTGCATAATCGTACAAAACTTACGAGAAGGAAACAGAAGAAAACGTAATCCTTTTATTTTCTCCTACTCTCTCTTACCCTTTTTCCCAGGAGAGAGACGCAGGCAGAAACCGATTTCAACTGATGTTTAAACTTTGATCATTCATGCAGGACAATTGCGCCTAGTCCTAATCATGTTAGTTGTATCAATATTTGCCTAACCTATGAACACTATGACATAACCATTTCTCCTGACAAGTTTTTTAATTTCCTACTCAGCCTACAATACTGATACACAATTCTACTTAAAATTTCTTCCTCTTTTCTTACGACCTCAGAACTGCCATTTTCTGACATTTCCAATTACAAAATCTTTGCCGATCTTTCAGCCAGGCACCGTAATCCTTCCCTCGCTTGCACCCTATGAAGTCTGCTAGATCATCAAAATCAGGTATTCGTCGGGAGCCTTCTAATAAACAATTCAGGAAAATCTCCCCGGCACAGGTTTCCTCAGTTTCCTCCTCTGCCATCCACAGACTCCTCCATTTGGTTAAGGATTGAAATATCCTGTGAAGTTTGTCCCTGCCCGTTTTCCATTTTTTGATGGATGTTTCTGCGAGAATCAGAGCTAGAAAGATTAAAGAAGAAATCCTGTGATTAGGAATACTAGTAATGCCTAAGATCTATGCATGTGGAAGCTAAACGTTTCTGACAAAATAATGGCTATTGATGCTCATGTGATGAAAAAATATTCAAGTACCCCAAGTAAAGCTTCCGAATCTTTTGAAATCTTGATGCAAGTCTTTCACTAGATTTTTGGGTTACCGATGGCTGCAAAATTTGTCAAAAGCTTCAATACATGAAATATAACAGCAAGTAAATGTGAGAGATTTTATACCAGGAAAAATTCAAATTTACCTCTTGAACTTGATCATGTAATTCTGATGAGCCCTCTGATCCTGTTCCTAGCAATGGCCTTAGCAATACCAAATCGCCCTCTTCAAAGGCTAATAGATTCATCAGTGCCATCATCATGGATATACAGCCCTTCACTAAGAAATTAAGCCCGCTGCTAATACTTAAAGTCAGCAAGCCTGAAAAGTGCAGAATCATCCACTTGGACTCCTCATGACACGTGTGAGTTTTCATCACGGCACACAAGAACCTTTGAACTGGTAGACAGACATTGAATTGTTTGAAACAGCGAATAACACCCACCATAAAATCATATTGCTTGCATGAAGATGTATTGTCCAAGGTTTTCAGAGATTTAAAATTCACACTCTGCCTCAAACACCAAATAGCTTGTACCAATGAACTACTCATTAACTTCAATATAGAAGAAAGAAGATTCACGTCAAGGGGACTTGTCTCACCCCTCTTGAAGAATTTGATATCATTGATATCATCTGAAAAGGCTCTAAGTAATAAACTGTCCAAGATTGACAAGATCTCGTCTCCGCATAATTCATTAATGACATGTTAACTCTCTTTCAAATACAAAAGAGATCCAACCAGCAGGTCAGATTTAGTCCCAAATAAAATGTTCTGCAAGTATGAGGCCCAAAAATCATCTGATTTGGAAACCACATGCTTTATTTTATTTCTTGTAGCTTCCCTCACACAAGAATCAAAACTGCGCCTAGGGATATATGTATTGGCAGAAGCTTTAGATCCTATAGGATGGCCATCCATCTGCAAACTAGACATGTGCCTAGTGTACAAGTTGATGGACTTCTCAAATGCTATAAGGTAACATTCCAGATACCTAGGATCTGGTCTCAATTTCCCCGAAGACATACTGACACCAATCGCTTCAGATACCAATGGTATCACGTGGGCCTGGTACATCTTTGGTGCAGAAAGCATGATAAGGTTGAAAAGCAATGATATGGCAGGGGACATGCCCAGTTCAGGAAATCTGAAACGTTTGCCTTGCTGCCAAGTTAATCTGTTGATGAAATTATCAAATGCTTGCTCCTCAGAAACTGATACGACAAAATAAGCAGAAACCACCTCCAATACTACCATTACTATATGGGACATAAATCACCACTTCATTTTTGGAGTAAGAAGAATCAACTAGCACAAGGTACTCTCCCAATGATCCATTTGTGAGACGCTCATCTGCTAAAACCTGCAGATAACATTTTGACATTAACTGAGAAAGTGCTTCCACTCAGAGCAGCAGCAGGAATACAAAGCCATTACTATAATATTGCCAAGTGCTTCCAGTGCAACTGATGATTAACAAAAATTTAATGGAATTTAATTTCTCTAATGCAGTATTTCAAAACATCAAAAAGTATACATCACAATGCTTACAAATATTAGTTTCATGTGCTAGCAGAGTCCCTGAACCCCAATTCCAGAAAAATGACATCTTGTATTGTAGTACAATCAACATGACAAGCACAGAAAACAGTATTGAATATTCAAACAGAAGCAAAATCAAAACCCTTTTGTGGAATTTGAAAACAATGGCCCAGTAAAAAGAAATATGATTCCTCAATGCTCAACAATTACCTCAAGTAACACACATAGAGATGGTCAGCACAGATCAAAAGGCTCTAGGAAACAAAAGGAAGCTGCTAAGTCCTCGGCAATGAAGGTACTACAACTACAAACCACCTTCAAGCAAAACTGAATTCGCAAAGCTGATGCAACTCCTCCACCTCTGACTCTCGCTCTCACAGTCCCCAGTAGCATCCAAAGAACTCAGAACCTTGACTATGAACAGCAGAACCTGAACACTCTCCAGCAGCAGATTTTGGTCTCCATCGAGAAAATTCAAGACTTACATACGGTACCTCAAGTGCAGGGTTACTTCTTCCTCAACACCAGTATGCATATCTATGTCCAAGTAGCTATGTTCATACAAATAAGCAAAAAATTCCTTGAATTTGTGGTCAAGTTGTTTGAACAAGATGTTGGAGAGTTTATGCATATCTCTGAAATCCACTTCAGGAGGTGAAGAGTTAGACCCACAAAAACTGTTGGTCTAGGGAGAAGCTGAGCCGCAGGGAGTAGAGTGCTTTTGTGAGTGGTGGCTTCAGGTCCTGAGATCCAGTAAAGTCAAGATGTTAAAAAGGAGAAATGAGTAATGTGATCCTTTTAGTTTCTTTTACTCATTCTTACACTTTTTCCCAGGAGACAAACATGCAGGCAGGAACCGATTTCAACTGATGTTTAAACTTTAAACATTATGCAGGATAATTACACCTATTCTTAATCATGTCAGTTGTATCAATATTTGCCTAACCTATGAACACTATGAACATAACCATTTCTCCTGACAAGTTCTTTAATTTCCTACTCAGGCTACAATACTGATATAAAATAATACACAGATACATACAACTTACAATTTCTTCCTCCAAGTTCTTTTTCTTTTCTTCCACCGCAAAACTGCCATTTTCTGACACTTCCAACTATGAAATCTTTGCCAATCTTTCAGCCAGGCACTGTAATTCTTCCCTTGCTTGCACTCTATGAAGTCTGCTAGATCATCAAAATCAGATATTTGTCGGGAGCCTTCCAATAAACAATTCAGGAAAATCTCCCCGGTACAGGTTTCCTCAGTTTCCTCCTCTGTGCCATCCACAGACTCCTCCATTTGAGTAAGGATTGAAACATTCTGTGAAGTTTGTCCTTGCTCGTTTTCCATTTTTTGATGGATGCTTCTGCAACAATCAGAGCTAGAAAGATTAAAGAAGAAATCCTGTGATAAGGAAATACTAGTAATGCCTAAGATCTATGCATATGGAAGCTAAACGTTTCTGACAAAATAATGGCTACTGATGCTCATGTGATGAAAAAATATTCAAGTACCCCAAGTAAAGCTTCCGAATCTTTTGAAATCTTGATGCAAGTCTTTCACTAGATTTTTGGGTTACCGATGGCTGCAAAATTTGTCAAAAGCTTCAATACATGAAATATAACAGCAAGTAAATGTGAGAGATTTTATACCAGGAAAAATTCAAATTTACCTCTTGAACTTGATCATGTAATTCTGATGAGAAGCCTTCTGATCCTGTTCCTAGCAATGGCCTTAGCAATACCAAATCGCCCTCTTCAAAGGCAAATAGATTCATCAATGCCATCATCATGGATATACAGCCCTTCACTAAGAAATTAAGCCCGCTGCTAATACTTAAAGTCAGCAAGCCTGAAAAGTGCAGAATCATCCACTTGGACTCCTCATGACATGTGTGAGTTTTCATCACGGCACACAAGAACCTTTGAACTGGTAGACAGACATTGAATTGTTTGAAACAGTGAATAACACCCACCATAAAATCATATTGCTTGCATGAAGATGTATTGTCCAAGGTTTTCAGAGATTTAAAATCCACACTCTGCCTCAAACACCAAATAGCTTGTACCAATGAACTACTCATTAGCTTCAATATAGAAGCAAGAAGATATATGTCATGGGGACTTGTCTCGCCCTTCTTGAAGAATTTAATATCACTGACATCATCCGAAAAGGCTCTAAGTACTAAACTGTCCAAGATTGACAAGATCTCGTCTCTGCATAATTCATCAAAGAAATGTTGACTCTCTTTCAAATACAAAAGAGATCCAGCCAGCAGGTCAGATTTAGTCCCAAATAACATATTCTGCAAGTATGAGTCCCAAAAATCATCTGATTTGGAAACCACCTGACTTATTTTATTTCTTGTAGCTTCCCTCACACAAGAATCAAAACTAGGCCGACTTCTTCCAGGCATATGTGTATTGGCAAAAGCTTTAGATCCTATAGGATGGTTATCCATCTGCAAACTAGACATGTGCCAGGTATACAAGTTGATGGACTTCTCAAACGCCATAAGGTAATATTCCAAAAATCTAGGATCTGGTTTCAAATTCCCTGAAGACATACTGACACCAATCGCTTCAGATACCAATGATATTACATGGGCCTGGAACATTTTTGGTGCAGAAAGCATGTTAGGGTTGAGAAGCAATGACATGGCAGAGGACATGCTCAGTTCAGGAAATCTGAAACCCTTGCCATGCTGCCAAGTTAATCCGTTGATGAAACTACCAAATGCTTGCTCCTCAGAAACTGATAAGAAAAAGTGAGCAGAAACCACCTCCAGCACACTTTCCATACTACCATTACTAAAATGGGACATAAACACCACTTCCTTTTTGGAGTAAGAAGAATCAACTAGCACAAGGTACTCTCCCAATGATCTATTTCTTAAAAGCTCATTTGCCAAAACCTGCAGATAACATTTTGACATTAACTGAGAAAGTGCTTCCACTCAAAGCAGCAGCAGGAATACAAAGCCACTACTATACTAGTGCCAAGTGCTTCCAGTGCAACTGATGATTAACAAAAATTTAATGGAATATAATCTCTCAAATGCATTATTTCAAAACGTCAAACAGTATACACCACAGTGCCTACAGCTAATAGTGTCATGTGCTAGAAGAGTCCTGGACCCCAATTCAAGAAAAATGACATCTTGTGTTGTAGTACACTCAACATGACAAGCACAGAAAAAGTATTGAATATTCCAACTGAAGCAAAATCAAAACCCTTTTGTTGACTTTAATCTGAAAACAAAGGCCCAGTAAAAAGAAATGTAATCCTCATTGCTTGACAATTACCTCGAGCAATGCACATAGAGATGGTCGGCACAGATCAAAAGGCTCTAGGAAACACAAGGAAGCCGCTATGTCCTCGGCAATGTAGGTACTAGAACTACCATCACCACCTTTACGCAAAACCGACTTCGCAAAGCTGATGCAACTCCTCTCACCCTTGCTCTTACAATCCCTAGTAGCATCCAAAGAAGTCAGAACCTTGACTATGAAAAGCATAACCTGAGCACCCTCCAGCAGCAGATTTTGGTCTCCATCCAGAAAATTCAAGATCGACGTACAACACCGCAAGAGCATGGTTACTTCTTCCTCAACACCAGTATCTGTATCTGTGCCCGAGCAGCCATGTTCATACAAATAAGCAAAAAACTCCTTGAATTTGTGGTCGAGTCTTTTGAACAAGATGTTGGAGAGTTTATGCATGTCTCTGAAATCCACTTTCGGGGGTGAAGAGTTAGACCCACAAAACGGTTGGTCTAGGGAGAAGTTGAGAAGCAGGGAGTAGAGTGCTTTTGTGAGTGGTGGCTTCAGGTCCTGAAATCCAAGAAAGCGAAGATGTTAAAAAGGAGAAATGAGTAATACGAGAATTACAAACTAATTTATAGGGGAGAGAAAATTTTCAGTACCTCTGGGGATTTAATTGTGGAGATTAGGGTCCCAAAAGGAGTAGGAGATGGGGTTTGTTCAGAGGGAATAGAGTGATTCTTCTTGCTTCCGTTGCACCTAGCTTCTAAAGAAGTGACTTTGTTCAATCTAGCTGAAACACACACAGAATCAAATGTTATTTAATCTAATAGAAGTCATTTATTTTGGAACTGTTCCAGCAATTCACAACGGTGCGAGATATGTTTCACTCCAGGGACTTCTAATTTTCACATGGGAAAACTAAGAAAAAGAGAAACTCATTGTTGATGAAGGGATCAGCCATCAGGTTTTCCTGACTTTGTAGGACTTTAAATATCAGTATCAGTATCAGTATCAGTTTTTCAGATGAACTTTCATATGAGAATTTGGAAAGCAGAGCAACTTGCCATGGTAGTGTTCATGCTTCCGCAACATTGTCACACTTCTGAAAACCTTCCCACACCCAATTTCCTGACAGACATGCTGTTGGGACTGTTTCGCATGCCTTTTCATGTTTAGACAGGACCCTTGAAAACTTTTCTTGGTGCTGAGCAAGATAGTGAGTCAAGGGGTCATTTCTCTTGGAGCAGGAATGACAATCATCAACTGGACAAGGGAATGGCCTCTGCAACAAAACAAAAAGGATCTAATAAGTGTCAAGAGCTATGACTGCGAAGATAACTAACCACTACATCTACACATGGACAACAAGCCTTCAAACCTCAACTCAGAAAGACTGTGATTGCGACTTGCTTGAAGGAGCTTCTCAGGAGGTCTCCCACCTGATACTAGTCCATTCAAGTCTAACAATGCAGCCTCTTACATTTTGGAGTCCTTCGACATCTCAAATAAGTAAAGACTCCTGCAAAATAATTCATCTTCAATCGACCACGAAGCTACATAAATGTGTTCAACAATGTGCAAACAACCGTCGAACAATTGGAAACTGAGAGGAATGCTTAGAATACTAAGAAGGTAGACGCCGTAGAATACCTAGAATGTAGATTACTCGCAAGGCTTGTTAACAGCAAGGAATGCTGCTGAGACAAAATCTCAGTTCATAATTATAAAAAAATCAACCCCGACACAACTTATGCTAAATTCTAAACCTTCAATTGGTTATACCGAAGATCGAAAACCGTAAAACCTAGGCACGCCAAGAATGAAAACAAAGCAACAAAATACCTCAAGTGAGTGACTCCCCATACGCTGCTTCAAATACGCCGGTTCCTTGAAACTCGCGCCACAATCCGAACAAGAATTGGACTTTTTTCCTTCGATTTTCTCTTCATTCTCTCTTCTCCATTCACACCCTCCCCCTCGACCTCTTCCACAGACAGTAGTAACACCAAAAAAATAAAAATAAAAATTAAAAAAAGATCAAAACCCTACTTCTTATATTGTGGGCTTCTGGGCTCCCTTAAAGGCTTAAAGAGTCATAGGTCCAAGACAACAGTGAAAACAGTCAAATTCTGACTACCCGGACTCTTTTTTCTTTTCGCCGCAGAGAATGTGAGAGTTTGAACTTTACCGCTTAGTATCATTGTATCTTTCGTATTATATGTTAAAAATGTCTAATCTTCTTTTAAAATTAACATGCTGAAAAAAATTAAATCTTTACTCAAAATTGGTCATATATTCTTTTCATTATGTTCTAAAAATTTCTTATGCTTCTTAAAACTGGATATTAAAATTAGCATTTGCACAAACCACAATGAGAAGGCCTCAATGCTTATAAAAGACTTAGTTACTACTTCAAAGAAAATTTGAACTTAATCTAAGCTTCTAATATGTTATTCTGTAAGGTTAGTTTTTCGGATTAGAACCTAAGCCCGTGACAATTAATGAGACAACCCAGAATGATATCTTATGTATTGGATTTGCCTCTTAATCTTGTAATCATTCCACTATTAGAAACAATAAATTATGAAACATTTTTTCTTTTTATGCACCATGCAGATGCAGAATGCTGGATTTTCTTTGCTTCTTCATTTTGTAAACACTAAATAGCAAAGTTGTAGTTGAACAGCTTTCATTATCTACACGAAATGTACAAGAATACATATCGTGCTGGTAGCTCACATAAATTCTAAATCTTCGTGTTCTTCCAAGACGATGGTGGCAAGAGCAAGTCTAAACGATGAAGATCTTAAATTCCTGCCCAGTACATAAATCTCCTTCCTACGCTTTCCAGGCAAGTTCTTCCACTGTTCCTCTCTGAGACGAGCAAGTAAGACTGTCTCACAGAAAGCCACAGCCACTGGCTTCTTGCTGCACATATATCGTATCAATGTTAATATTCTCGCCAAAAACAAAAGGAAAAGGCCATACATAGAAGTAAGCTGTTTTTATGTAACAATGGACATGTATACCAACCTTCCACGAACAAATCCGGTAGTGACAAAACCGATAGGCCACCGATGGGATTCCCTCAGAGCAGCATCGTCTGGAATGTGGAGTTCCCACCTAGAATAAGAAGATTGCTCTTCGAAGTAGGATCTTACAGCAGATTGAGGCATTTGAACTCCTCCCTCGTCATTTCCTGACCTGCAATGGTAACAATAGTAACACCACTTTAAAAATCTAACAAACCTTACTACTTTTCATGTAAAATCTAGCCTTTGAAATGATCCAGACACGCACAGATTATCAAATTCAAGTCCTCTACGTACACAAGTAGATTTAATCACATAAAAATCAATAAGAACCATTGCAGAGATTCGTTTATGATTTTCATGAACCATAAGTTCCATATTTCCAACTTCAAAAATCATGAGTCACTTATACGTTCCAAATGAGCTATGTTTGTTTTAGGGAAGTGAAGGGAAAAAGTCATTAACCTAAGATAAAGGAGTTTTGGCGACTTAGTACCTGGTAAGCAACAGTGATATATCGGTGAGTTGAGGTGCGCACACCACTGCTCCCTCTTCAAAAACACCTTTCGCATGGGCGTGGAGAGGAACTCGAAGATAACATAATTTACGATCATAACTACACTGGGCAGTACTGTTTTCGCTGAGACCATGAGTGCTATCATCCTTCATAAACTTAAGGATATCATTCTTTCTGTCTGGTAGTTGGGGAAATAGAAGTAATTGATCCCCTTGGATTTCTCTCAAAAAATCAGTCAGCACGCAGTATAACCTTGCTAGAAGTCCATCAAATCGATTATCATGATGAAAGAAGGATGTCCTACTACAATTTCCAGAATTGGAGTCAGACAGTAAGTTCCCATCAACAGCATCTTCTGCTTTGTGGATTTCCCTACCTCCAAATGTAGCAGCTTCTTTGCTAAGAGCAAGCCGGACTGTGTCCCAGGGAGGCGGAATGGGGACTCTCCAAGGTCTTACATCAGGAGGACAACTTTCTGCTTTTTGATTAAAGGCAGCAGCTTCAGTTGCCATAAGGTTTGTGTACGCATTGCAATCAGGAAAATCCCGAGGGAAAAATGGCAAACCCATCTGGAGGAGATAAAAGATTACTTGATAATCTCGCAGTAAAGACAAACTAGTAATAAAAAACTATAGTTAGATGCAAAAGACACTTACTTGACATGCAGCCCAATGCTTCTCTCTCAAACCTATTGCATGAGCTCCCTTGGAAAGAAGAGGAACCCAAAAAGCCTTGACCCAACTTAACGGTAGTACAATGGACCATCTGAAAGAACATAACACAAACAACAATGAGATACTAGATGTCACAAAAGAAAGGATGGTCACAGTTGGGTACTTCAGGCTTGACAGCAATATTTTCCAATTACGTTTGCTTGCACTGGAAAAAGGAACAAGGTACAAACAACAAGAAAATAAAGCTGCTTTTATCCACTCTGCTGAGTGGCTAAGGTCAGATTTAAAAGCTGGAATTGCTTTGCTCCTTCCTGAAAGGCATGTAATAGGTTTACCATCTAATTTATCTTGCAAGACTTCAAAATCAAGTTTTGCAACAAACACTCAAAGAAAATCAAAATTCTTCACTTTAGACACTAATGAAATATTAAATAGAAAGAATCAAGAAGGTCAAAATGCTGTCTTTACGTGCAGCATGAATGTCCAATACAAGATCTTTTTTACTTTAGAACCAAAATCTCTATTATGGAAGGTTGGGCAAATACTGATGAAAAGAATAATCACATAAGACTTTCACTTAGGATTCATCTAAGCCTCTTTCTACACTTGTCAGTATTTGTCAGGCAATGCTACTATCACAGGAACAGATCCATTGGAGACGGAATGGGGCCTGTAGTTTAGAGGACAAGAGCATGGCTATGAAGCAGAGAATAGCGCCAAAAACATCAACGGACTTTGACAACAATTGCCAACCACTAAATCATACGTTAAACACAAAATTGCATATCAAGCACAAGATTTTGCATTACAATTTTATTCTAGTAAGACCAAACTGGAAATTTATCAGGAAGAAAGGAGTTACCCTATAGTTGAGCCCTTTTGGTTAGTATTTTTTAGAAGCAGAATAGGGCAAGATCTTGAACACTGCACCTTTGTTGAAGTGTTTAGCCCTCCTGAATTTGGATAATCAAGTCAAAATTCATCCATACGCAGGAGATGCTTCTCCATGCACAACAATGCCTCTTCCATAGGGGGGCTTACCCAGCTGCTGCTATCCCATAACTCATTGTCATAATAAATAATGCTCTTTCCGTCAGGTTTCGACCATATTGTTGGCAACTCGTTTTTGTCTGATATTCCAGCTAACTCAGAATCTGCTTTACTTTCAGCTTCTTGTACACTGTACATACTGGTAGGAATTAACTCAGGAATATCTACGATCCTTGTCTCAGGCCTTATACGAGGATCCTGAACTCGAAGAGACAAAATTGCATGGGTAGAAAAACCCTCCTCTTTCTCAATGATATTGAATGTTGAATCACGGTTAGGCACTGACACTGAATTTTTCTTCAATTGCCAAGAATTCTTTGGGGACCTGCACAGCCAGCCAGCACCATTGGTCACAGCGAACTTCTACATTCAGATCAAATTATTTCGACCATTCAATAACTTACCTAGTAACAGGATGGAATATCTCCTGAAGATGCTCGAATGCCTTTGATCCCAACACTTCTAGCTTTGCAAGTTGACCTTCACGTGAAAAACATTTCACCGAACATCTCCTCTCATCCATCTGAGTAGATAAGAAATAAACATAACGAACATTGATATTACAGAGCATCCGATCTAACAACTAGCTGGTTGTCTGCTTTACCATCCATCAGTCTAGAAAAAAGGAAAATCTACCCAAGAATTATAAACAAATTAAAATCATATCGGAAGTATGACAATCTTATTTGAGAATCATGTGACATATATACAGCAAAATAACAGAAAAATTACACAATGGTGAAGAAGAGATTTTTTTTCAGTAGCTAACTAAGAATTGTAGCAGCACAAATCATAAACTCATTTTACTGAGCTGAGCTTGGTGGAATATAAAGGACTTCCCAACTGACACTTTGGAGGCAGGGAATTCAAGCTGATAAGCTTCTTTAAGTTGGGTTTGTAAGAAAACATTAAAAAAAAAAAAAAACGCTACTCTTGCAGTATCCAATCTACAATCATACCCCCTTTTGGCAAGCACACTTTAAAGCCTCCATTCCTTCACTTAGAGCAGAAACATGTATCCACACCCACATCTGGCGGAAGGAGGAAGAGCACTTCATAATTTCTTGCTTATTACATCCATCAGCACCATGATCTGTGGCATCACTATTTTCATTCGGTGGTTGAACAGGTCGCCACATATAACTCACAGGAGCAATTGGCTGAGAAACAGATGCTCCAAAATGATAAAGCTGCAAAGAACCAGGAGTTCATATAATTAACTCCTAAATGATAATCATAGTCTATAACAGAGCTTAATCAGATAACCTACCATAGCACTTCCATATGTGACACCAGAAATAACAGAGTGACAAATACCTTCAGAAAGAGCTGAAGGGAAGGCACCATTACCGATTTTAGAACTGACATTAAAGAATCCTGGAAGCATACAGCAGGAGATTAGATTATAGATCACATTATAGAAGATAGACATATTACACCATTTTTGCTTAGCTCATGGAGTTTGAAGTAGCAATTACAACAAACAACTAACAACACTGCTTCCTCAGTCCTAAAAGGATGTTCTTGCCTAATAATGTCAACAGGTGCCTGCGTGCACTGTGAACCAAAGAAACGGAAATTTTGTAACAAGGAGAGGAAACGCCTACCTCTGTACCCTCCAATTGCACAGCAGCATTATAGCTTGCATCATGTACAAGCACCCCATGTTCGAGCCACTTCAAAAGTCCCCTAGAACCCCTTCCTCTACATAATAAAATTACAATCTTTACTCAGTCACATATTGCCTGTCACAGATGAATAAAGTTGCAATCTAAACAAAAATAGACTTGTAATACATTATTGTACGGTCAGTCTTGTTATCCAAGACAAGCTTCTTCTAGTGAAATAGAGAAACCAAGCAATAGTTAAAAGAAAAAAAAATATAAAGGCCTTCACAATTAGGGAATTAGTGGCACAACGGCATGATATTATATTCCTAAATGCTTTCAGAATAAGATTCGGGGACATTGAAACATCTACTCGGGTAAGACATTTTGAAAAATGTTACAAAAAATAATATTGCATTATCTGCCCTGCAAGCCTAAAGGCAATTAAAAATCCCATAGCTTCATCATTGTGAAAAGCTTTGCATGCCAAGCATGCGTTCTCAACCGCCTAGTTCCATCTCCAGAATGATAAGTGGGACACTTTCCACTCCCCCAACAGCTGTCAAAAGAAGGAGGTACTTCCCGACTTATATGGCCGATAACTTGGCCATCCAGGACTGATGTGGGAGTAGGAAGTAGAATCCCAACACGGAAGAAACAAAACCATCCTTCAGATTCATTCGAAGCTCAGCTCTGCGACGAACACGCCGAGTAACCTTCTGCTCCTCATCTTTCTCCACAGCATTGCCTTTATTACTTTCTTCCCCCAACTCCCCCGTCTTCTTGCATCTCTTCCTTGAAATCTGATGTTGTATGCTGTGGTTCTCCGTCTCTTGTTTCTCCGAGACTTAAAGTTATTGTTCAACCGATCTGCTACAATCGAATGAAGAGCTTCAAGCTCAGGACCTCGTGCCTCTATGAATTTCTTCACATCAATTTTGCGTGGAGGCAGAGTTGTTGCAGCTTGAGACAACTTGGATCCTCCAAAGCAGAAATCATAGACTAGATCAACAAAGTTCAAAAAAAAGAAAAAACCAAAACTCTTAGAACCACAAATTTGTATTACAGTAGTTAAAATAGAGAAATTGATGGCCATAGAATATAAACTCAAGACAGAGAACAGAGAAATTAAAGCCACAATCTTGATTTATCATCCATGTTTAATTGACATTCATACAGTGACACATATATACATTTGGCTCAATTTCAGGATTTAGTTTTTGACTATTTACTTCCTATTACAAAGTACCTTTAAAAAGGGGAGGAAAAAAAAAAAAGAAAGTAAATGCATATGGCTTCAATCCAACGCCGTGGACTTGAGTAGCTAGTTTAGTAGTTGGGCAACTTAGAGACAAGAACATAACCGAAACAACATAGCAAAATGAATGACAAAAGCATCAAAGCCGTGGGCCTTCACTAATCTTGCACCTTTCAGTATAAGAAGTAATTTCTTAGGCTTTAAGATTTCTTACTTAAGTACTAACATAATTACACATGTCCTTGTAAGCACATATACTACTCATGCAATAATTCAATCTTTTCAAACTGGATAATCTAAAGCTGAGATGACTATGAACTTAAGGGAGCTTGCAGAGAGTATTAGCTAATAATCATTCATAACCAAGCACCTTCACATGCCAAAATAGCACAACATGTAACATACGCAAAAATAAAAAAAATAAAAAAAAGTATCACACCAACAATGAAAAGAAAGCAACAAAATATCTCCAAGCTTCAAATACGCCCATTTGCTTAAAGTTGCACCACATTTCAAGCAAATATTTGATTTTTTTTTTTTTTTTATCTTCTCTTTCAACTCCCTTGCCTTGCGTCTTTTCCTAAAACTTTAGGAATACAAAAAATAGAGGGATTAAAACCCTAGCTCTATTACTCTAGGCTCTCTTAAAGGCTCTTATACTAAATATTGGTTTTGTGCGCTTTTGAGCGTGTGTTTGGACTATCGGCGAGAGAAACTGCGGAACCAGGGAACTAATAGACACCCTATATTTATATGAATTATATGAAACTTTTATAGTTAAATATGTCCCCATTCTATGTCTTTTGTGTTGTGTTAAAAACATTCAGTTGCCATATAGAAAATTTTGCTAAAATACAAATTATACCAAAACAACTTTTGTAACACGTAATGCCTTCACAATTTCTTTTTATGTCTTAGCTTAAAGGAGATTATAAGTGTTATAAATTTATGAAAGCCTGTGACAAGCTTGAGTTTATAAGACATGAATTATGAATGATATTTAAATGAAATAATTCATAATTAGTTAATAGGTCTAGGTTTTTTGACATAATAGCTATAAATTGAAATAAATGGTATAAAAAATAGCCTTACATCTTAAGTTCCAAAAGCAAAAAAGGTGATCTGTGGAAACGGTTACCAAGGAGAGGATTACTTTGAATAAGTTATGAGTACGGGCCATCAAGGGTATCCACTGTAAAGCATGGTGATTTGTTACAGGCTTATAAGGTTGATTTGTAATGACATTTAAATGAAATGATTTATAGTTAGCCAACAAGCTTAAGCCTTTTGGCATAATCATTGCAAATCATTACACTAGTCGATTATCAAAATTTACAAAAATCAATGATTGTTCTTAAACTACATTTTTACTTATCACATTTTTATATTCTTACAAGTGTGAGTGCGAGTGCAAATTTGCATGACCGTAGTTAAAAGAGAGAAACTGATGCCAAGGAATGCAATTAAAAACAGGGAAAAAACAAAGCCACAATCTTGATTTCGCATCAAACTAATTAGAAAGAAAAAATTATGCAAAATAGTTGACCAATATATATGAACATGCTCCCCGGAATCCCTCTCGAGAAACAAGAAACGGGTGACAAAAAAAGATGGAATTGTACTGCATAAAACTGCATTATTTAAAGGAAAACAGATTTTACAGAGCAAAGAGAGAAGACCAAAATCCAGAAAAAAGCATGGTGGGTTGATTACCGAAGAGCAATCTGATCTTTAGCTAGTGGATTTTGACAGAAGAGTAAGGGTTAAAGATTCGAACCAATTATTTTGTTGATTTAAAGTGGTAAAACAACCACTCTTTCTCGTGGCTAAAGTCAGCAACCTACTCTTTTTTTCCCTCTTTGACTTGACGGTTTAAAATTGCATGTAGAAGACGGGAAGACTTGGGTAAAGTACAATCAATCATGTGAAAGACATCGATGATGTTGTTATATCAGCAATAAAAAAGTCTTGAATTCAATTTAAAAATTTGGTCCATAAGCGCCTGGGACGAAAGGTTTTATGGGTGTGCGTTTATTAGAAAAAATTTTGGATTTTTTATTTCATTTAACAATTTTTTAAAAATTTTGATGCTCGGAATGAAATGACTTTTTACAGAAATTTGAATCAAGGCTTCCATTTTAGTAAATTGGTTTGTAATTTAAATTCAACATTGGCATGAAAGGTTTAACAACCAATCGTGTAAAACACAATACAAGCTCAAATGTGTGAAACCCAAGGCGTCAACACGATGGGACTCCTTACCTTATATTTCTTAGTGCTATCAACCCATAGCAACTCACCATTCAAAACTGTTTCATCCACATCTCCTTTACATGTTATAGTCATGTTGTAAGATTGTTGCTCATACTTTTCTTGGAACACTAGTTTCTCAGGTGAGACTTCAATTGTAGTATTGTGTGGTGAAACTATTATAACCTTGTAAGTTGCAGCACCTTCACCAACATTGGTCACAGTCATTTTAAATTTATGGACAATCAATTTGCGTTGGCTAGAAATACAAGAGGATATAAATGAAGGGTAATTAAGATCAAAAGATGGGTTGATGCAATGATGCTTGGTGATGCGAAAGACTTGATCCTTTCTAAAGGTTGAACATAAGAGATCCACAAAATCTTAAGGAGTAGCATCATAAACCAAACCTGGATCAAGTGCTTGGGTGGGATTAATTTGACCTGCTCCCATGGCCAAAGGTGAAGCAAGTTCAAGATTAAAGTCTCGAATTGGATTCAAAGTATTATCAAGTGTGTTTGGAGTGGTAATTATAACAGATTTAATGGCAGCTACTCTCCATTTTGGATGTGCAGCTTTTAAAAGTGCCACAACACCAGCAATGTGAGGGGCAACATTGGATGTTCCAGAGCTAATTTTGTAGCTACTATATAAATTTTTCCCTTCTCTTGTTGTGGTTCTTGGATTGGTTGGAAGCCAAGTAGCTAAAATCAATGACCCAGGTGCCATTAAGTCTGGCTTTAGGATACTTGGGAAGCTCATTGATGGACCTTTGGAGGCATCAAAAGCCACAATTGGTGCTGGCTTTATATCTATAAAAGTTTGTTTGAAATTCGTAGTGATAGTTGGCAAAACATTGTTCTCCACATAAAACATCACTACTTTCACTTGTTCTTGGTTGATCACAATGCAAGGACAAGGAAAATCATCAAATTCTGCTATTATAGGATGATTGTGGACAAGAATTGCCCCCAATGCATTTGATCTACAAATGAAATTAATTTGTTGTTGAACCTTCCCAAGATTGCACATGATAATCCCATGAGGGATGTCTTTTTTAGGGTTTCATGAGCTACATGATGAGAGATTCTTGTCATAAACTAATGGTAGGTTTTGTAATTGGGCATTACCTAGGAACATAGACCATCCAAAAATGGTCATAGCATTTCCTAAAACCAAAGATCCAGCAAACCATCGATCAATGGTGCTTGCAGTGACAGTTAAAACCCAAGGGAACCCATTTCGTAAAGTTCCCAAACTAGGTCCATCATTTCCTGCTACAGCCACAACCACTATGCCCTTTTCCATAGCTGAAAATGTTGCAGATGCAATAACATCTTCATCTAATTGTGTTTTTTTAGTGCCTAAGGACAAGTTTATCACATCCACATTGTCAACAATAGCTTGTTCAAACCCAGCATAAACATCAGATATAGCAGTTCCCTCATTCCATGAAACTTTGTAAATAGCTAACCTTGCATGTGGTGCAACACCAATAGCTGTTCCTTTAGCATAACCAAAGTATGATACTTCATCAACATAATTACTTGCTGCTATAGAGGCCACTTGGGTTCCATGCCCTTTATCATCTCTAGCGGAGTCTTTGACATGAATTTGTCTCCTTTTTATACGTGCTTTCAAGCCTTCATTAAAGTACCTTGCTCCTATAATCTTAAAGTTACACATGGAGGAATTGAAATCTTTTCCTCCTCTACATGAACCTTTCCACCTTGATGGAACTTTAGTTGAGATACCCTTGTCATTGAAGCTTGGACTTTCAGGCCACACACCACTATCCAAAATGACAATGATGACATCTTTTCCATAGTTTGAGGATTCCCATAGGCCATTACTAACATTAAGGGAAAGAAAATTATAAGTGTGGGTGGTTTGAAGTGTTATAGTGGTGTCAAAGTGAGCTGTGATGAATCCTGGGGACTTTTGCAAAGCTTCAAGTTCATCAAAAGTAAAAGTAGCACAAAAACCATGGATAACAATATCATAGGTATACAAGATATGAGGATGGACTTTATGGTCACTCAATAAGGTAAGATTTGAAAATCTCAAGGAATCAATAGTGAACAAGTACCAATTGTAAGGCGTGGTAAATACTGAAGGCATTTGGGTCTTGTCCATTTGAATAATGTATGAGGATCTCTTTATGCACATAGCTTTGAAACAAAATGTTAACAAGATCCATGACAAAAATAGAAAGAATCGAAGTGGAACCTGTTTCACATGACACTCCATGTTGCCCCCAAGACTTAAGAATATGTGATTACATGAATTTATGTATGCCACCAAACATATATTATATAAATTTTAGAAAGAATTAATAAATACTTGAAAAGGCAAGCCATTAACATGTTGATGTTTAAGCTAGTTCATTTCGTATTAGTCAAGAAATCATTTTTAAACATGATAAAGACTTTTTGTAAACTCAAAAGGCAGTGAGATAAAATTATAAAAGCAAGTAGTATCCTTTTTTGCAATAAAAGGAGGGAAAAAAGAGTTAAAATGTCTCATGAACTTATTTTGTTCTTGAAGTGACATCTCTACAATCAAATTTTGGACTTACTTCATTAATCTTTAGCACATTAACCATATTATGCAATGAAAGGATGTTTATTTAAATTAAATGATATGACTATACCTATTACTATTCTTAGAATCTTTTAAAGCAAATTTTAATGAAATGTACTTAGATGATTGTGTTCTTTTAGTATTTGATAAAGTCATTGTGTCATCCAATGTTTGAAGGATCATAGTGAAATTGGTGCTCTAAAAAGAGAGAAAAAGAGAGAGAGAGAGAGAGAGAGAGAGAGAGAGAGAGAGAGAGAGAGAGAGAGAGAGAGAGAGAGAGAGAGAGAGAGAGAGAGAGAGAGAGAGAGAGAGAGAGAGAGAGAAAGACTTGTTAGAGAAAAGGTGATGAATTTAGTGAAATTGGTGATTTCTAAAAAGAGAGAAAGAGTGAGAGAGAGACTTGCTAGAGAAAAGGTGATGAATCATAAAGGCATATAATATCTTTTTCATAGTAAGATGAATTAAAATAGTGATTAAACTCTCTTATAAATCCATTGTATTGCTGAGGCAATATCTTAGTAATCAAATTTTGGACTTATTCCACTAATCTTTTGAACATTAACCATATCATGTTGTGAAAAGTTGTTGACTTGAATTAAAGGATATTAGCCTTTTAACATTACATATCATCATTCGTAGGAGATTTAAAACCAAATTTTAAGGAAATGTACTTGGATAATTGTATTATTTAGTATTTGATAAAGTGATTGTCTCATCCAAAGTTTTAAGGATCATGATGAGATTAATGACTTATAAAACAAAAATCTATGACTTATGAAGGGAGCCAAGCAACAATTCAAGTCTCATCCTACAAAATTTCACTAAAAAGAAATGATACCCTTAAGGCCATTAATAATATAACCAAGTAAAGATCACATTTTAAAAAAGATAAAATTTGTTACGGTTATTGTAATTCGTGATTCCAATATCATAATAGTCCTTAGTAATTTATTAAAACCATAGTATTATTTGCAATGTTAAGGAGCTTGTGGACTATGTGTGTAGGTGCATTATATCATTTCATTAAGTCAAGCAATTTGGAACAGTCTTCAATTACTTTTATGTGGTACTTTGTTACTATGATTTAGATTCTATCTTGACATTTAAGTTCTTTTAAATACAACATATCTAATAATCTAATTCCACAAATATATTAATGTCCATGTTTTTTAAAACTAGTTTGCTTCCTACCAATCATGATATCAATATGAATAGATAACAAAAGCTTATTTCAAACTCATTTCCAAATCCAAGAAGAATGGGAGGCATTAACTACATGCTTTAGATGAGGTGCACAATCATGGGTATTCTATGTATTATTTAGTCTTTGATAAAGTCATTGTCCTACATCCTTTTAACTTAGGAGTTGGGACCTAACCTTTTTCAGAATAGGGTTGGTGCATACGGTGATGCTGTTGGATCCTTGGCAATGGTGCATGAACAGCGAATTGTAATTGTACGGATAATGGCGGGAGTATATATTAGATCTTCCTTGCTAATGATTAGCTTATGTGAAAACTAAATTTTTCTTACATGATAACATCATTTCCTTCGTGGGAACGGAGTACCACAAGAATTCTATACATTCGGGATAAAATTTGTATTAAGAATAGTTCAAGTTTTATAATATTTATATGTTCATTTAATACTTATACATGGGAGTATTTGTTTATCCTAAAACTTTTCTAGTAATTGGCATAAGCATCTTCCCCAGACACAATTACAGAAACTAAGGAACAAACCAATTGCAATATCCTTGTGTCTTCAAGTTGTTCAGAATTGATAGCATACACAATTTTGTAGAAATATTTTACCATCAAGATCTTTTAAAATACAAAAAGCAAAACCAAAGCACCTTTGACAACGTGTTGTCGATAGGTTCCCCTTTATTTGTGCATCCATGGCCAAGAAATCTACGTTGACCTTGCACCTTTTGTCAGACTTTAGAGGTAACACACTTTGACATCAAACATAAATAGAGAGGCTTAGATATGCATACTTTTATCTCTTTCCTCATTAAAGAAAACTAAAATTTGAGAAATTATTTGCACCAGTATTGTTGGTTTTAATTCAGTAATTCATGGGAAGAAACTGAACTTTTGTTATAGTTGTATTTGAATTTTTTTTCAAGAGGATCCCTAAAGGAGGTGGTGGTTGATAGAGTAATCCTGGATCATAATTTCCATAGTAATTATATATTTTGGTTTTGACATTTGTTCATGTGATCTCACTAAAGAAGAAGCAATTTTCATTGTTATTGTACCCATAATTAAATTTAGGTATGCCTATCTGGTATTAGATTTTGGTACTAGTTCATGATGATGAAAGTCGAATCATGAGCCTATTAATGAAGCAAATTCAATGAATCAATAATTGGTACCATATAAAAGTGGCCATAAATTGGAGATCTTGCCTAGTTTGAAATATCATTTGATGTGGTTGAAATAACTAAATTTTATTGTGTGAATAGTCAAGAGTAAAGACCATTCCAATGCTTTTTTTCGATATGCATAAATCTAACCAAAAATTAGGATATGCACAAAAATTAAAGCTTCTATAAATACAATTATACCTAATACATCAAAACAACAAAAACAAGAGCAAACATATAACAAAGAATTCTAAATTATTGCCAATAGCACCCATTAGAGTTCGATTACATGACTGCATTTAATTCTATATTCGTGGGTAGAATCAACAAAACAAACTAGTAACAAAGCATACTAATAGCATCTACTTGTGTCATAGCTCTTCTAAGAGCTAGATTTGTCTTAATTGTTTGTCCCTTGCCTTAAGCTTCACTCAAGTTCCCTTTTGCTATTGTAAGATTTTTTTTAAGCTTCTTGTGGATCAATGTCCAAAAGTAATTAAGTCCATTATGTCAATAAGTTTAGGTCTTTTAGCATAATGATTAGAGATTATTACAATTTGGTATTAGAAATAGCCATCATCCAAATTCAAATCTCAACATGAGCAAATCTTGGTGTGTGTCCTGGGTGTGTACCAATCTATGTGAGGTCCCGAAGGGCCTAGGAGGGTGAGAAGGGATTGCCAACAACTTGAGTTGCCTAGAGAGTAACCCTCTAGGTGTGGGTCGCTAAGGTGTTTGAGACTATGATGTTGGAGACATTGATAATAACCACCCTTTTCCACATCATTTAATAAAATAACGGTCTCGTTATTGCCTATTCTAGCACCCATCAAAGCGATCGTTATCCATTGGTTAAGGCATAATCTCAAAATACTTATATCTATAGTTGTGACAATAGGTGTATGGTTAGGTAATATGCCAATTTGTCCATTATTAGTAGATAAGAAGATTTCTTTAACTTTGGAATCCCAAACAATTCGATTTGGTGCAAAACACAAAGGTTTTAGGTCATTTCTTCAATTTGCTCTTCATTTCTAAGTAAAGGTTGTAGTCTTCACGGCAGCTTCATTGATGTTACCCACCAAAAGAAAAGTATGTTCAAGAAAACCATCTAATTCTCCGAAAACAATCAATTTAAACCCTTTAATAGTTTCTACTAGACCAACATATTTTCTTGTGGAACCCGTAAATACTTTTACTACAAAAGTAGGTTATGATAAGAAACACTCAATTTTTCGTGCTCTTGCTATAGCTAAGAGATCCTCTTTGGATAACTTGTCCAATCCAAGGATAGCTATAATGTCCTAAAGTTCTTGATACCGTTGTGAGGTTTGTTTAACTTTTTGCACGGTTTCATAATGTTCTTCACCAACGGTCTGAGATTGGAGCATAGTTGACATTGAATCTAAAGGATCTACTATTGGATAGGTACCTTGGCAGCTAATCCTCTCGATAGTACAGTAGAAGCATCTAAATGTGCAAATGGCAGGAGCACGGTCGGCCAAATTGTCTGCAGGTATACAAACTGCTTGATTAGAGATTATGGATCCCAATTTGGTATAAGATGTACTCAACCAAGAAATTTCTTAGTTACATCATGTATTTAAGAAATAAGAACTGAATTTCTCGTTCTGACCAAATCAACCCGACTCTCTAATAGACAAATGAAGTAACATTGTAAAATCCAGCATATCTATCTACTTTGCTAGGCGGAAGTAAAGAAAAAAGTTGAATACATCCCTCGAAGATGTTGTATAGGACAGGTGATTTGAGAAATAAAAAGAAAAAAGTTCAATTATTGCACTACTCGAAACGTACCTATAAGTTCAATACCCAATTTTTCAAATTAAAGAAGAATGGGAGCAAGAAATGCACGCTTTAGATGAGGTGGCACGCTCGCAAGTATTCTATGTGAAGAATGGGCGTGCAAATTGAAAAATCAAATCTGTCTGCATACTATGCCCTTTATTTCTACGCGCCACCAGAAATGTACATATGGAAATAAGGTGTCTTTGCACTATATTCACTCTGGTATGTGTAGCTTGTTAGCATCTTGTATCATCTGGGTCTGTTCCTCATGTAGTATTACTCCCTATGCCCTTACTGAGGACCATTCATTAGTTGTCTGCAGTGGCATTACTACTGTCAATGAGCAGAACTTCAGCTTCAACCAGCTGTCTTTTGTATTGTCAAAGACATGAAAGTCATGACATATGCCGCTGAAGTAACTAGTATTATAGACAACCAAACATCTTTCAAATACGCGGGGTTTAAGGAAAGACAATATCGTGAAAACAACCAATTTGAAGGGTCTGCTTGAGTGCTCTTGCCACCCTGAAGATTATCTCCATGGACACTACAATTCCATAAGAACAAGATATAATCAAATGCCCACGTTCAATCATTCAAGCCCAGATATGTTCCATAAGTCTTGATTAGTTTTCCTCCCAATCTCAACGTTGAAAGACGATGTTGAAAGACAAGTTTTCTATTGGCTGCAATCATAATCTAATCATGATAATGTGATTTATATGTGTTATACTTCACTATCCATAACCTATAAATAGACATATCATTACTTTCACCATAATTTCACGTAATGAAAGTTTAATTCCGTAGGGGTCGACATAATCATTCAAGACCCAAAAACCACAGACCTCAAATTCAAATACTAATTTATTTTTCCTTTACTCGGATATCTAGGATTGTCATTAGTACTTTTATATTTCACGAAATTTTATGTCGAAGTCACTCCCTGATAAGGATGCAGCATCAACACGCCCGTCGATAAAGCCATGCTGCGATTTTCCGTTGACCAAGGGAGCAGGCTGACAGGCACTTAGGACCGCGGAGTAAGCAGCCCAGACTCAAGAGCTTTTACGCCGGTTCTTCTTCTCCGGCCGAGATGCACTTTAGGTCATATGACCCACGTTTGACCGATGGTGTCCGTCTGCGTCCTCCGTAGAAAGCCTCGTAGTAGTTGGGAGCAGTAAGAAAGCATTTTATAATCCCGGTGTTTAAGTTGGAAGGGGACTTTTGGATGTAACTTGTTATGAGGTTGTTTTCCCTCTAAGAAGATTTATCTTCGTTCTTTCCTTTTGATGTCAGTTCCAAAGTTGCCCATCGACTCGAGCTGTTGAACAACAACGATCAGCCTCTCTGTAAGCCGGTGAATCAAACATAGCGGAAATCTTTATCCTTTGAAATATAAGTTTATAATTTTTTTTTTTTACAAACTGACATCTTTATATTATAAATAAACCTAACATCACTAGGTTTAAGTCTAGAAATATAATTTCTTTTCTTAATCTTCTATGTTCTCCTTAGTTTCTGTCAGATAACATAATCATTGCGAATCATAACACTAGTAGATTATCAAAATTTACATAGATCAATGATTATTCTTAAAACAATATTTATACTTATCACCTTTTTATATTCTTGCCAGTGTGAGTGCGAGTGCGAATTTGCATGACCGTAGTTAAAATAGAGAAACTGATGCCAAAGAATGCAATTCAAAACAGGGAACAGATAAATTACAGCCACAATCTTGATTTCCCATCCAAACTAATTATAAAGAAAAAAATTATGCAAAATAGTTGACCAACATATATGAACATGTTCCCCGGAATCCCTCCCGAGAAACAAGACAAGGGTGACAAAAAAAAGATGGAATGTACAGCATAAAACCGCATTATTTAAAGTAAAACAGATTTTACGAGGAAAGAGAGAAGAACTAAATCCAGAAAAGAAGCATGGTGGGTTGATTACCGAAGAGCAATATGGTCTCCAGCTAGTGGATTTTGATAGAAGAGTAAGGGTTAAAGATTTGAACCAATTATTTTGTTGATTTAAAGTGGTAAAACAACCACTCTTTCTCGTGGCTACTGTCAGCAACCTACTCTTTTTTATGTTTTCCTCGACATGTCGGTTTAAAATTGCATGTAGAAGAGGGGAGGACTTGGGTAATGTACAATCAATCATGTGAAGGACATCGGTGATGTTGTTAAATCAGCAATAAAAAAGTCTTAAATTCAATTTAAAAATTTGGTCCGTAAGCGCCTGGGACGAAAGGTTTCATGGGTGTGTGTTTATTAGAAAAAAATTTGGATTTTTTTATTTCATTTAACAACTTTTTTAAAATTTGGATGCGCGGAATGAAATGACTTTTTGCAGAAATTTGAACCAAGGCTTCCATTTTAGTCGATTGGTTTGTAATTTAAATTCACCATTGGAATGAAAGGTTGAACAACTAATCATGTAAAACACAGTACAAGCTCAAATGTGTGAAACCCAAGGCATCAACACGATGGGACTCCTCACCCTATATTTCTTAGTGCTATCAACCCATAGCAACTCACCATTCAAAACTATCTCATCCACATCTCCTTTACATGTTATAGTCATGTTGTAAGATTGTTGCTCATACTTTTCTTGGAACATTAGTTTCTCAAGTGAGACTTTAATTGTAGTCTTGCATGGTGAAACTATTAAAACCTTGTAAGTTGCAGTACTTTCACCAACATTGGTCACAATCATCTTAAATTTATGGACAATCAATTTGCGTTGGCTAGAAATACAAGAGGATATAAATGATGGGTAATTAAGATCAAAAGATGGGTTGATGCAACGATGCTTGGTTATGCGAAATACTTGATCCTTTCTAAAGGTTGAACATAAGAGATCCATAAAATCTTGGGGAGTAGCATCATAAACCAAACCTGGATCAAGTGCTTGGGTAGGATTAATTTGACCTGCTCCCATGGCCAAAGGTGAAGCAAGTTCAAAATTAAAGTCTCAAATTGGATTCAAAGTATTATCAAGTGTGTTTGCAATGGTAATTATGGCAGATTTAATGGCAACTACACTCCATTTTAGATGTGCAGCTTTTAAAAGTGCCACAACACCAGCAACGTGAGGGGCAGAATTGGATGTTCCAGAGCTAATTTTGTAGCTACTAAATAAATCTTTTTCCTCTTTTGTTATAATTGTTGTATTGGTTGGAAGCCAAGTAGCCAAAATCAATGACCCAGGTGCCATTAGGTCTAGCTTTAGGATACTTAGGAAGCTCATTGATGGACCTTTGGAGGCATCAAAAGCCACAATTGGTGTTGGCTTCATATCTATAAAAGTTTGTTTGAAATTCATAGTGATAGTTGGCAAAACATTGTTCTCCATATAAGACATCATTACTTTCACTTGTTCTTGGTTGATCACAATGCAAGGACAAGGAAAATCATCAAATTCTGCTATTCTAAGATGATTGTGGACAAGAATTGCCCCCAATGCATTTGATCTACAAATGAAATCAATTTGTTATTGAACCTTCCCAGGATTGCACATGATAATCCCATGAGGGATGTCTTTTTTAGGGTTTCGTGAGCTACATGATGAGAGATTCTTGTCATAAACTAATGATAGGATTTGTAATTGGGCATTACCTAGGAACATAGACCATCCAAAAATGGTCACAGCATTTCCCAAAACCAAAGATCCAACAAACAATCGATCGATGGTGCTTGCAGTGACAGTTAAAACCCAAGGGATCTTATTTCGTAAAGTTCCCAAACTAGGACCATCATTTCCTGATGCAGCCACAACCATTATGCCCTTTTCTATAGTTGAAAATGTTACAGATGCAATAACATCTTCATCTAATTGCTTTTTTTTAGGGCCTAGGGACAAGTTTATCACATCCACATTGTCCGCAATAGCTTGTTCAAACCCAGCACAGAGATCTGATATAAAACTTCCCTCATTCCATGTGACTTTCTAAATGGCCAACCTTGCATGTGGTGCAACACCAATAGCTTTTCCTTTAGCATAACCAAAGTATGATACTTCATCAACATAATTACTTGCTGCTATAGAAGCCATTTGGGTCCCATGCCCATTATCATCTCTGGTAGAGTCTTTGACATGAATTTGGCTCTTTTTTATATGTGCTTTCAAGCCTTCATTAAAGTACCTTGCTCCAATAATCTTGAAGTTACACATGGAGGAAATGAAATCTTTTCCTCCTTTACATGAACCTTTCCACCTTCCTTTGTCATTGAAGCTTGGATTTTCAGGCCACACACCACTATCCAAAATGGCAATGATGACATCTTTTCCATAGTATGAGGATTCCCATGGGCCATTACTAACATTGAGGGAAAGAAAATTATAAGTGTGGGTGGTTTGAAGTGTTATAGTGGTGTCAAAGTGAGCGGTGATGAACCCTGGGGACTTTTGCAAAGCTTTAAGTTCATCTAAAGTAAAAGTAGCACAAAAACCATGGATAACAATGTCATAAGTATACAAGATATAAGGATGGACTTAATGGTCATTCAACAAGGTAGGATTTGAAAATATCAAGGAATCAATAGTGGATAAGTACCAATTGTAAGGAGTGGTAAATATTGAAGGCATTTGGGTCTTGTCCATTTGAATAATGTATGAGGATCTTTTTATGGACAGCTTTCAAACAAAATGTTAACAAGACCCATGCAAAAAACAGAAAGAATTGAAGTGGAACTTGTTTCACATGACACTCCATGTTGCCTCCAAGCCCTAAAGAATATGTGATGACATGAAATTATGTATGCCACTAAACATATGTTATATAAAGTTTAGAAAGAATTGGTAAATACTTGAAAAGGCAAGCCATTAACTTGTTGTTGTTTAAGCTAATTCATTTCATGTTAGTCAAGAAACCATTTTTAAATACGATAAAGACTTTTTGCAAACTTAAAAGGGAGTGAGATAAAATCATAGAGGCAAGTAGTATCCTTTTTTACAATAGGATGAGGGAAAAAAGAGTTAAAATCTCTCGTAAACTTATTTTGCTCTTAAAGTAACATCTGCACAATCAAATTTTGGACTTACTCCACTAATCTTTAGCACATTAACCATATTATGCAATGAAAAGATTTTTATTTAAATTAAATGATATCGACCTGTTGATTATACCTATTATTATTCTTAGAATCTTTTAAAGCAAATTTTAATGGAATGTATGTAGCTGATTGTGTTCCTTTAGTGTTTAAAAAGTCATTGTATCATCCAATGTTTGAAGGGTCATAGTGAAATTGGTGGCTTCTAAAAAGAGAGAAAGAGTGAGAGAGAGAGTCTTGTTAGAGAAAACTTATTTTGTTCTTAAAGTGATATCTCTACAATCAAATTTTGGACTTACTCCACTAATCTTTAGCACATTAACCATATTATGCAATGAAAAGATTTTTTATTTAAATTAAATGATATCAACCTCTTGATTATACCTACTACTATTCTTAGAATCTCTTAAAGCAAATTTTAATGGAATGTACTTAGCTGATTGTGGTCTTTTAATGTTTAAAAAGTCATTGTATCATCCAATGTTTGAAGGGTCACAATGAAATTGGTGGCTTCTAAAAAGAGAGAAAGAGTGAGAGAGAGAGTCTTGTTAAAGAAAAGGTGATGAATCATAATGGCATATAGTATCTTTTTCATAGTAGGATGAGTTAAAATAGTGATTAAACTCTCTTATAAACCCATTGTATTCTTGAAGCAATATCTTAGTAATCAAATTTTGGACTTATTCCACTAATCTTTTGAACATTAACCATATCATCTCATGAAAAGTTTTCAACTTAAATTAAAGGATATTAGCCTTTTAACAATACCTATCATCATTTGTAAGACATTTAAAACCAAAACTTAAGAAAATGTACTTGGATAATTGTATTATTTAGTATTTGATAAAGTGATTGTCTCATCCAAAGTTTTAAGGATCATGATGAGATCAATGACTTTTAAAACAACAATCTATGACTTATGAAGGAAACCAAGCAACAATTCAAGTCTCATTCTACAAAATTTCAGTAAAAAGAAATGTTACCCTCAAGGCCACTAATAATATAACCAAGTAAAGATCATATTTTAAAAAAGCTAAAATTTGTTACGGTTATTGTAATTCGTGATTCCAATATCATTATAGTTCTTAGTAATTTATTAAAATCATATTATTATTTGCATTGTTAAGGAGCTTGTGGACAATGTGTGTAGGTGCATTATATCATTTAATTGAGTAAAGCAATTTGGAATAGTCTTCAATTACTTTTGTGCGGTACTTTGTTACTACGATTTAGATTCCATCTTGACATTTAAGTTCTTCTAAATATAATATATCTAATAATCTAAATCCACAAATATAGTAATGTCCATGTTTTTTAAAACTAGTTTGCTTCCGATCAATCATGGTATCAATATGAATAGATAACAAAAGCTCATTTCAAACTCATTTCTAAATCCAAAAAGAACGGGAGGCATTAACTACATGCTTTAGATGAGGTGCATAGTCATTGGTATTCTATGTGAAGAATCAGCGTGAAAATTCAGAAATCAAATCTCTGTCAGCATGTCTTGCCCTCTATTTCTACGTGATGCGGGTGGGCACCTACCGCCAGAAATGTATAGAAATTAGGTGGCACTAGATTCACTCTGATATGTACAGCTTGTTAGCCTCTAGTATCATCTGGATCTGTTCCTCTAATAACGAATACAACTCCAGCTTCAACCACCCTTTTCTTTCCCTTCAAAACCTTGCTGTCTTTTCTATAAACAAATACCTGAAAATCATGACATATGCCACTGAAGTTACTTGTGTAATAGACAATGAAATATCTTTCACGTACGTGGGTTTAAAAGGGAAGACATTACCAAGAAAAAAGGTATCCTAGAGCAACTAATTTGAGGGGTCCGCTTCAGTGCTCTTGTCAACTCAGGCTGGCATATGACTGTCGACGTCCTCCATCCTTTTAGATCAGGAGTTGCAACCCCAGCGAGGGACCTAAACTCTTTCAGAGTAGGGTTGGTGCATACGGTGATCTTGTTGGATCCCTGGCAATGACGCATGAATAGCGAATTGTAATTGTACGGATAATGGCGGGAGTATAGATTAGATCTTCCTTGTTGTAGGAGTTTTCTTTATCTTAATGATTAGCTTATGTGAAAACTAAAATTTTCTTGCGTGATAACATAATTTCCTTCGTGGGAATGGATTACCACAAGAATTCTATACATTCGGGATAAAAATTTGTACTAAAAATAGTACAAACTTTAAATTATTTATGTCTGCATTTAATACTTAGACATGGGAGTATTTGTTTATCCTAAAACTTCTCTAGTAATTGGCATAACCATCTTCCTCGGACACAATTACAGAAACTAAGAAAGAAACAAATTGCAATATCCTTGTGTCCTACAGTGTCTTCAACTTGTTCAGAATTGATAGCATACACAATTTTGTAGAAATATTTTACCATTAAGATTTTATAAAATATGAAAAGGAAAACCAAAGCACCTTTTACAACGTGTTGTCGACAGGTTCCCCCTTATTTGTGCATCCATGGCCAAGAAATCTACGTTGAGCTTGTACCTTTTGTTAGACTTAAGAGGTAACACACTTTGATATCAAACATAGATAAAGAGGCGTAGATATGCATATTTTTATCCCTTTACTCATTAAAGAAAACTAAAATTTGAGAAATTATTTGCACCAATATTATTGGTTCCAATTCATGGGAAGAAACTGAACTCTTGTTATTATAGTATTTGCAAAATCTTTCAAAAGGATCCCTCAAGGAGGTGGTGGTTAATAGAGTAATCCTAGATCATAATTTCTATGGTAATAACATAGTTTGGTTTAGGCATTTGTTCATATGATCTCACTTAAGAAGAAGCCATTTTCATTGTTACTTTACCCATAATTAAATTTAGATATACTTGTATGGTACTAGATTTTGGTACTAGTTAATGATGATCAAAGTCAAATATAAGCCTATTAATGAAGCAAATTCAATGAATCAACAATTGGTACCATTAAAAGCGGCCATAAATTGGAGATCTTGCCTAGTTTGAGAGATCATTTGATGTAGTTGAAATAATTGAGTTTTATTGTGTGAATATTGAATAGCAAAGATCATTCCAATGCTCTTTTTTGCTATGCATAAATCGAACCGACAATTAGCCAAGCACATTAAATTAAAGCTTCTATAAATATAGTTATACCTAAACAAGAGCAAACATGTAACAAAGAATTCTAAATTGTAGCCAATAGCACCCATTAGAATTCAATTACATGATTGCATTTAATTCTTTGTCATTGGGTAGAATCGACAAAACAAACTAGTAGTGAAATCATATTAATGGCCTCTACTCGTGTCCTAGCTCTTCTAAGAGCTAGATTTGCCTTAGTTGTTTGTCTCTTTCCTTCAGCTTCACTCAAGTTCTCTTATGCTATTGCAAGCTTTTTGTTGATCAATATCCAAAAGTAATTAAGTCCATCATGTCAATAAGTTTAGGCTTTTTATTATAATGATCAAAGATCATTACAATTTGGTATTAAAGATAGCTATCATCAAAGTTTAAATCTTAACATGAGCAAATCATATTGTGTGTCCTATTGGGTGTGTACTAGTCTATGTGAGGTCTTGAAAGGCCAAGGAGGGTGAGAAAGGATTGCCAACAACTTGAGTTGCCTAGAGAGTGGCCCCTATACGTCGGCCGCTAAGGTTTTGGAGACCATGATGATAATTATCCTTTTCTGCATCATTTAATATAATAGTGATCTCATTATTGCGTACTACAGCACTCATTAGAGTGATCGTTATCCATTGGTTAAGGCATATTTGCAAAATAATTATATCTATAGTTGTGGAAATAGGCGCATGGTTGGGTAATATGCCAATTTGTCGACTATTAGTAGATAAGAAGATTTCCTTAACTTTGGAATCCCAAACAATTTAATTTGGTGTAAAATGCAAAGATTTTAGGTCATTTCTTCATTTGCTCTTCATTTCTAAGTTAAGGTTGTAACTTTTGCAATAGCTTTATCGATGTTACTCACCAAAAGAAAAGCATGTTCAAGAAGATCATCTAATTCTCTGAAAATAATTAATTTTTACCCTCTAATAATCTCTGCTAGACCAACATATTTTCTTGCGGAACTAGCAGATACTTCTACTAAAAAATAGGTTGTGATAAGAAACACTCAATTTTTCATGCTCTTGCCATAGTTAAGGGATTCTCTTTGGATAACTTGTCCAATCCAAGGATAGCTATAATGTCCTGAAGTTCTTTATAGCGTTGTAAGGTTTGTTTAACTTTTTGTATAGTTTCATGATGTTCTTCACTAACGATCTGAGGTTGGAACATAGTTGACATTGAATCTAAAGGATCTACTATTGGATAGATACATTTGGCAGCTAACCATCTCGATAGTACAGTAGAAGCATCTAAATGTGCAAATGGCAGGAGCAAGGTTGGCCAAATGTCTGCATGTACACAAATTGCTTGGATAGAGGTTATGGATCCCACTTTGGTATTAGATGTACTCAGCCAAGAAATTTCTTAGTTACAACATGCATTTAAGAAATAAGCACTGATTTTCTCGTTCTGACCAAATCAACCCCACTTTCTAATAGACAACTGAAGTTAACATAGTAAAATCCAGCATATCCATCTACTTTGCTAGGCGGAAGTAAAGAAAAAAGTTGAATACATCCCTCGAAGATGTTGTATAGGACAGGTGATTTGAGAAATAAAAAGAAAAAAGTTCAATTATTGTACTGCTGGAAACATACCTATAAGTTCAATACCTAATTTTTCAAATTAAATAAGAATGGGAGCAAGAAATGCACGCTTTAGATGAGGTGGCACGCTCGGAAGTATTCTTGTGAAGAATGGGAGTGCAAATTGAAAAATCAAATCTGTCTGCATACTATGCCCTTTATTTCTACGCGCCACCAGAAATGTATAGAAATAAGGTGTCTTTGCAGTACATTCACTCTGATATTTGTAGCTTGTTAGCATCTTGTATCATCTGGGTCTTTGTACTACATTCATTAGTTGTCTGTAGTGGCATTACCACTTACAATAAACAGAACTTCAGATTCAGCCAGCTGTGTCTTTTGTATTGTATTGTCAAAGACATGAAAATTATGACGTATGCCGCTGAAGTTACTAGTATTATAGACAACCAAACATCTTTCAGATACGTGGGTTTAAGGAAAGACAATGTCGTGAAAACAACAGTTTGAAGGGAAGGGTCTGAAGATTATCACCATGGACACTACGATTCCATAAGAAAAAGATATAACCAAATGCCCACTTTCAATCATTCAAGCCCAGATATGTTCCTTAAGTCTTGATTAGTTTTCCTCCCAATCTCAAGGTTGAAGGACGATGTCGAAAGATAAGTTTTCTATTGGCTGCACTCATAATCTAATCATGATAATGTGATTTACATGTGTTGTACTTCACAATCCATAACCTATTAATAGACATATCATTACTTTCACCATAATTTCACGTAATGAAAGTTTAATTCCGTAGGTGGTCGACATAATCATTCAAGACCCAAACCACAGACCTCAAATTCAAATACTAATTTATTTTTCCTTACTCGGATATCTAGCATTGTCATTAGTACTTTTATATTTCTCGAAATTTTATGTCGAAGTCACTCCCTGATGAGGATGCTGCATCAACACGCACGTCGATAAAGCCATGCTGCGATTTTCCGTTGACCAAGGGAGCAGGCTGACAGGCACTGAGGACCACGGAGTAAGCAGCCCAGAATCAAGAGCTTTTACGCCGGTTCTTCTTCGCCGGCCGAGATGTGTTGGAAAATCTGAGCTCAAACGAGCTCAACACAGGATCTTTGCTTCTCATTTAGAACACAAATATATGATATAAAGTTAGGAGAGAAAAGTACCTTGTTTGTTGTCCATACTAGATGAACGTGGCTTGATTCTTCTCCTTTATTCTATCCTTTAGTCACTAGCTTGATGAGATGGCCTTTGATTCGCTGAAGATCAGGTAAGCGTACGTAGGGGTGCAAGGCAACGAGTAAGATCGGGTAAGCCTTCTCACTTCTTTTTTTTTTTTTTTGTGTGCGTGTGCCCTTTTGTAAAAAGAAGGTGCAAGTGTGTGACGTGTCAGAGAAGGCTACAATAACTGAATTCACCCATATTTACGATTATGCCATTAAACGAGTTTAAATCATAATCACCCCTTAACTTACCAATGATGTAGGCTCTTCACTAATGTGAATTATAGTGTATGAATGGAGAACTAAAGGAGGGATCTAGCCAATTACTAAATGTGCCGTCTATATAGTCTCACTCATCACAGTTCTATATAACAGACATTGGCTCACACTAGCCAATCTCATATTTGACGATTAAGAATCCAATATGTCTCATATGAATGAATTATAAAACATTTATTTAAAATAAGTTTAATGACTTTGTAATTCTCATTGATATAAGCTCACTTCAGTAAGGACTATAACAAATAGTCCAACAAGATGCACTTTAGGTCATATGAACCACGTTTGACCGACGGCGTCCGTCTGTGTCCTCCGTAGAAAGCCTCGTAGTAGTTGGGAGCAGTAAGAAAGCATTTTATAATCCCGGTTTTTAAGTTGGAAGGGGACTTTTGGATGAACTTGTTATGAGGTTGTTTTCCCTCTAAGAAAATTTATCTTCATTCTTTCCTTTTGATGTCAGTTCCAAAGTTGCCCATCGACTCAAGCAGTAGAACAACAACGATCAGCCTCTCTGTAAGCCGGTGAATCAAACACAACGGAAATCTTTATCCTTTGAAACATAAGTTTATAAATATTTTTTTCTTTTACAAATGTACATCTTTATATTATAAATAAACCTAACATCACTAGGTTTAAGTCTAGAAATATAATTTCTTTTCTTAATTTTCTATGTTCTCCTTAGTTTCTGTCAGATAACATTATCTTGTTAGGTCTAATACCGTAAATCAAGTCTTTGTCGAGTATGGACATCAATTTGTGGCTTGATAGATATGTTACTCCTGTTGAAACCCAAAGTCGTATCAAACATGTAAAGATGCTTATAAACTATACATATTTTGTCATCAGTAGCAAATGCTTCAATCCAATGGGGTGGACTTGAGCAGTCAGCTTAGTAATTGGGTGCCTTAAAGACAACCACATAACAGAAACAACAAAAAGCAAAAATAATGACAAAAACATCAAAGCTAAGAGCCGTCACCGCCTGATCGCTGAGCTCCATGTTCGTTCCCACAAAGCGATCGACCATATCCGGCACGGGCTGGTATTCCCTTATCTCTTCCTCGTACGGGTCCTCCAGTCTCACTCTCATTTTCTCCGCCTGGCGGCTTGCAGCCTCCTGAGCAAGCGTCCAGTCGTAGAACCGGCGGCTTTCATCGTTGCTCAAGACGTCGTAAACTTCTCTCAGCCTCATGAACTTCTCGGAAGCAGTTTTCAGGGGCAGAGAAGTTGTGTCTGGATGATATTCTTTTGATAATCTCCGGTAAGCGGCCTTGATCTCCTCCATGTCCGCGTCTACTGGTACTCCTAGAAACCTGATTGAACCCAAAAAGAGTTAGAAATCTAAGGGCTACAAAGCCTGCGCCTGACCAAAAGTTAACCATAAATAGGGGGCATTCACTACGTATAAGTTTTATATTATGATTTTTTTTAACCTCCATACTTTTTTTGGTTGTAACGGTTTAACATGAACCATATCACATTATCACTTTTATTGTATAGAGTTTAGGACCGACAATCCCACCAGTCATGAATTTGAGTCTCATTTCCTCCCCTCTCTTCTTAGGTGTATGTGTTATAAAAAAAGAATGTAGAGACTTTAGGCTTATCTATATTCATAAAGGCATTAAAAGAGAATTGCACTATAATAATATATTACAAAACTTATATTCATCGCAAAAATTAACTCCAAGAAAGGGAACATTAATCAAATATAAGCTTTACCACAAGATCCTTCTTTAGTAATATAAAAACTAGTGTATACCAACTTTAACACACCTTACATGGTGCAGGATCTGGGGTATCCAAATTTTTAAGAGTATTAAGAAGATCAAACTCTGATATCATATTTGACCTAAAAACTTCACCAAAGGAATGTTATACTGCTCTACATCGACTTCAACGCCAGCAGAAAGAGAGGAGTTTTGTAGCATCCATAGATAAAAAGAAACATTTACACAAAAGCATCAAGAACACGTGAGACGTTCTGTGTTGATTGAATCCTACTCTAAGTTCACAGTTCAGATTTACTGTCAAAACGACGTGGGATTATCACCCGCTCTATGTAAATCTTAATCTTACTGAGAACCGACTCTAAAACGCAAAACATATCCCATTACTACACTCCCATTTTAACACAAAGAACGGGTTAAAAGAAGCTGAAGAAGTTAAAAAGAGACGCTCACTGGTAATGAGAATCAGACTGTTCGTTCAGCAACTCCGCAAACCTGTCACCCAAGAAATCCTGCTCTTGTTCATCGAACTTTTGCCTTGTTGACTGGGAACTGGGGCTTCCTCCAATCCAACCATCATCTCCCGTACCGGAATGGAGTCTTGGGTTTTCCTCGTCCGGTGGTGGTCTGTAGCGGTTGCGTGGACCTTGTGATGCAAAGACCCGCAAGCCATTATGGTTTCGTATTCTTTTCGTGGTCGCGTTTTCTATTTTCTGGCGGTCTTCTCGTAGCCGGCCACCGTCTTGGCTTCTGCGTATGAAAGAGTACGAAGCCTGAGCAGCTGTTGTGGAGGCCATGGGAGGAAAAGCAACATGGTCTGGTTTTAAGAGGTGGAGAAGACGAGCTCTGGTGACCGCTCGTTTCTATGGTTGGGATTTCTCAGCAAGAGAAAGAAGGTTGATATTGATTTGATACCCACTAGCCTTTTTTTTTTTCTTTTATTTGTCTATTTTTGTTTCTATCTCCCGAAGGCATAAGGCCCTTATAAAGATGCAAAAAAAGGTATAATATCAATAAATTTACAAAAAATGGAGCTAGACAAAAATTTGGAATAAAAACTAATAAAGTTGACCAAAGAGTCAATAGACTAGTAACCCAATAATTAACTTCTAACTCTTTAAACTTAAATGGAGTGTTCTTTTGACTTAGTGGTAAGTTAAGGAGTCTTCGACTTGCAAATTCACCATAATTTGACGTTTCTCTTTCCTTCTTGTGTGTGTGCATTTATTTAAAAAAAGAAAAAAAAAACTGTTTATACTTAGTTCTAAATTCAACATAATATACCAACAAAAAAAAATGTATATATTCGTATAAGGTAGATATTTAAGGCCCATTCACTTAATTTAAGCGGTATTCTGATTTTTTCCCAAGCATTTCCTACGTAGGACAGAGGAGATGAGACGAGGCCCAAGGGTACAACAGGCTGGCACTAATCTGAATTTTTGGTGTCACAGCATTAGAGAGCTCTTTCCTTACTTTTTACTCAACAAAGCCCACCAAAGTAAATGAAGAAGGATATAAGGATTTGTCTATCTTTTTCTATGTTTATTTTAAGGAAATTTTTTTAGTATATACATTCAAATAAATTTTTTAATATAATATTAAAATTTATAGTTTATGTAAATAAGATTCTTTTATGATTTATAATTTAGTGGAAGACATCATTGTGATATTATTGCTAAAATCTACAAGTAAACATTGTCAACATACTAACGACCCAGTAATTAACTACTGCCACTTAAGACTTAGCTTTTGATTAAGTCTCATATCCCTAAAACTCAGTTAACCTAATCAAATAAATAAAAAGACCTGTTAAAAAATTTCAAAATAATTGTTTCTTTTTTAAATTTTTATAAAGTCTTTTAAATATGAAGGGTCTGTTCTTCTTAGACGCCCATTTAATAATAAAATAAACTTTCTAACAACCCTAGAAATCAAATGAATGTTTTGAAGCAAGATATGAACTATACTTCCTATTTCTTAAAGTATAGACTAAGCAGAAGCATACTAATAAACAACTCTTACAAAATCATCTCAATTCTGGCTTATGTATCGTGTATGCAATTCTTTAGCAAATAAATGCAAGTATCCATGGCTCCTCTTAACGTGAATTCCAGGGTTTCAGGTTGAGCCTGCCAAGCAAAGGCATGTCCCGATGCAGATCACAGCCGCCTGATTTCTACTCGTTCAGAGTCCAGAATAAGCAGACGCAAAACAATAAACAACACTCGCAAACCACACCATTACTCTTCACATAAGAAAACCGCCTTAAACGGAAAGCCATCAAATCCTAAGCACTAATACTTGTTTATGAACCCTTCCTTAGAGAACAAGATGAATATATACTAAAAAATTGTGACACGGAAGGCACTTTTCTTTCTTGCTAACAAAACCCAATTAAATAATCAACTCAGATGAGGGATCTAATCGAACTAATCTTTCCTTCTTTTTTCTTCATAGCATTACATACTAGTAAGCCCCAATTCTTGTCAATAGTGCACAATCGATGGTAAATAAAAGCTTTCCTTTCTCCCAAACGGACCTAGAAGAAAGAACCAACTCAAACTACAACCAGAATTTTATGTTTAACTAGATAGTAAAGCTTCTGCTGCACTTTTCACCATTTCTGGACTCTTTTCAGGCTTGCCATGATTGCTTCCTTGATAGCAGAAGGTGAAAATGCATCACTCTCTAAGATGGGAACAGGCGTCTAGTTGGATGTCATATGTACTTTAAACAATTCTTGACACCAAAGTCCTGGAGTCATTTTGTCTGAATCATTCGCTGGAAACTTTATGTGATCTTTGTTTTTTCTGTCTTTGCTTTTTGGTGTTTGTAATACTTCCAACAGCTTCCTTATCGCTTCAGTTTAAGACCATGCAAAAGCTAAAATTCTTGCTAGTCCAATCAACCAAGTCTTTAGAAGACAATGCTAAGAATGTTGGAATTAAAGCATCGTTGGATGATGTAAAGTTAGAAACAACGAACAACCCACGAATTTTTATATTTTTTTACAACTTTGAATGCTTCCATTTAAGCAACCCATTTCCATTAGTATTCATCACAAAGTGAAAACATACAACCCAGTAAATTTTGACAAGCAGTGGCTCTTGGCATTTGCTTATTAAGCCTCACTAATTTCAGCTCTAGATCAGGTTGAAAAGGAAGAAATTAGTTTTTGGAAGAAGAGCACATAGTAATTAAGAAAAAAAGGGGCAATTAGACTCCAACAGGTTCTGGCGGCGACGGCGGCGGCGACTGGTGCGTTTGTTCTCTGCGGCGGTGAGCGTTCTTGTTGTTATGCATCCAAACTTTGAGCACATTCCGCTTGACGCCGACCTCGGAGCAGAACTGGTTAAGCGCCACGTCGTCGTGCCTCTGAATCCTCCACCCGATCCGCTCCGCGAACTCCAACATCCTATCCTTCTGCTCCGGTGTGAACTTCGTCCTGAACCTCTTCGCACTCGCCCGGGGCTCCACTCTCTCCGGCGTCTCCGACCGCCGTTCCCCTCCGCCGTCGTGACAAGGCCCATACGCCACGGTGGGCACTGCATTAAACAACAACATCGTCGGGGCCGAGTGCACCTCCTTCCGGTGGAAGTTCCGGTGGCATCCGCATGCGGCGCACATGAGCAACTCCCGCGGGTCGCCTTGCCCCCGCGCCATGAACTCCCCGCACCCGTCGTTGGCGTGGCCGCCCATGGACGCAGCGTGGTTCCGCATGCACTCCTTGTACTTGACAACGGCCTTGCCCATCCCCTTGTTGTTCATCACCCCGGCCTCACCCGCCTTCTCAAACCGGCGACCCGCCTTGCCGTCCTCCACGACGTCGTCATGCTCGTTCCCGTTCCCATTCCCATTCCCGTTCTCAGACTTGGCTACGTGTTTGTAGGGAACCACGCTTAAGTCCATGCGAAAGAGCTTAAAAGAAGACGGCAGAGACTATGAGCTGATTGGTTTAGAGTAATGGGATTAGGAGCCTTGGGACTGGAATTTAGGTAAGGGTTTTGGATTGTTTTTAAGAATGGAGGAATTCCGAGGCCGCAGTTGTCGCTCTCGAGAGATAATATGAGGCGTCAAACGTATTTAAGCCATACATGACGGCAGGTGAAGAAGGAGAAGTTAAGCTAAAGAGAGAGAAATACAGACCGAGCATGTATTTGCCTCTTAACTTACACCTGTCCATTCCGACCCCTTTCTCTCTAATTACCTGGTAATGTGTGTTCCATCTAATCTTACGTTGCTTTGAAGATGCTACCATTACAGAGTTTGTCAAAGTTGTGTAGTTTAGTGGGTCCGATCAGTGCAAATATGTTAGAAATGCACTTTTTTTTTTTAATAAACGAGGTTTAAGAGTAATGAGAGTCAAACTTAAAACTTAAGTCTCATGCAACTAATAATTAGATTAAAATAAATAGAAACATTCGACATTTAAGAAACACACGAACTAAGATATTGTACTATAATATATATAAAATTGACAAATCATCCTCAAGTAAAATGATGCTATATTTGAAAATATTTACTCTAAAATAAGATAATTGATATTTCAATTTTATTGATAAAATAAAAAATTAGTAAAAGAGAAAATATCTTTGTTTAGAAACAATAAATTTTCTTATGTAAATATTTTGTTAAATGAAAATTAGAAGTTTTTGTTTTAGTTTTTTCATAAGAATAGATAAGCATTGTAATATTGATTTAATATCTTTAAGTTTATGTAATTTTAACATTATGGATAAACTTATAACTTATTAATGTCTTGATCTATAATATTCTCTATATGTTTAAGTATTTTTCTTTTTTAATAACGAATTTTAAAAAGAGAAAAAAATGAGGTGCTAAAATGGAGAAAAGAAAAAAGAAAAGATGGTAGTTAAAAGTTTGGACCGGCTGGTGTCGGTCTACGCCGTGGAGAGGGAGTTGGGAGACGCGGTTACAGGAAAAACATGGCAAAGAATTCGACACAAACGAACAGGGGGACTAATCATACCCCACGTGGCCGTACGTGACTGGTCGCATCCCGTTGTCTTCCACAGGGAGCTCGTGAAAGGTCGACGTCTCATTATCAGGCAGGGGGACCCACCACGTGGGTTCTGATAAACTGATCAGAGGATCCAACGGCGGAGATGCGGACCGAGATCCTGCACTGTATGGGCACAAATGAAAGCTCGCATATCTTTCCCGCACGTCACGCCTTTTCGCGCCATGCTGCGTGGGGTCCACGGGAAATGTCAGCGAGTGAGAGAGAGAGAGAGGGTGAATAATTGCGTGGCTTCGAAGGTAACAGAAGCCCACCCCCCACCACCGTCCATGGGAGGGTCTAGACTCTGAAACAAACTCTGTAAAACGTAATGCTGTCACAATTCCTTTTTATGTCTCGGCTTGAGAGGAGAGGACGGTAACTTACCACATATTTACATTCTTTCAAATACTTGATTAAATATAACATTATTCGTATAAATTGGATTTTAATATACAAATAATCTTTGTATAGTGTATCATAGTCCACACTAAAACATAAGTTTTTGAAATATATCTTAAATAAAAGAATAATTCTTTAATCTTTGACTTAAATTTTTAGCTGAATTTTTTGATATGATCATAAAATCTTAGTTAACTTCAATTATATTTTATGTAATCTTAAACCCAATAATATTCTGTGTATATATAAATGAGAATATGATACCAAAAGATAAAATTTATGAGATAAACTTAATTCTCATGGTCAATTAATGGATGAGTTAAGATTTTTAAGGGTTTTGCAATTTACGTGTATGTTGTAAATAACATATCTATTGTAACTTAATATATGTCATGATGTGAGCATATTGTTATAACTAGTTCTAAGAAGAAAAATAAATTTTTATAACATGATATTAAAGTTTAAATTTTAAGTAAAACACTCTCTCACTTCTAAATTAGGTTTATCAAAATAATATTTTGCAACACTTAGGAGTATTTGAAATGTTGAAATTTGATGTGTCTAATATTATCAAAATTATGGAACAAGAGTCTCACATGGGAGAAAAACAATACCTGTAATATACATTATAAGCTTATACAACATTTTTACTTAGACTTGACAAGTTCATATACTATTAAAGTTAGTCATTTTTCCATATAATTTAATCCAATTTCAAAGAGAAGGTCAATTATTCATTGTTAAAAACACTAAACTTGAATTATAAGAAAATTATTAGTAGGTTTCAATACTTAACACAAAGAGTTAGTTCATGAGTTAAAAAAGTCTTTTTTTTAATATAATTTTTTATCTATGAACCATAATTTTTTATATGAAACCTTTATCTCATATGCATTCTCTTACATATCAAATATTATTAGACTCATAGTTATATAAGATAAAATAAATTTAACTTATACTTTAATATTATATTAAAAGGTTTAAAATTTTAATTATAAATAATTTCTTTACACAAATATATTAAAAAAGATAAAGATGAACTATCTAAAAAACGTGATATCTTTTTAGCTCTCTTAGAAGCGTGTGCTCGATGAACGCGTTTAGAAGCCTTTTGAGCTCCACCATGCACCGAAGGAAAAAGAAAGTGCAACGACATATCTTGTCAGAAATATGAAGATCTGTCAGAATGTTGGAAACCCGTGAGGAACGAAAGCCAAGTGCTTCTGACGGTAAACGAGGCCTCATTAATATTCCCCCACATCATCATATTCACGAGCAAGACACTCCAACCTCTGGCCCCGTACGTGCTGTATTGGGGATGGGGAGAATGACACTCCGCTGCTCAACAGTGAGAAACAGCGTAGCTTGTCAGCGGTTACAAGGCAAAGCTGCTTGATTGAACATACAAAAGAAAACAAAAAGGAAAAGTAAGTAGCAAATCCTAAAGTTGTTATTACTTTGTTTCACATTATTTTCGTTAAAAAGTGTTTTTTTAATTGTTTTATTATAAAATATGAATGTTTTCAAGTATTTTAAATAATTTTGTTACTTTTTTTTTGTGTTGAAAATCTCATCCTCATTAACATGGTCTACAAAACCCTGTACGCGTTTGAAACAGGATCTAAAGGGTGGAGGCTAATTATTATCGTTATGACAACCTACTCAGTGGGTCGTCTGTAGCAAAACCCACCTTCATTATTGGCCACTAATAAATTTTTTCAAACATGAATCATTGCAAGCCTTGTTCATGCCGAAGCAATGCTCTGGTTCCCATCTTTAATTCACTGTTTTCCATCTTTGTTAGGTTTTCGGTGCGAAAGAAAGAAAAGACCCATCAACTTTTTGTTAAAAATTGTTATTAAAAATAAAAACAAGTTTTAAAAGGATATAAGTACGTAAAAGTTGAATCAAGAAGTTATGATTTTAAGAAAATGAAATTATAATATTATAAATTAGTTAAATACCATTTGAATGATACAACATCATTGATATCTTGTTGTACGTTACCGAATTCTTCCCTTCTCTTACACGCGATTATAAAGCCAATTTCAAACAATGAAGTAGGTTTCTGACACTGGCTATGGGTAAGATTTGCTGTTTCAACACTTTAAAAAGTGTGGACCTTTGCTCCTTTATTGCCGCTCATCTAGCCATTTACTGCTCAAAAGCATCAAATTGAGACAGTCACCACCGGTCAAACGTGGTACATGGGACCTCGCGTCCGTCTCGGCCGGAGAAGAACCGGCGTAAATGCTCTTTGATTCTGGGCTATTTAGTCAGTGGTCCTCAGTGCCCGTCAGCCCTACTCCCTTAGTCAACGGAAAATCGCAGGGTGGCTTCATCGATGGCCGTGTCGGTGCAGGTCCTCATCACCGAGTGACTGTGACATAAAAGCTTTTTGAAATATAAACGAAATGGTAATGACGATCCTAGACGTTCGAGGAAGGAAAAATACTATAGGATTTGAAAATTGAGGTCTGAGGTTGTTGGTTCTTGAATGATTATGTCGACCATTGGAAGTACCCAACGGGATTACAATTTCATTATGGGAGATTATGGAGAAAGTAATGATAATGTCTATTTATAGGTTATGGATCGTGTAGTACAGCACATGTAAATTACAGGGTCATGATTAGATTATGATATTAGCCAACCGAAAACTTTGTCTTTCAACATTGTCATTCAACCTTGACATTGACAGGAAAGCTAATCAAGGCTTATGGAACATATTTGGGCTTGAATGATTGAAAGTGAGTATTGATTATATCTTGTTCTTATCGAATTGTAGTGTCCATTGTGATAATCTTCATTTATATTCCTCGTAAAGGGACAAAACTATGCATATCTAAGGCTCTCTACCTAGGTTCGATGTCAAAGTCTGACAAGAGGTGCGTATCTTAAGCTTAGATTTCTTGGCCATGGGTGCACAAATAAAAAGGAGCCTGTCGGCAACATCTTGTCAAAGGTAAAACATTTCTACGAATTGTGTATACTTTCATTTCTGAACAACTGAAAAGACACTGCAAGACACATGGATCTTGCAATTGGTTTCATTCTCGCTGCTGTAATTATGTCCGAGGAAGGAAGATGGTTATGCCAATTACTATAAAAGCTTTAGGATAAAGAGATATTCCCATCTATTAGTATTAAATCCAGACGTAAGTAGAATAAAACTCATACTGTTTTAGTACATATTTCTATCCCAAATGTATAGAATTCATGAGGGAATCCATTCCCACGAAAAAATTATGCTCTCATGTAAGAAAAATTTAATTTTCACGTAAGCTAATCATCAAGATGAAGAAAACTCGTAGGACAAGAAAGATTTCAATATATAAAGAATCATGCGAATCACAACATTGTCGTACAATTTGCTTCTACAAACATCTCATGGGTCGGAAAAGAAAAGGAAAGAAGAAGTGTATCCCCATAAAGATCATCGTGTGGACTAAGCACACTTTGAAAATAGGCTTGTGTCCCTCACCCGGGTGGTCGTGGTGGGGGTGGGGGTGGGGGCAGTTCCGAAGTTGAAGGATGTGGAACCTGGACTGTCATATTGCCAGCCTAAACTGGCAATAGCACACGAGCGGACCCTTCAAACTGGTTGCTGTAGGATACTCTTTCCCGATAATGTCTTTCCTTAAACCCACGTATTTGAAGTTAAGTGGCATATCTCATGATTTTCATGTATTTGATAATACAAAGGACAACAAAGTTTTGAAGGCAAGAAAATGTTTGGTTCAAGCTGAATTTATGTTCGTTATCAGTAGTAGTAGTAATGTAGTACAGACAACTAATGAATGATCCTCAGAGGGGCATAGGTAGCCGTACTAAATGAGAAACAGACCTAGATGATATAAGATGCTAACAAGCTACACATATCAGGGTGAATTTTGTGCAAAGACACCTAATCCCTATACATTTCTGGCGGTAGGTGAACACCCACATTGTGTAGAAATAAAACAAAGAGCATAACATGCCAACAGAGATTTGATTTTTGAATTTACACGCTGATTCATCACATAGAATAACTGCGGTTATGGCACCATCACATCTAAAGCATGCAGTTAGTGCTTCCCATTCTCCTTTAATTTGCAAAATTGGGGATTGAACTCACAGGTATATTTCCAGTAGTACAATGATTGAACTTTTTTTCTTTTTGTTTCTCAAATTATCTGTCCTATACAATATTTTTGAGGGAGTTAAACATGAAGTTTTACAATATATTGTAAAAATTTGTGTATAAGATAACAACATAAAAATAAAAAGAGCTTGTAGAACAAAGAGAAGAACTAAGGAAGTACATTTGGTTTTGCCTATTTATAGCAAACGAGATTTAGACGAAGAGACAAACCAATTAAAGCAGTAACAATTGATTTGAACAACAAAACGTCATAAATTTAAACCAAAAAGTGAAAAAGATCTTAAACACTAAAGGTTTGATCTTCAGAACCGAAAATAACATGATTAGAGTTAATGTAACTTCTAGATTTTTACATCTTTTTGTTTCTGGTCTTCGTAGTCTAAAACCCTTTTTGTTTCAACTCATTTTGTGGTCGATAGCCGTTTAATTTCTGTGTGGAAGAAGCAGCGATGAATGGGCATTGGGTCAGGGATGAGGCGTGTGTACCACATGCGTGCGCCTCTTCTTCCGTTGAACGAGACGTCGCGGTTGTCATGCACGTAGTGCACGCGCGCACCGTTTTTTCTGCTGAGCTAACGCGGTCCACATGTTCTAGCTTGGTCTTGTCATGTGTTGCTAGCGTGGCATTGACGTAGCAGGGTGGTTTTAACATAGGGATGTTATCAACTTTTTCCTTTACTTCCACCTAGCAAAGTAGATGGATATGTTGGATATCACAGTGTTAACTTTAGTTGTCTATTAGAAAGTTAGGTTGGTTTGGTAAGAATGAGAAAATTAGTGCTCATTTCTTAAATACCCCTTCATAAGTCATAGATTGTTGTTTTAAAATCCATCAATCTCCCACTTAATTCATAAAACTTTGGATGAGACAATGACTTTATCAAATACTAAAATAATACAATCATTTAAGTAAATTTCCTTAAAATTGAATTCTAAATGCCTTAAGAATGTTGATAGGTATTGTTAAGAGGCTAAGATTTTTTAATTCAAGTCTAACATCTTTTCATGACATAATATGGTTAATGTGCAAAGATTAACTGAATAAGTACCAAAATGTGATTACTAAGATATTACTTCAAGAATAGAATGGGCTTATAAGAGAGTTTAATTTTTATTTTGCCTTATCCTACTATGAAAAAAATACTACTTGCCATTTTAATTCATCTTTTTTCTCTAACAAGTCCCTGTTTCACTTTTTCTCTCTTTTAGAAGTCATTGATGTTATTAAGATCCTTCAAACGTTGGATGAGATAATGACACCATCAAATACTAAAAAAATACAATCATATATTACATCCCTCTAAAATTGAATTTTAAATGCCTTAAGAATGTTAATAGGTATTGTCAAGAGGTTGATACCATTTATTCAAGTCCAACATCTTTTCATGACATAATATGGTTAATGTGTAAAAGATCAATAAAATAAGTCCAAAGTTTGATTGCGAAGAAATCACTTTAATAGTATAATAGGTTCATGAGTTTAACTTCTTTTTGCCCTATCTTGTTGCAAAAAGGATAGTACTTTGTCATATAATTTTATCTCACTCTCTTAAGTTTGCAGAGAGTCTTTATGATTTCTTTTTCCTATATTTCTTGATTCTTTCTAAATTCTATATAACATATGTTTGGTGGCAAACATAAATACACTTCTTCACATACCCTTTAAAGCTTAAGGTCAACATGGAGTATCAAGTGAAAAGGGTTCCACTTCCATTCTTCATCCTTTTAATGTGGGTCTTGCTAACATCTTGTGTGAAAGCATTGCCTATAAAGAGATCCTCATACATTATTCAAATAGAAAAGTCCCAAATGCCTACAGTATTTATTACTCCCCACAATTGGTACCTATCCATTGTTAATTTCTTGAAACCTTCAAATCTTGCCTTATTGAATAATCCTCAATCCTACCCTTATATTTTGTATTCCTATAATAATGTTATTCATGGTTTTTGTGCTACTTTAACTCTAGATGAACTTGAAGCTTTACAAAAGTCCCCAAGCTTTATCACGGCTCATATTGATAGCATCATAACACCTAAAACCATACACACTTATAACTTTCTCTCCCTTAATGCAAGTAATGGCCCATGGAAAGCCTCACACTATGGTAAAGATGTCATCATTGCCATCTTGGATAGTGGTTTATGGCTTGAAAGTTCAAGCTTCAATGACAAGGGTGTGCCAACAAAGCTCCATCGAGGTGGAAAGGTTTGTGTGAAGGAAGAGAAGATTTCAATTCCTCCATGTGTAATTTGAAAATTATAGGTGTGAGGTACTTTAATAAAGGTATTAAAGCATCTATGAATATCACAGGAATTCATACCAAAGACTTTGCTAGGGATGATACAGGGCATGGGACCCAAATAGCCTCCATAGCAGCAAGTAATTATGTTAATGATGTGTTGTGCTTTGGTTATGCTAAAGGAATGGCTATTGGTGTTGCACCACCAGCAAGGTTGGCTATTTACAAAGTCTCATGGAATGTGTGAGGTTGCATGTCCGATTTCAATGCTGGGTTTGAACAAGCTATCGCTGATAATGTGGATGTGATAAACCTATCCCAAGGCCATGAACCAGAGCCATTGTATCAAGATATTTTTGTATTTGCAACATTCTTAGCTATGGAAAAAGGAATACTAGTTGTGGCAGCAGTAAGAAATGGTGGACCTTTTTCTTATACTTAAGAGAATGGGATCCCATGGGTTTTAACTGTCACTGCGAGCACCATTGATCAATGGTTTGCTGGATCTTTGGTTCTAGGAAATGTTGTGACTATTTTTGAATGGTAAATGTTCCTAGGTGATGCCCAACTAAAGAACCTACCATTGGTTTATGACAAGGTTCTTTCATCATGCTTACAATAAGACATCACCCATTGGGATTATCTTGTGTAAACTTGGGAATGTCCAATGGCAAATTGATTTCATTTGTAGATTAAATGCAACGGGAGCAATTCTTGTCCATGATCATCCTAGATTAGTAGGACTTGAATATTTTCATTGTCCTTACATTGTGATAAACCAAAAAGAGGCAAAAGTAGTGATATCTTATGTGAAAAATAGTTATTCACCAACCATCACCATGAATTTCAAGCAAACCTTCACAAATATAAAGCTAGCACCAACTGTGATGCTTAAAGCTTCTAGAGGTCCATCAATGGCCTTCCCAAGTATCTTAAAGCCAGACATAATGGCACTTGGGTCATTAGTTTTGGCTGCTTTGCCCCCCATCATACTAGTAGCCAAAACAAGATCAGGAAAAGATTTATATAATAACTATAGTATCAACTCTGGGACATCATTTGTTACCTCTCATATTGTTAGTGTCGTGGCCCTTTTAAAAGCTGCACATCCAAAATGGAGTCCAATTGCCATTAAATCTGCCATAATTACCACTACAAACACACTTGATAATATTATGAATCCAATTCGAGACTTTGACTTGGAATTTGCTTCACCTTAGGCCATAGGAGCATGTCAAATTAATCCTACCCAAGCACTTGATCCGGGTTTGGTTTATGATGTAACTCCTCGAGATTTTGTAAATCTCTTGTGTTCAACCTTCAATGAAGAGCAAGTATTTTCCATCACCAAGCATAATTGCATGAACCCATCTTTTGATATAAATTACCCATCATTCCTCTCCTTTTATAATGAACACACAAGATTGATTATTCATAAATTTGAAAGGATTGTGACCCAATGTTGGTGAAGGTGTTGTAACTTACAAGGCTATAGTGGTTTCACCACGCAATACTATAGTTGAAGTCTCACCCAAGACATTAGTGTTCCAAAGAAAGTATGAGCAACTATCTTACAACATGACTATAACATATAAAGGAGATGTTGGTGAGTTAGGTTCCAAAGGTGAGTTGCTTTGGGTTGATAGTACTAAGAAATATAGGGTAAGGAGTCCCATTATGGCGATGAAGAGACAACTTCACCTTTAAGCTTTTATTGTATTCTCCATGACTAGTTGTTAAACCTTTCATGCTAGTAGTTAAACAAAACAAGTGCGAGCTAAATGAATATTCTATTTTTATGTAAGAGTAACTTGATTTTCATGTAAATAAATATTTCTTTTCTAATGTAATTGATTTGATTTGCATCAAATGAATTATAAATGAATATTTATGTGGGCTTGTTTGAATTGAACTTTACATAATAGCACCTAAACTTTCCTATCTTGAATGCATAAAAAGTTATCTTGATATGTATTCCTTAAGCTATGGTGAGTCAACGAAAGGGAAAGAGGAGCCCGCATTCCTTGCTTTTGTTCTATCTTTTCCCTTCTTTCCTAACCAAGCAAATTTTATAATAGATAATAACACCCACCTTTAATTCTCACTCTCACTTACATGCTAATGCAAACATTGCAACTGAACTCAAGCCCAAATTTCAGGATTTAGAGGCCTTATCCCTACATCTAATACTATAAAGTGTAAGGGTTCATCTCAAAACCTTAACATTAAATAAAAAAATCTTATCACTTATAAGCTTAATGACCCATCTTATGCTTTTAATGTGAGACAATGCCTACCTTTAACACAATCAAGTGCAATATAAGTTGTGTATGTGGTACAAAAAACAAAAAAGTCAAAAAAAGCTGAAAATGGATCATTGATGCGGCAGAATCTTACGTTTGGATAGGTGTGACTACATTCTTTGTAATTGCATTCAATTCTCACTACGAATCTTTCGCCTCATGTGCTCGAATATGTCGCTTTATATTCTTTTTCAGCTGTTTGGTCCTGCATATTTCACATGTAATACGTTGATGGCAGGACATGATTTGGGCCTTCAGGCATTGATCATTTGCAAAGTTTTCATACAGCCAGGTTCACTACAGAATGCCTCCACTAAGTCTAGTTTAACTGCATGAGTTAAGGCATTCATCAGAAAGTGCATGAGATAAGATTTCAAAACTTAGCAAGAGCCGTTGGTTCTCATTTCAAGAACAATGTTGCTTAAGATCATCTAGACCACATAATAATAAAGTCAGGTAGCAGTGGGAATTTGGGGAAATAAGCAACTTGCCATGGGAGTCCTCATACTTCCGCAACCTTGATTCATATCTGAAAACCTTCCCACCCCCGATTTCCTGGCAGACGTACTGCTTATGACATTGGACATCAGGAGGGGAAAAATCCTCGCTATGGAATTGTTTCTGGTGCCTTTTCATGTTGGCTTGTAAAGAAAATTCACGGCTGCAACTCTCAACTGGACACCTAAAGAGTTTCCCTTGGTGCTGAGCAAGATGGCGAGTCAAGTGGTCCTTCCGTCTGTAGCTGGAATGGCAGTCATCAACAGCACAAGTATGCAACCTCTGCAACAAAATGAAAAGAATCTATTAAGTATTCCGAAACTTATTATGAGAAGTGAATGCTATCACAATAGGTACACAGCAACACGCCATCCAATCTTTATTATAGCAGCGTGCATGATGATGAGGATTAGAGGATTCAGTCCAAAATTTGATTGCAAAGATATTACTTAAAAAATAGAATAGGTTCACGAGAGAGTTTAACTTCTTTTTTAGCTCATTCTATTGCAAAAGGGATACTACTTGCACTTATAATTTTATCTTTCACTCTCTTGAGTTTACGAGTCTTATTAATTTAAAAAATAAAAAATAAAAATTGATTTCTTAACTAATATGAAATGAATTAGCTTAAACCAACAACTTAAGGGCTTGCTTTTTCCTGTCTTTCTTAACACTTTCTAAACACTATATAACAAATGTTTAGTAGCAAAAATAAAAATTCACATCTTCAGGTACCTTTTAGGGCCTAGTGACAACATGGAGTATCGTGTGGGTTCCACTTCTATTCTTTCTTTTTTTTTTTTCTTTTTTTTTTTGTGCTTAACATTGTGAAAGCATTGTCCATAAAGATAAATTGTCCTATGACAACCTATAAGTTAGATAAATTGCAATTTACTGGGACAAACTGAAAATTTAGAACTCTAATTTTCTTTTCTTTTGAGTACCAAGTCCGTAGGACTTTACAAATATTTAAAAGAAGTGCTTAAGAAGGTAGAAAAGTTTAAGCAAAAGAGATACTGAATCCAAATATAAATAAGACTTGGACCATTTTTAATACCCCTTTTATCATGAATGTATAAAGACTCTTGTGATAGTTTAATTTCGCAAGCCAAACTCTGTCGAAAATATTAATTCTTTTATAAGCTAATCATTTAAAAAAAGAAATCTCCAGGAGTATATCAATATATTAGAAACATGTGACTCACCATTATCCGTATAATTCACTTCTACTAACATCTCTTTTGGATCGGAAAAGAAAGGGAAAGATGTACCACAGTGCATCGTTGCCAGACAGAGCTGGCAAGAGCACTTGAGTGGACTCTTTAACGACAATGTCTTTCAACCCAGATATTTGAAAGATACTTGTTCTCTATGACTATCATGAGTTCCATGCCTTTCGAAAAGGCCGATTGACACTGAATTTGTATTCATTACAGTAGTACTGCCAGTACAGAACTCATGAATGACCCTCAGGGGGCGTAGTACATGTAATAAACAAGGATCAGAGCAGGGGATACAAGATGGTACTCAGCTATACATATCAGAGTGAACCTAGCACAAAATGACCTAATCTCTATACAATTTCTAATGGTAGGTAACTATCCACATTGTGCGGAAGTAGAGGACATGACTCCCTGCTGCTCATTCTCAGTTCTCCGTGAGAGCATCCAAGCAAGGTAGTCAGATTCTTCATCCAACTGATTTGGTGGAACAACTCTCTTTCGGATCAGCATTTCTACGGTTGGGTACTTTCTCTTCCGCCCACCCCGGGGCCTGGACTGAAATTGCTGATCTAACTCTTCAAAGTTCCCCTGAACCCAAAGAAATTCCAGACCCGGAAATTTATTCATGTTTCCATCCAGATAAGTACAGAAAACAGTTTTGAAATGTCCAAGGACAGAAATCTCACAGGTGAGTAAACATGGCATCCCGTCTTTTCGTGATTGTCTCTCACATGCTTGTGCGCAAATCTCATGCCACACCCGGTAAAGCTACAGGCAAAAGGTTTAAGACCAAGGTGCACAGCCTTCACATGCTGACAGAGATTTGATTTCTGAATATAAAATCAAGCGCCATATAAGTTTAGTGTACATGGCACAAAAAACAGAAAAGACAAAAAAAAAAAAAATGGAGCATTGATGCTGCAGAATCTTACATTTGAATATTTGTTACTACAATCTTCGTGATTGCATTCAATTCTCACTGACGAACCTTTCGCCTCATGTGCTCGCATATGTCGCTTTATATTCTTTTTCAGCTGTTTAGTTCCGCATATTTCACATGTAATACGTTGATGGCAGGACTTGATGTGGGCCTTCAGGCATTGATCATTTGCAAAGTATTTCATACAACCAGGTTCACTACAGAATGCCTCCACTGAATGTAGTTTAACTGCACGAATAAAGTCATTCATCAGACAAGGCATGAGATAAGATTTCAAAACTTAGCGAGAGCCATGCATCCCATTTCAAGAACAATATTACTTAAGATCATCTATACCACAAAATAAAAAAGTCAGGTAGCAGTTGGAATTTGGGAAATAAGCAACTTGCCATGGGAGTCCTCATGCTTCCGCAACCTTGATTCAAATCTGAAGACCTTCCCACATCCAATTTCCTGGCAGACGTACTGCTTATGACATTGGACATCAGGAGGGGGATGATCCTCACAATGAAATTGTTTCTGGTGCCTTTTCATGTTGGCTTGTAAAGAAAATTCACGGCTGCAACTCTCAACTGGACACCTGAAGAGTTTCCCTTGGTGCTGTGCAAGATGGCGAGTTAAGTGGTCCTTCCGTCTGTAGCTGGAATGGCAATCATCAACAGGACAAGTATACAGCCTCTGCAACAAAATGAAAAGAATCAATTAAGTGTCAAGAGCTATGACTGCGAAGGTAACTAACGACTGCATCTACACATGGACAAGTACACAGCCTTCAAACCTCAAGTCGGAAAGATTGCGTGATTGAGGCTTGCTTGAAGGAGCTTCTCAGGAGGTCTCCCCACCTGATACTAGTCCATTCAAGTCTAACAATGCAGCCTCTCGCATTTTGGAGTTCTGGTACGGGATCCAATGCTACACGCTTTGACACCTCAAATAAGTAAAGACTCCTGCAAAATAATTCATCTTCAATCGACCAAGAAGCTACATAAATGTGTTTAACAAGGTACAAACAATCATCGAACTATTGGCAGTCTGGAAAATAGCAGTATCTACAAATAATTGGTAGAAAAAGATCTCTCAGTCTGTAACTACGGATTTTCGTTGAGAAGTAATTACTTAGGCTTTGAGATCTTCCACTCAAGGACCAACATAATCAAACGCCAACCTTGCAGGTATATATACCACTCAAATTAAATAACACAATCATCTCAAACCACAAAATCAATACCCGACATGTCTACGAACTTGTGCGAGCTTGCAGGATGCACACCATCTCATAATCATCAACAAATAACAACCTTCACCCACCAATTAAACCCCAACCGAAAACAGCACATAAGAAAACCTAAAGCTACAATCGGTTAAACCGAAGATCAAAAACACCAAAACTTTAGCAACCGAGATGAAAACTAAGACAAAAAGAAATACCTCCAGCGAATGACTCTGCATGTGCTGCTTCAAATACGCCGGTTTTCTGAAAGTCGCACCGCACTCCGAGCAAGTATTGGACTTTCTTCCCTCTTTCTCCTCTTCTCCATCAACTTCCTTCCCCTCCATCTCTTCCTGAAATATTAGGAACCCAAGAAAAAATAAGCATCAAATTCAAAACACAGACAAGTACATATCAGAATACGGGACGGAGAGGCAGACCTTGTGATGGGTGAGGACATGAGCAGCGATTAGGGTCTTCTTAGACCTGCAAATCCCGCAGTACTCACAGAAGTAGCGCCTTATATCTCTGAATATCGGCCTTTCCATCTCCTCCATCTCCTCCATCTCTCCCATCTCTCCTTCAAGAATGTCAAGGAAGGAACAAGCGGCGCTGGAAGCAAGACAGAGAGGGATCTTAACCTAATTCGTTTACTTGGGCTTCAGGGCTCCTCTTTTTTTTACTTGGGCCATTCTTACCTACTGAGCCCAAATCTTCTCTAAATCTGATATAAAAGCAAGTCTTTTTTAACTTGGAATAAAGCTTGAAGATTAATCCAAAACAGCATTCTGTATTCCAAATTCTTATTATTATTGATTAGCAAGTTTTAAGTAATTTGGAGTGAAAATTGAAGATTGACCCAAAACAGCATTTAGTGGCTCATATTCTTATCACCAGTGAATGGTAAGTTTTTGATAACTTGGAGAGAAATTTGAGGATTGACCCGAAATAGCATTAGGCATCTCCAAAATAGCATTAGGCATCTCCAATTCTTGTCACCAGTCATACTATTTTAACTCAAAACATAAAAAAAAAAAAGTTTCTTGTGTTTTTTGAAACTACTATTTGAGTTTGATATGGACTTGCAATATAATATTAGATTATGATCCTTTTTAACATTTTTATAAATGTAGGCAAACCTCAAAACTAATTAATAAAAGTAGCATAAAGAAATGGTTCGAAACAAACCATTACTATAAGAAATCATGTTAAAGGTGTGAATATCTAATTTTATACTATTAAAATAATTTTGCATTGAAATTTTAATGTAATAAATATTATATTTATTAAATTAACTTTTAAAATAAATGCGAGCTTTATAACATATTTTTTTATTTAAATTATAATATCATATTATAAATATATAATATTCTTCTAGAATTTCTATTTAAAGACAATAGTACAGTCACATCGTTTCAGAAAAGCCACAATAAAGAATATTCTTCCGGAACCGATCATTTATAAACAGATCCGAGCCTTTTCGTCGTTTCTCTTTTCAACGATTTTTTAAAAATATTTTTACATTATAAATATCCGACATGGTAACCCGGCAATAAACAATCCGTGCGCATGGAACCGAAACGCACGAGTGGCGTGGGTTTTCCGACTTGACGCATTGGTCCCCGTAGGGACGTGTTATTATTAGTTTCAGGTGGAAAGTTAAAGCTCCCCACGAAGGCTCTAGAATCGGTCGTCGATCTGGCGAGAAACAAAGCGAAGAAATGTGGTCGAAAACATGATAATTTCTGTTCGGACAAGGGATAAAAAAGACTATTAGGCGAGACAATATGAGAATGCAGTGGAATTATAACTAATCTAATTAGTCAACTGTGTAACCCATGAGACACACACCATATTCCACCCAACGTTGGGCCTGGTTGTTCAAGGTCAACGTTTCGGAATGGGGAGCCAATGGATGGAAGAAGTTTACAAGATCAACATTGCTCCCCTCCACCTAAATCATTTTTTAAAAGAAATTAATTTAAAAGAATTGTTGACTAAGTTAAAGTGGAGATTACTATATTGGAGGCGACTATTAAGCTAAAATGCTAAGACATGTTGGTAAGCAATGCCCAATTACTTAAGACTATTACATTAAACCATGATACAATTAACATTTTGTAAGACTCAAACTACATGTATTCATGGCAAGATTCAAACTTAGGAAATGGTGATTGTTTTTAATGTTAAATGTGACAAACTCAATTATTGAGTTGAAAGGGTTAAACAAGTTGACACAACATGCTTAATTACTCTTAGACTGTAATACTTAAAATTATCAAACAATAAATGTGTATCTATATTTTTAAAGGAAAAAAATAATTTCTTAATATAATATTAAAGTTCAAATATTTCTTAACATTTATATAAATATAGATAAGTCAATAATTCATTATCACAAAATAAGTAAAAAGAGAAAGTTAACAAATTTGGTAAATTCAATTTATACTAAATCTACCATACTTTACAATATACATTGTTTCTTCTATTTATGTGGAAGCAATATTAAAATTTATTATATAACAACTAATTATATCCAAAAATAGATGCCTAAGTATGTTAGAATTAATATCTAATTCACTAAAGTAAGAAGATTTTATTTTTTAAGGGGCAGTACCCTAAATTTTCATTCACTACAATTGAACTTACAAAAGTTAGGCAGTGTACAAGCTCACCCATAACACCAAAATAAAATCTAAATGTTGACTAGTCAACATCTTGGGAGATACATAACGTTGAATCATTAGTTAAGCTAAAGATAATCAAAGCTAAAAGCACCTACTTTCTTGAAAAGGACATAACGCCTACCAAGGATTATATCCACCTAGGTAAATAAGCTAAAGAAGTAAAGTAGTCTCTGAAGGACAACAAAATTGTGACAAAGTAACATAGAAATGTATTCTTCTGACAACATCCTTCTTAAGATCAAGATTAGTCCAGGCAACACATGAATTTTCTTGCATAGATTTGCAAAACTCCTTTGCCGTGGATAGACGTCTTTGAATAAGAGAAGGTTCCTCTCATCTTCCCTAGTATGTTTTTTACTTTGGAGTATGGGTATGAGGATTTATAACTCTCTCTTAAGTGGAGTAAGACTGACAAGGCTTTCATCAAGGTTCTTTAGATCTTTTCTTGCAAGCTATCTAATCATCTTAGAGTTTTTTCTCCTGCAATCTTTGAGAAATTCTCCTTGTCGAGGCCAATTCTGGATTCTTAGCTTGGAACTTGATAATGGGAGTTTGGATATTGGAGAGTTTTGTAGTAGGGTAAGGGTGTGCATCTCCACATTTTGTAGGTTCCCAAATTATATGTGGTCTTTAGGTGAGCAATTTTGATGGTGGGAGTGCTTATGAGTCTTTGACATCCGAATACCATACCTTAATTGGTTGCTTTCCAAATTTGTGCAACTCCTTGTTATCCTTTGGTGGGAGAGGATGTTCATTTCGTTGCGCCCTTTCTATTGCAAGGATGGTTATGTTTCTAAGAATAACAACTGCTTTTGCCTTTTCTACCTTAGATCCTATTACCTTATTTCATGTGAAGCACAGAACAAGTTGTTGTTGCTATGTAATCATTATTTAACTCCAACCCATTATACCTGCATAAAGGTGTAAGTACTTATCATAAGCCTCACGATTCTTGTTGATAACTGTGTCATGAATGTTGTAAAGCAATTCCTCTGAACTAGGAATGGACCGATAATAGCCATCAATACTAGTAGTTGCAAAGTCCATGGTATAAAGTCCTTGTTGGATTTGACTTTTTCCTTGATATTTGATAATGGCCTTGGTAATGATAGGTTCCTACTAATGAATTAGAATGAAAGGTTGTCCCGTTTATCCTTTTTAATGTGTAGGGCTCTAAGGTGTTTGATTTGGTTTTTCATCTATTATGCCCTTAATAATCTTTTGATTGTCTAGGCAACCTAACAATCAACTCTCCTTATTGGTGGAGTTAATAAGTTCCAATGTCTTTACCTCTTAAATTTTGGGGGATACATCATCCCTTACTAAAGCACAATTAATATCCTTATCCATTCATTTATCATTCTTTAGGGAAGTATAACAAAAATACTTTTAATAATGTTGGATTCCAAAGGGCAGTTCCAACCCTCCTCCATCAATTGGATGGAGAAAAGCTACAGTGTTTCTTCAAAACTAGTCTTGACCTTGGGAACTAAGTCTACTTTAATTACCTCTTTGAGTTGAGAAACTAGTTGTGAGGGAAGAGAAGGATTAAAAGCATTGGTAGAGACCTTTCTCCTTAGGTTTGGTGAGTTGAAGCTATATGCTTCCCTAAGCATCAAAACTATTTCTTATAACACCATAGGGAAGCAGGCTGGTAAGATATCTTACTTGGGGGTGGGCATTAAATGCTTATGACTAGCCTCTAATTTAAGGTCCTGATTTTGGTATAGAACACTAAACCAATTAGAGGAACTAACATCCCCAAGACAAGATATTCTTTGTTTCATCTTAACTTGTTTACATTTCTCCAATTATTCAAAGGAAGGAGACCTAGGTCTCTTGTTATAGTTTAAGTGACCTAGCTTTTTACAAATGTGACACCGTTGTATAAGGTTATATTCCACAAGTAGTACCCACTAGAGGAACCCTTTTACCCTAAGGAATAGACTCAATTAATGGGGTTTTGAGTCAATATCAACATAAATCCATACTTTAATCGGCCATGTCATTTTGAGAGTCTATTCATCTACTCGAATGTATTTCCCAAGTACTGACCTAGTGGATGCAGAAAGGAAGGGACATGTCCAATTGCATGTAGATCATAAATGTTGACCTGGGTAGCCATGTGAGTGAGCTCTTTTGAAATTTCAAACTCCAATGTCCACTTAAATAGATTGAATTGCTTTCTTAAGATTGATAAATGTAATGTGGACCATGTTGTGTGAATTTCTTACTCCATGGTTCAAATAAAGACTGTATGTGAATCTATGGCCCCTTACTATGGCATTATCTTGAAGAACCCATGCATGATTAACAAAGACATTAATGATAAAAGTATAAAGGCTTGTAGACTCAAACCTAGCAATGAGAGTGTATTGATGATAATCACTAATGATAGCGAAGTCCTCACAAAAGATGACTATTTTTTTATTTCCTTCTTGATCTTGACAAATTTATAGGTTAATGGGTATATCCAAGGTGTTTAGAAGTTTTGATAGTGGTAAGGTGGAGATCTTTGTGGAAATTCTTGAAAAAGATTGTCACTAATGGAGGATTCCAGGGTTTGGGCAAAATGGCTTGCACAACTACAACTTTAACAGTAACTAGAGTTTTCAAATATGAATCTCAGCCTATAGTTTGTTTCCCCAATCCTAAAATTGGTGGTGTATGATAGTGGGTTACCTATGTCAACTAAGACATATAACCTAAGCACCAAGGGACATTGTTATATGGCAATTTGTTTGTCCATTTGTAAAAATTCCCCTATAATATTTCCTATAGTTCAAAATATAGTAGTCCCTTATAGAGCCCTTAGAAGACTAACCACCTTGACCTAGATCAGTGCTTTATCAGAATGGCCTAGAATATTTATCGATGGTGTCCATTTGTGTAACATGTAGACAAGGTTTTTAAACAAAAAGTCATCTCTTGATATGATTTCTAAGTAGTAAGCTTGTGATTTAGGCCAAACTAAAAAGTGAGGGGATATGAGCTACTCCACCTAAAAACATTAAAGCAGATCCCAAGTTATGGATGACTTGGGCCACCATTAAAAAAGAAGGAAGGGGGGTCAATAAAGCGTATTAAGACAAAGTATCATTAGTACTCACAAGTTGTTAATAATCCTCTTCTGAAAGGTGTATGGTGTATGTCTCCTTTTCATCTTATGAAACCCAAGGTTGAATATATTTCTCTAATATCGATCCACTTGAGTTATCTATAAATAATGGAAAAGGATGCTAGTGGTTTGTCCTTTGTTAGGAAAATTTAAATAGTTGTGCAATGTTGTATCAAGAATGATACAATAAGAGATTCTCTGAGCTCACCAGGGATGATAAAAAACGATGAATGTAGGAGGTAAAGGTAAAAGTGGTCCTCGTTAAACACTTCTGTGTAGTTGAAATTGACAATTGGGTAACCCTAATAAATTCCCGGTTGGTGAAGAGTTGTAAAGGATATGAATGTGGAGCCACTTACCTCCCAAATTAAGATAAATTTAAGGTTGCGATAGGAGACTTAATAAAACATTCAATGACTAGATAGTGAACTAGTCGTTGCCCAAATTTTTGACTTAAGCTTAGGTGCTTTGCACCATGATTTATTAGAGTGAAGCTTAAAATGTTAACCAAAACCTTATGCATTTGTTATATTCCTTATAATTCAAAATATAATAGTCCCCTTAGATCCCTCGAAAGACCCACACCTTGACCTAGACCAGTGCTTTATTAAAATGGCCTAGAATATCTATCGATGGTGTTCATTTGTATAGTCATCTCTTGATATGACTTTTTAGTAGTTAGCTTGTGATTTAGGTAAAACTAAAAAGTGAGGAGATATAAGCTATTCCACCTCAGAAGATTGAAGCAAACTCCAAGTTGTGTCAATGACTTAGGCCATCGTCGAAAGAGTAAAGGGGTCAACAAAGCGTACTAAGACAAAGTATCATGGGTACTCACATGTTCATTGATAGTCCTCTTTTGAAAGGTGTATGGTATAGGTCCTATGTTTATCTAATGAAACTGAAGATTAAATATGTTCATTTGGTCCTAATCTAGTCGAATTATCCATGAATAAAAGAAAAGGATGCTTGTGGTTTGCCCTTTGCCAGGGAAATTTGAATGGTTGTGGAACGATGTATCAAGAATAATACAATAAGAGATTTTCCGAGCTTATATGGGGTGATCGAAAAAGATGAATGTATAAGGCAATGGTAAGAGTGGTCCTCGTCAAATGCTTCCATGTAGTTGAAATTAATAGTTGGGTAAACCTAATAAATTCTTAATTGGTGAAAAGTCGTGAAGGATATGAATGTGGAGGCACATGCCTTCTAAATTGCTGTAAATTTGAGGTTGTGATAGGAAGCTTGATAAAACATTTAATGATTGGATAGTGACTAGCCATTACCCTAATCTTTGACTTGAATTTAGGTGCACCGCACCATGATTTACTATAGTGAAGCCTAGAATGTCAACTAAAATCTCATGCATCTGTAAGGTGGGGAGGTTGGGACCGGTCAAATGTCAGCCAAAGTGAAACTCCATAACTCAAGATTTATTCTATGTCCACATGAAGGTAGAATGATTTTTCACTTTCTAGAAGAAGAAGTGTTATCAACTTCATGGGATAAAAGAGGGAGAGGTATTATGAAGCCCCCACAAGCAATAGGAACTAGTGTTTGGATGCTAGTTGGAATCTAAGCTTAGATTAAGAACCTGAAGTTGTCTCACTAGGAAGGGGTAGTTGGAATAAAAGATTCTTAAAGGTCAGTGTCAAGTAGTGATAGAGAAATGGAACAAGCCATTAGATGATTGGTGTTCAATAGCTAGTTTGAAGCAAGAAGTTTAATTTGAAATTGAGAGTATTTTTAGAGGCGAGAGAAAGAAAGGGGGATTTATGAGAAATGATTATTTATTTATTTAAAGGACGGTAACCTAGATCTTCATTCTTTGTCAATAATTGACACAAAATGGGTTGTCTAATCTAACATATTACAGCTAGATAGTGTCCAGCCTTTATAGTACTATCACTTAGTAGGAACATTTAAAGTCAAAGTGGCTTGCATGACCACAAGCTCAATGATAACTAGAGTTTTCATATATAAATATTAGCCTATAGTCTATCTCCTTAATCCTAAAATTGCTTATGCGTGGTAATGGGTTACATGTGTCAGCTAAGACATATAACCTAGGCAATAATAGGCATTGTTGTGTGGCAGTTGGTTCATCCGTTTACAAAAATTCTTCTATAATATTTCCTATAGTTCAAAATATAATAATCCTTTATGGAGCCCTCGAAAGACCCACCACCTTGACCCAGACTAGTGCTTTATTATAATGACCTAGAATATCTATCAATGATGTCCATTTATGTAACATGTAGACAAGATTTTCAAATAAAAAGTTATCTCTTAATATGACTTTTAAGTAGTCAGCTTGTGATTTAAGCCAAAATAAAAAATGAAGGGATCTAAGCTGCTCTACCTTAAAAGATTGAAGTAGACCCCAAGTTGTGTTAATGACCTAGGCCATCATCAAAAGAGAATGAGAAGGGCTTAATAAAGTGTACTAAGACAAAGTATCATTGGTACTCACATCTTTGTTAATAGTCATATTTCGAAAAGTGTATGGTGTAGGTCTCTTGCTCAACTTATGAAACCCAAGGTTGAATCTATTCTTTTGGTTCAATTCCACTTGAATTATCCATGAATAATGGAAAAGGATGCTAGTGGTTTGCCCTTTGTCGGGGAAATTTGAATGGTTGTGAAACAATGTATCAAGAATGATACAATAAGAGATTCTTTGAGCTTACATGGGATGATTGGAAAAGATGAGCGTACGAGATAAGGGTAAGAGTGGTCCTCGTCAAATGCTTCCATGTAGTTGAAATTGATGGTTGGGTAAGCCTAATAAATTCCTAATTGGTTAAAAGTTGTGAAGGATATGAATGTAGAGGTACATGCCTTCTAAATTGTTATAAATTTGAGGTTGTGATAGGAGGCTTGATGAAACATTTAATAATCGGGTAGTGAACTAACTGTTGCCCAAATCTTTGACTTGAACTTAGGTGCTCCGCACCATGATTTACTAAAGTGAAGCCTAAAGTGTTAACCAAAATCTCATGCATTTGTAAGGTGGGGAGGTTGGGACCAATTGAATATCAACTGAAGCAAAACCTCATAATTCAGGATTTGTTATGTGTCCATATGAAGGTAGAAGAATTTTTCACTCTTTGGAAGAGAAAGTGTTACCAAGTTTAGGGGGGAGGAAGAGGGGTATTATGAAACCCCCACAAGTGATAGGAACTAATGTTAGGATGCTAGTTGGAAACTAAGCTTAGATTAAGAACCTAGAGTTGTCACACCAAGAATGGGTAGTTGGAATTAGAGATTCTTGAAGACCTCATAGCGAGGATCTTGTGCATAAATAATAGACATTGTTAGGTGATGGTAGAGAAATGAAACATGCCACTAGATAACCATTGTTCGAATGGCTAGTTTGGAGAAAGAAATTGAAATTGAAATTGAAAGTATTTTCAAAGGCGAAAGAAAGAAAGGGAGATTTATGAAAGATGGTTATTTATTTATTTATTTAAGGGGCAGTACCCCATATCTTCATTCTTTACAAATAACTAATACAAAATGGACACCATATATATCTAACTGATACTAAATGTTGGTTTTGGTGAAAAGAAAGATAGTTTATAATGAAAAAGATTTGTGGTAGGTTTGGAAAAGAGAAAGGAAGAAGAAAGATTAAGGAAGCTTGAAAGGGAGGTTAAGGTAGAGCCTTTTGTCTCTAATGTAGTGGTAAAAGTGAAAAAATAAAGATTTTAATTAATAGTGAAAAGCTTTGATATAGGGAAAGGTTTAAGGTTTTTGTACATTCTTTTTTATAACATGAACGTTGGTATTTATAAACTACATAACCGACTTATACAACCACTTTTGTTGACTTTTCAAATAAACATCTTTCTTTTTATCTTTTGCTAGAATAGTCTAGAGTTGCTAGAACTCTATAGAGAGAAAGGTTTAAGGTTCATTTACATTCTTTTTTATAACATGTATGTTGGTATTTATAAACTACATAACTGACTTACATAATCACTTTTTTTGACTTTCCAAACCGACATCTTTCTTTTTATCTTTTACTGGAATAGTTTAGAGTTACCAGAACTCTGTAGAGATTTCTTCTTTGCACCGACTTAACTCTTTTAGTTGGTCTCCATTATGCATCTTCTAGAACTCTCAGATCGTTGAAGACACTTGAACTTGTTGAAACATCCTTTTTGGAAAAATGCATTACATTCAACACTCTTTCTTAATGCATTTTTCTATTACCCTGAGCATGCTTCAAAATGTCTCAAACTTATATTTTGGAAGTGCCTTTGTAAAGATATCTACAATTGGATCTTGAGCTTTGCAGTATGTAATTTTGATCTCTTTTTGAGTAAATGATTCTCGAAGAAATGATACTTCACTGCAATATGCTTGGTTCTGCGATAGAGCATTGGATTCTTCGACATGGCAATAGCAGATTTGTTGTCGCAAAGGACTTTTGTTGGCTCTTCTTGGTTTTCACCCACATCAGCAAGAATTCTCCGAAGTCATATAGCTTGCATTGCACATTCTACAGCTGAAACATATTCTACTTCTACAGTGGATAATGATACAAAATCCTGTTTCTTAGACAACTAAGAGAAAAATCCAGAAGCCAATGTGAAAGCATAACTTGATGTGCTCTTCATATCATCAACTGAGCCACTCATATCACTGTCTGTATATCCAATTAGTTTGGTTTTTGCAATTGGCTTGTACCAAATACCATAATTCTTTGTACCTTATATATATATGTTGGATTTTATATGGAGGGCATACCTCACTTAAAAACCAGTTCATAAGTGGGGCTTTACCTCTATATATATATAGAGCTCCTTTTTATCTTTTGTGCCTGATGTGGGATTGCTCCTTACAATCCTCCCGTCACACATTGGGCCGGATCAACCTATGTTTGACCCACTTTAGGTTTGTTAACAGCCCATGTTTGTCCATTTAGTTTTTGGCTCATGCTTTTAAATGTTCTAAGTTTCTTTTATTTATTGGCCCAATACTCATATTGTCACTCCTAGTTAAATTGAAATGTAGCTCCAATACCATAATTAGATTTTATATTTAGGGCCCACTTCACTTAAAAACCAGTTCATAAATGGGGGTTTGTCTCCATATATATGAAGCTCTGTTTTATCTTTTGTGCCCGATGTGGGATTGCTCCCAACAATATCTGAGAATTCTTTTGGTAGTTATATAATGAACTTCACTTGAATTTTGCATAAATCTTGAATGTAAACTTGTAGCATACACAATATTAGGTCTAGTAGTAGTCAAATAAAGTAAACTTTCAATAAGACTTCAATAAATTGAACCATTTGCCTTATTTGAACCATCTTCTTTCTTGAATTTTTCATTAGGTGTGAGCGGTGTATTAACTGATTTACATCTTTCCATCTTAAATTTCTTCAACATATTCTCAACACACCTTTTTTTTTTCTTGACTTGCTCCGATAATTGTTAGTGTTAGTAAAAAGAAAGATAATTTGTAGCGAAAAAGATTTGTGATAGGTTTGAAAAAGAGAAAGGAAGAAGAAAGATTGAAGAAGCTTGAAAAGGAGGTTAAGGTAGAGCCTTTTGTCTCCAACGTAGTGGTAAAAGTGAAGAAATGAAGCTTTTGATTAATAGTGAAAAGCTTTGATACAAGGAAAGGTTTAAGGTTATGTACATTCTTTTTTACAATATGCATGTTGGTACTTATAAAGTATATAACCAACTTACATAGCCACTTTTGTTGACTTTTCAAATTAACATCTTTCTTCTTATCTTTTATTGAAATAGTCTAGAGTTGCCAAAACTCTATAGAGATTTCTTCTTTGCACTGACTTAACTCTTTCGCTGGCCTCCATTATGCATCGTCTAGAACTTTTTGGATCTTTGAAGACACTTGAACTTGTTGAAGCATCCTTTTTGGAAAAAGATTTATCTCTATGTCTATAAAGCTCTTTTTTGTCTTTTGTACCCAATGTGGGACTACTTCCAACAGTCCCCTCGTCACACATTAGGCCAGATCAGCCCATGTCTAACCCATTTTAGGTTTTTTGATAGCCCATGTTTGTCCATTTAGTTCTTAGCCTAAGTTTTTAAATGTTCCAAGTTTCTTTTATTTATTGGCCCAATACCCATATTGCCATGCCTAGTTAAACTGAAACGTGGCTCTGATATCACTATGGTTTTGGTGAAAAGAAAGCTAGTTTACAGCAAAAAAATATTTGTGGTAGATTTGAAAAAGAGAAAGGAAGAAGAAAGATGAAGGAAGCTTGAAATGGAGGTTAAGGTGGAGCCTTTTGTCTCCAACGTAGTGGTAAAAGTGAAGAAATGAAGTTTTTGATTGATAATAAAAAAACTTTGACACAGGGAAAGGTTTAAGATTTTTGTACATATATTTCTACAATATGCACGTTGGTATTTATAGACTACATAACCGACTTACACAACCATTTTTGTTGACTTTTCAAATCAACATCTTTCTTTTTATTTTTTGCCGAAATAGTCTAGAGTTGCCAAAACTCTGTAGAAATTTCTTTTTTGCACTGACTTAACTTTTTTAGTTGGTCTCCATTATGCATCTTCTAGAACTCTCTAGACCTTTGAAGGCACTTGAACTTGTTGAAGCGTCCTTTTTAGAAAAAGATTTATCTCCATATATATGGAGCTTTCTTTTGTCTTTTGTGCCCAATGTAGGACTACTCCTAACAATTCCCCCGTCACACATTAGGCCGAATCAACCTATGTCTGATCCATTTTAGGTTTATTGACAGCCCATGTCTATCTATTTAGTTTTTAGCCCAAGCTTTTAAATGTTCCAAGTTTCTTTTATTTATTGGCCCAGTACCCATATTGCCATGCCTAGTTAAACTAAAACGTGGCTCTGATACCATTGCTGGTTTTGGTGAAAAAATAGTTTGTAGCGAAAAAGATTTATGGTAAGTTTGGAAAAGAGAAAGGAAGAAGAAAGATTGTGAAAGCTTGAAAGGGAGGTTAAGATGGAGCCCTTTGTCTCCAACATAATGGTAAAAGTGAAGAAATGAAGCTTTTGATTGATAATGAAAAACTTTGATATAGGGAAAGGTTTAACGTTTTTGTACATACATTTTTACAACATGCACATTGGTATTTATAGACTACATAATCGACTTACACAACCACTTTTGTTGACTTTTCAAACCGACATCTTTCTTCTTATCTTTTGCTTAAATAGTCTAGAGCTGCCAAAACTCTGTAGAGATTTCTTTTTTGCATCGACTTAACTCTTTTGGCTGATCTCCATTATGCATCTTCTGGAATTGGAAGATTTAGTATCATTTTCTTTTGATGAAGTAATTTTAAGCCATAAAAATTAAAGTGACCAAATCTTTTATGCTATAACCATGAATCATCAATTTCAACTTTCATGGGAGTATGGAGAGCATATTTTCATTGAATAGGAAAATTTCTATTGTTCTGTATTTTTATTTTAGTTAAGACTATTTTGACAAAAGATAAAAAGAAAGATGTCATTTGAAAAGTCAACAAAGGTGGTTGTGTAAGTCGGTTGTGTAGTCTATACATACCAATGAGTGTATTGTAAAAAAAATGTACAAAAACCTTAAACCTTAAACCTTAAACCTTTCCATGTACCAAAGCTTTTCAATATCAACCAAATGCTTCTTTTATTTACTTTTACCACTACGTTGGAGACAAAAAGCTCCACCTTAAACTCCATTTCAAGCTTCATCAAACTTTCTTATTCTTTTCTCTTTTCCAAACCTACCATAAATCTTTTTTATTGCAAACTATCTTTCTTTTCACCAAAACACAATGGTATTAGAGCCACGTTTCGGTTTAATTGGGTTTGGCAATATGGGTACTTGGCCAATAAATAAAAGAAACTTGGAACATTTAAAAGCCTAGGCCGAAAACTAAATGGATAGATGTGGGCTGTCAACAAACCTAAAATGGGTCAGACATGGGTTGATCCAGCCTAGTGTGTGACGGGGGATTATTGGGAGTAGTCCCACATTGGGCATAAAAGACAAAAGAGAGCTCCAAATATATGGAGATAAACTCCCACTTATGAACCAATTTTAAGTGGGGTGGGCTCTTTATATAAAATTCAATTGTAGATTGGGAACTAATAAAACTTCAAGAATAAACCTCACACCTTTTTTTGTTTGAACAAAAATAGTTCATTTTCCTTTAACATTAACCCTAAACAACATTAACAAATAAGAACATTCAAAGTTAAAGTGGCTTGTACAACCACAAGCCTAGCAATAATTAGAGTTTTCATATATGAATCTCAGCCTATAGTTTGTCTCCCTAATCCTAAAACTAGTTATGCGTGGTAGTGGATTACCTATGTTAGCTAAGACATATAACCTAGGCAACAAAGGGCATTGTTGCGTGGCAGTTAGTTCATTTGTTTGCAAAAATTTCTTTATAATATTCCCTATAGTTCAAAATATAATAGTCCCTTATAGAGCCTCAAAAGACCCATCACCTTAACCCAGACTAGTGCTTTATTAGAATGACCTAGAATAACTACCAATGGTGTCCATTTGTGTAACATGTAGACAAGGTTTCCAAACAAAAAGTCATTTCTTAATATGACTTTTAAGTAGTTAGCTTATGCTTTAGGCCAAACTAAAAACTGAAAGACTATGAGCTGCTCCACCTTAGAAGATTGAAATAGACCTCAAGTTATACTGATGACTTGTGCCACCGTCGAAAGAGAATGAGGGGGATCAATAAAGTGTACTAAGATAGGTATCATTGGTACTTACATGTTCATTAATAGTCTTCTTCTAAAAGGTGTATGGTATGGTGTAGGTCCCTTGCTCATCCTATAAAACCAATGTTGAATATGTTCCTCTAGTCTTGATCCATTCGAATTATCCATGAATAATGGAAAAGGATGCCTGTGATTTTCCATTTGTTGAGGAAATTTGAATGGTTGTGAAATAGTATATTAAGAATGATATAATAAAAGATTCTCCAAACTCATGTAAGATGATCGGAAAAGATGAATGTATGAGGCAATGGTAAGAGTAGTCCCCGTTAAATGCTTCCATGCAGTTAAAATTGATGCTTGGGTAAGCCTAATAAATTCCTGATTGGTGAAAAATTGTGAAGGATATAAATGTGGAGACACCTATTTCCCAAATTGCAGTAAGTCCAAGGTTATAACAAGAGACTTGATAAAACATTTAGTGATTGGTAGTGAACTAGCCATTGCCCAAATCTTTAACTTGAACTTAGGTGCACCACACCATGATTTACTAAAATGAAACCTAGGGTGTTAACCAAAACCTCATGCATATGTAAGGTGGGGAGATCGGGACTAGTTGAAAGTTGGCCAAAGCAAAACCTCATAACTTAGGATTTGTTTTATGTCCACATGAAAAGGGAAGGATTTTTCACTCTATGAAAGAGGAAGTGTTATCAACTTTAAGGGAGGGAGGAATGGGGGTATTACGAAGCCCTTACAAGTGATAAGAATCAATGTTGGGATGCTAGTTAGAAACTAATCTTAGATTAAGAACCTAGAGTTATTGCACTAGGAATGGGTAGTTGGAATAGGAGAAGTGCAAAATCTTAAAGCACCATCGTGAATAAAAACCTATATTTTGGAAGGATCCAATTGTTGTACCAGTGCTTTATTAGGGAAAAAGATAATGTTGAAGGTGTTTGTTCCCAAAGTGTAACTAGGAGGGATTCCTGGATTTGGAGTGAAAAAGTCGAATTGGAAGATGGGGACTATGAAAGAAATGGGAATTAGAGAAGAGGAGAACGCCACATGCTAGCAACCAACCGGAATCAGTGCCGGCATGGAGGATTGGAAGGGGGATTTTGAAATTCGAAATGAGAATGTTGAGAACGTTTTTGGTGGAGAGAGAAAGGAGTCACCGAACTTAGAAGATTGTATGTTCTCTTTGCAAATGCATAATATTCTCTACTTCATACATTGGTTTTTGAGGGCATAATTAATTTCTTAACAACAATATATACATATTATATTATAAAAATTAAAGTAAATAATTTTCTTATTATTCTTAACAAATAAACCAAGCAAAAAAATATCATATTATCATTAAAACAAGAGCAAAAACTCGTGTCTCGTGGGAGTGTCGGTTGGTCATAGATGTCCTCATTGCGAGCACTCGTATCCGAAGCAAATCTTACTTGGCAGCATTTCAAGCTCGAAGGAAATTGCTTGGAAGCTCCATCTCATTCTTTTCACGTTCTTTCACAGCTTCCTTTTCCTACGTTCCACATTGAATCGCGGGTTCCATCCTTTTTTTGGCACTTTATTTGACCCCTAAAAGTAAGCAACATAATAATAAATTGACTCTCGTATTTCACATCAGTGTTCGGCACTCGGGAAAAGGAAATCATAATTAGCAAAAGACAATTTTATCCAAATATACAAATTTACTATTCTACATCATTCCTTATAATCTTGACTGAATAATTAACAGTTATTTATGTGCACGCAAGTAATAACCACACATAATCATACACTTACATCGTTATGTTCTCGAGTCATTATGTCAAAATATTTAAATTTATTATTTAATTATTGATTATTTCATTTAAATACCATCCACAACGTAGGCTTCAATAAAATATAGCTTACCACAACTTCCCATAAGATTGTAACAAATTACTATGCTATGTAGCTAATGCCCTTAACAGCCTGCCCTCTAATGATTTTACTCTAAATAGCTCACACACTGACTTATTCTAAGTAACCATTTTTTTGAGACCACCCATTACGTAGCTCGAACCTAAACACAAGGCTGTCTCAATAAAAAACAAGAGTAGTGTCTAACCGCTTAAATTCCATCTTCTTCCTTATACGTCTAAAGAGATCTTAATTAACAAAAAATAATGTTATCCAAGCATACAAATTTACTAGTCTACATCATTCCTTATAATCTTGACTCAGTAATTAACAATTAGTTTTGTGCACGTAGATAATAATCATACAGTCACGCATGTCTCTATTTTTTTATTGTGTAATCTAATTTTCTTCTTCTTTTTCTATATGTCCCCTCTCATCTCTCATTCTTGTCCCCACGTGATTGATAACCATATAAACATGCCTCTCTATTTTTTAATCCTCTACATACTTAGTTACGACCTCTCTTTAGATTTTTCTTTTTTCATGTTGAATGTGTTTTATTTTGTGTAACTTTAAGTACAATAATATCCGGTAAATAAAAGTATATATACAAAACAAGAGTCTTATGTTAAAAAAATGCTTAAAAGTAGATTTTAACTAACAGAGAAATATTATGATCTTTGATCTTTTAATGCATGGTCTCATTTCATGTGTGCTACAAAAGTCTTGATGGCTATGGTAAAAAGACAAGGAAATAATGATGGAATATGTTAGGTGGGGTAAGAATATTTTACTTTTGCCCAAATAAAAAAGGAAAAGAAATTCCAATCAGGGACCAGAAAAGGAATATGAATCCCATGCCCCCACGTAAAGTTCAATTATTTTTCAGAAAAAGCCGCTTTGAAAAGGCGCCAATAAATACACCACCACAGCATTTGTACCGCCCAAAGCACGACCTCTCGACTCCACACGTGGCAGCCCACTGTCCGAGCGGGACCCCGTCCGTGACTCAAGCTGCGGACACAACGTCGTCACACGAACACCACCTCCTCCCCCTTCCCAAAAAGGTCAAGTTCTACCACGTGGTCTTCCCTCTAGATTGAGTTCAGAGCAGCGATCTTCTCTTTACTTTCACTCTCTCTCTCTCGCATCGAGTGCTCTCTCTGGTGCCGTTCGCAGTCGGTTCCTGTGGTTTTCCTTGGACCGTTGCTGCGATTCGGTGTTTCTGCATTGGCTCCAGCTCGTTTCGAGAGAAAGTTTTTTGGTTGGCGGAAAAGGTGCTTGTGTGTTAACTGTAAAATGCGTCGGTTTGATTTGCTCGGTTGAAAACTGTTTACCTTGGAGAATGTAATAAAGAAATGAGATACTGAGGATGGCTTGGGTTTTAGTGGATGGAGCCATAAGGATTGAACCGGAGGGGAAGAGGATGCGAGTTTTTTGGTTTAAGCTGCTGAATCTCCGATCTTAGCTCTTCGGAGTGATTTTTCTCTGGTTAGAACCCTAGGCTTGGCTTCAATGCACGGATACAGCCGGCTCGGCTCCGGGCGGTCGCATGCGAACGCGTCGTCGCCGCCGTCCTCGCCGCGGTTCCGGCACGGGCGGGTCAAGACCGGTGTTGGTCGGGCATCGAAGCAGAGCTTGTTTGAGAGAGTGGTGGTCGCGCTAGTAGCGGTGGTTTTTCGGAGGAAAGGCGTGCTCTTGTTCGCGCCTTTCTTGTACTTTTCGGGGATGCTCTTGTACATGGGGTCATTGGGCTTCGATGTCGTGACTTTGAAGAAAACTGTGGGTGTTGCGGTGCACAAGCGGGCGCCTCCTGGCTCGGTTTATAGGAGTCCCCAAGTATTCGAGGAGCTCTGGCCTTTCATGGAGCGTGAGAGCGATGGAAGCAACAACGCGGTACTGTTTAACTCTCTGATATTTTCTTCTTTGGCTCTGTTTGTTCCAAATTTCTGCGAAGTTTATGACGTTACTGGTTCTTCTTGACGGATGTTTCTCTTTTCTAAGGTCAGAGGAACTAATCTCTTTTTCTTTATTGTTTATATTGTATAACAGTTTGCTTGTTGTGTAAAAAGAGAAAGCACTCTAAGCTATTAAGGTTTTGCATCCCACTCATTGTGGGTTTTGGGGTTAACTCATAAGCGTCCTTGTTTCCTTGCATTAGGGTAGTTTTCATGATCTTAATCCCTGAAATTGTCATCCGTTTGTGATTTGCGTGGTGCATATGGAACGAGGACAACTGAAGAATTTCTATGCTAGTCAAGGAACGATGGTTTTGTACACGAAATATGGATCTCTATGTTAACAACTCTGGAAAGCAGTGTGTACACATTGTGAAGCGGCTATAAGATAGGTCCGCATCAGACTTGAAGGATATTAGGTAACTTCAGACATTATTTATTGATATCTTTTCTGCCTAGGAGTGTGCCCCGATATAAGCATATATTGCTTCTGGGGACAACAAAATCATCAAATGATGACTGTTTTTGAAACCGTGGTGCACTTAATTAGGAACGAAGACTTTGCTGGGTTGCATTGTTGTCTTTGATCAAATTTACAAGACCTGTTTCAGTGGTTAGAGGTTTGATGTGTTAAATCCTGGAATAAGCGGAGATAACTTTTTTGATGTTTATGGAATAAAAGTGCACATAATAAGTTCTGGCAATGGTAAAGAGATCATACAAAGTGCACAAGCGCATTCTTTGTGATTGATGGGAAGATTTTCCCAATGCCCCCATCCCCAAGCCAGTCACTAAAGCAGTGTCATGTCCGTAGCCTTTGGGCGGGTTCAAATTCATGGCTTGCATAAGTTAACTCCTTAGGAAAAAGGAAACGAGAAAGTTCAAAAAGGTTGCTAACTGAGCCAAGCAAGAAAGTTGAAATATTTCTGGTCTGGAAGTTGAGGTAGAACTACCATTGAAAAAGTTAGGCAAGTTTATATGGCTTTTTTAGGATTGACTATTGTTGTTCAAGAATATCGTGTCTGGAATGGACTAATGATTATTTTTTGGGTCAACTGAAGAACTTTATACAGATAACATGGAGGCAATAAATAAGATGTTATGAAAGGCTTGTTGATTTAGGTGACACACTGCATAATTGAACATTCTTATGCGTTAGTTTGTGTGTTCTTCAAGAAATCCTCACTTCATTTCCAACTGTTTTAAGTTGTGTCCCAGAGCATTTTTTTTAGGCAGTGAATGGTGAAAATCATTTCTGCCTCTATGTTGGTCCGAATCCTGATGAACCCTACCAACAATGTACTTTGTCTGCTGACTTATTATAGTGGGTTTCTGTCAGAACATATATCTCCAGTGATCAGTTTTTTATTTTCTTCTGTAGTAAATCAATTCTTTTGCATTCTGCTTTCATTTGTGATCCTGTTAGTAACATATTCTGCATCCTTTGTTACCAATCACGAAATATGAATGTCACTGGTCATGTCATGATCCCGTTAGTAACATATTCTGCATCCTTTGTTACCAATCACGAAATATGAATGTCACTGGTCATGTCATCCTTTGAGTTTCCATAGTCTTCTTCTTCTTCTTCTTCTTCTTCTTCTTCTTCTTCTTCTTCTTCTTCTTCTTCTTCTTCTTCTTCTTCTGCTTTCTTTCCTTCCTTTTTTTCTTACTGAATGGCTTATTCCTTTAAGTATAGCTTGCTATTTTTCTTGAATGCAGCTCCTTTCTAATCTGGAATGTAGCCATCTGAGCGAAATTACTTTTGTTACAAATACTTCAAGCTATTAATCCTAAATTTTTTTGCCACTCTTCAGCAGCCAGTCTTCAACTGTTATTTTTCATTTTCTAATTTCTTTATGCTGTTTGCACCCTGCGTATGACAATATGATTGCAATGGAAATCATGCAGTTGATGAGAGCATGGAATTCAAGCGCGCATCAAGCTTGGAAGCCTTGTGTTGACAGGGGTATTTCAAAATCAGGTTTGTGTTTTACGTTTGAGGGTTTTAGTGAAAATTACAATTGTGCATGTCAATAATTGCTTGATATATTCCGGAGTTTAAAATCTTTAATAGTTATTTATGAGTTACACACATATCCAACAGGTCTTGTACTCATGACTTGATCTTCCATTTAGTGGGGGTGGATGTACCATTTAAGTAAGAATTCAGTGGTTTGCTTATTCAATTCAACTAAGCATCAGTTTTCATTTATTGGGGTCAGTTAATAAGTCCTTTCTCAAACTATTCTCTGGTGCATCTTTAACGGCCAGATCCTTTCTTACTAAAACCTGGATCATTTTTAGTAAGAATTCAGTGGCTTGCTTATTCAATTCAACTAAGCATCAATTTTTATTTATTGGGGTCTGTTAATAAGTCCTTTCTCAAACTATTCTCTGGTGCATCTTTAATGGTCAGGTCCTATCTTACTAAAATCTGGATCATTTTGGCATTGCTGCGTATAGGTCTTTCCCCAAGCATGAGCAATTCATCTCAAACATTTTTCCTTCAACTCTCTGTTAATTGATCTCTGGTCTTAAGCTTAAATTGCATACAGAGTCTCCCGTCCAGCATCATGCATATGTCGCAAGACCCTAATATTTTTTGCAATGCCTTTGTCCCCTGTTTATGTGTTGTAAAATCATTTCTGTTTTGAGATTTGCAGTTATATATCTGCTTTATTTGCCCCTAGCTCAACTTAGGACTAAAATACTTATTAGAAATTCTAACATCAATTGCGAGGGTTATATTGGTTAACAACTTTAAAATATCTTGTGTATTGATTTGATTTTTTATTTTTTATTTTATTTTTTGTGTGTGAAGGGTTGTTGAGAAGTTTTTCCAATGATAGTCACATTTGGAAAGTGTGAAATTTGGGGGTCCACAGAAGAAATCGCTTTTGTTGTGTTTTTAGTGCTTAGTGTTTTCAAAGAAACGGATTCTAAACGTCTTATCTTGAGAAATACATGCTCGTTTTTCAGATTTGGTGCCTTTATATTTATGAAAATATAATTAAAAAACTGAACATAGAGAAGTGGCTATGCGGCTACTTCTGTCCTTTGAGGTGAGAATGTGAGTATTTCTGTCCTGTTGGGGTGACCAGACTGCCATTTCTATCTGTTAGGGTTGCTGCATTATCGCATTTATCTATTTTTTTAAATTTTTATTTTTTTTTAGTCGTATATAGTTTGCAATATGAGAAAAAAAAATAGAAATATGTTAATTCATATTAAAAGGCGTCGGAATTTTTTTAATACATATATGGTAGTGTTCCATCTAGTAAATATTCTCTGAAAAAAGTGTGTTTTTGTTTGAGAAGGAAAAATGTGTTGGAATTTTTAGCAAATACAGTCAATATCTCTTACCTCGTTACTAATGATACCTTTGGTACCAAATCTTTTGTATGTTTAGGCATTTTATCATGCTTGAATGCATTATGAGTTGCTTGATTGTTGTTTTATCATTTTTCTCAGAATTGCCAAAATCAAATGGTTTCCTAATAATTGAAGCAAATGGTGGGTTGAACCAACAACGCTTATCGGTATGTCTTGCTTCTTGTAATGTTATTTTTCTTGGCTTTAATTATGAAAAAGATTCAGACACCCTTTCTTCTTGAAAGATTGGTTAAATGTTGTGTAACTAGTATTGCCTTATAAATTAATACATGTCGGAATTGGTCGACAAACATATTTGATTTTTCATTGGGGTCTAGGCTGCCATGAATTACTGGGACTTTTGTGTGTGCACTGCTGATACAAGTTGGGGCCTATTTATGCTTGATTTATTGGTGGACAAAAGAATAGTTCTCTCACTTCATTAAACATGGTTATAGTGGATGACATTGAGCTAGTAAAGTGTAAATTTTTGAAAACTGGGAACAATGAGTTCTTGATGGCGACTGAATGATTTTCAAGTTCGGATCAAGCATTGATCAATCTCTCCTCTAAATCCAACACCCTCTTCCCGTTTTCTTCTCCCTATAAAGACACATGTAGACAACCTCATACAATTCTGTATGTACCGTTGATATAGGAAATCTAGCTTATGTTCTGATTTTATTTTATTCTGCTATTGTTCTCTGATTTATTGTCATTGCTCTTGTAATCTCTGATTTATCCTGTCTAGCTTGTATAACTTTCTCTCTTCAAATTCTACGGTTTTGAACTGTGGATCGTCTGTGATGCACAGTTTTTGGTGTTAATACCAAGCAAAGAAGAATTGGAAAACCTGTCTGCTTATGTCATAGTGGGACCACTCATTATTTCATCCTCTTTTGCAAAGATATAAAATATCATAAGTTAAATACAAAGGCATGTCTATTAACAGTCAAATTGAACAATTAACCATCAATTTGTCTCTGACATCTGTATTTTTTTAAAATCAAAATATCTTGTTTTATTATTTCAGTGAAAAAGTTAATACTGGAACTTTGAATGTCACTTAGCTTTAGAGATTGTTTAGTGATCAAGAAGGATTCATGGCAGTTACTTGAAGGAGTTGCGTTGAAGGCAAAGTGAGTTTGGCCAAGTAGCTAGTAACAGGACCATTCCCTGATTCCATGTGTCTCAACCTTCTTTAGATCATGTAAATGACTTATATACACTTCCATTGTAACTGATACTCTTCGCTTATAAAATATCAGATGCTACGAACTTTTGTATGGTATTTGGAATATATGAAAATTTTCGTGTCTTTGGGTGTTTGGTTGACATTAGATCTATTCTGACTGAGATTTTGCTAGTAGACTTGGGAGAACTATGCAGATATATATCTTTGACGAGTCAACTAAATGCAAATCTGGTGCATGTATTAAATGTGTCAACCATTATCCCATACTTTGTATGAAGATTTATTTGCTAACTTTTTCATCCTTTTAGTGTAGATATGTGATGCAGTGGCAGTGGCTGGATTATTAAATGCGTCTCTTGTCATTCCAATTTTCCATTTAAATAGTGTGTGGCGAGATTCCAGGTATTCTTTTTTATTGATTTTTGTATTATCATTTTCACCTTCACATTTTCAATGGTTCCTTCATTATGGTTGCTATATTTTTTGGGTACAATGCTCCTCCAACTTGGTTCTTCTGTTGTGTTTGGTTTTTCCAGTCAATCATGGCCAATCTAGCTTCTTATATTGCTGCCAGATACTCCTTTAGTTCGGGACCTTTTACCAACTATCATGTGCTTCGTCTTCTAAGTTTTTGCAAATTATAGTGGAAAAAGAATTCTTTCATCTGCGCCCTTACATAGGTGTAAATCAATGCACCAGTTTCATAGGCCAACTGCTAAATTACACAGACCATATTTCACCATTCTATTTTGTCTAGAGCCATGGGTATGCCGATTTACTTCAAATTTCTTTAGGATAGCTGTTAAGGTGAAATCTGGCACTTTTTTATGGATGAGTTAGTTTCAAAGTGTATTCTTCATTCTAAAAACAATATCCTTGTTTTCTTACTTCCAGCCTTTATAGTTGAATGGATTTAAGATAGCATGATTTCTCTTACTTTCTGTATTACAATGGCAGCAAGTTCGGAAACATATTTGATGAAGACTTCTTCATAAGTGCACTCGAAAATCATGTTACTGTGGTCAGAGAGCTCCCAGAAGATATACGGCTGCGGTTTGACAATAATATAAGCAGCATTGTGAATTTGAGAATAAAAGCTTGGTCGAGTCCAACTCACTACCTTCAAAAGGTCCTTCCAAAGCTGGTTCAAATGGGGTAATAGATTTTTATTCCTTCCAAATTTTCTCAATTAGTTTTGACGAACAACTGCATTGTTTTAGCTCAGACGCTATGGACAGTTAGAAAATAGCATTCTGTTAAGTTGATCTATTGCTCTTTATATCAGTGACAGTTAGAAAAGAACATTTGCTATTGTTGTTACAGATTTTCTTACAGAGATGAGGAGTTCCAAACCCTACTTCCCTTAAATATGATGCAAAAGAACATTTGCTATTATTGTTATAGATTTTCTGACAGAGATGAGGAGATCTGAACCATACTTCTCCCTTAAATTTGTGCAAAGAAGAACCAGAAATTTTTACTGAAAATGATGACAACTTGATACTGTTGTAAAAATGCACTGCTTTTTTCTATTTAGGAATGTTACTCATGTATTTTGATCTGTATGATATTAAGTGTGTAGCCTCACTGGGGCTATAATTTATCAAAGACAGATGTGTCTATAGAAGCTCACCTTATGCAACATTCTTCTGTTCTGTGGAAAATTATTAACTTCGATATTTTCTTTTGTCTGGTCTATTATAGCGAATTAGACTCATGGTGGTAAAATAAAATATCGATTTAAGAATTGTGCCAAACCTTTGCAATGCATAAATTCTGTCCTGCTTGGAAAATGTGGTGTAAATACATACATGCTTACAGACATGCATACTTGCTAGCATTATGTATGTTTGTACATACATTTCCATCATGTTTTGTAAGAAAAGCAATCTCATTCACCATTTGAACCTATTTCTATCTGTCATGGCCTTGTAGCACACTGAATGTGAATGGTTGTCCTCATCCCTTTGGTGCAGGGCTGTACGAATAGCACCCTTCTCCAACAGATTGGCTCAGGCTGTTCCTTCCAATGTGCAAACGCTTAGATGCTTAGCCAATTATGAAGCGCTAAGGTTTGCAGAACCTATAAGAAAGTTATCAGAGAAGATGGTTGATCGGATGGTTAAAAGAAGCTCCCAGAGCGCTGGTAAATACGTTTCAGTGCATCTTCGTTTTGAAGAGGTGTTATTCTTGTCCCTGCATTCTTCTATGGTATATGATGCTTACCTCCTTTTATAGCTATCTTCTATATTGTTTCTAAGAGACAATGTTCTTCCTTTCTCAAAGGATATGGTTGCATTTTCATGCTGTGAATATGATGGTGGGGAGGAAGAGAAACGTGAAATGGATATTGCACGAGAAAGAAGTTGGAGAGGAAAATTCAGGAGGAGGGGTAGAGTGATAAGGCCTGGTGCAAATCGGGTGGATGGAAAATGCCCATTAACTCCATTGGAGGTATGCATTTACTTACTCTTCATTCTGTCTATTTTAATCTTTTTCATTTTCAAATAAATTTAGCATCCAAAGTTGAGAAAAAATATGCTGCCTGGGCATTTGAATCTCCAAAATATCTTAGAATTTCTACCAGTGAGAGCTCTTAGCGCACTTGAATTAGTAGCTTCTTAAAGACATTGCAGATGATAAAGGCTTCATTCAGGTCTCATCATCTATTTACTTGCAGAAAATGTATTACTTCTAAACCTGATGCTCGCTTGGCCTGGTTCAAAACCTTTAGGCTCTAGTGCTACTACTGTTGCTCATTCCAATCCCTGGATTCTACTTGTCTGCTAATCTAATTGGTTCAAGTGGTTCTTTAGGTGGGAATGATGCTCAGGGCCATGGGTTTCGACAATACCACCTCAGTATTTGTTGCTGCAGGAAAAATCTATAAAGCAGATAAGTATATGGCTCCTCTTAAACAGATGTTTCCACGCCTGGAAACGAAAGAATCTTTAGCTACTCCTGAAGAACTTGCGCCATTTAAGGTATGTCTTGGTGCCCAAACTTTTTGACTGGGAATAAATAATCATCTTGTGTTTGTAACACTGAAGTTTCTCATGTAGGGCCATTCATCTAGGTTGGCTGCTCTTGATTACACGGTGTGTCTTCACAGTGAAGTATTTGTCACAACCCAGGGTGGGAATTTTCCCCACTTCTTGATGGGTCACAGGAGATATTTATATGGAGGACATGCTAAAACAATCAAACCTGACAAGAGGAAATTAGCGTTATTATTTGATAGCCCCGATATCAGGTACAATGATGTTATAGTCTCCTTCATTTTTCTATTTACGGCCATGCAAATGTCAGTAAGTCTTATACTTTGCATCCCAGTGTTATCTCATCAACAAACTAGCAAATATTTTTTGTTTAAAACATTCAGTTATATAGATGCTAATCTGTAATTACAAGTAATTCTGGAAAAGCAAATTTAATGATGTCTTCTGCTTTGGTTCTTGCTTGTAGCTAGGCCAAGGGGTTTGAGTGGTTGTAGCGTTCATTTATACTTATAATTTTGTCAAAGATAGCCCTATGTACTTCTATAAGTACATTTTAATACTCTTATGATAGGTTTGAATTACATTATTACTTGCACACCAGAAGATTATATTTGAAGAACTAACTGTTGTGTAAAATTATATTATCTACAATGTATTATGCCTTGGATCTACTGCTGAGGCATCCTAAGCATCTGAAACTTTCGGAATTATACTTCAATTATGTAGCAGGGGTCTAAAATGGTCTAGCTGCATTCAACTATCTGTAGCCTAGAGTTGCCAGATCTGTCAGATCAAGATACATGTCTACTTGGTTGAATGTCATTGATTTGGAGGGCTCACAGCATACAATTATTTGTATGTTGGCTTTCGTGCACCTTAGGAAGTGGCTTGTGTGTTATTTTGATACTGCCTTCCTGAGATTTGGGGCTACTTGCGGAACACTTTTGGTTTCTTATCTTTTTAAATTATACGTACTCTGTAGTGACGACTTCTATTACTTCTCATATATATGCCTATGTTCTTGCAGTATTGACATTTAACAGTATGGCATTCTATTTCCTTCCAACTTGTAATGCATGTTCTTTGATCCGAAAATGATGATTTAACTTGATGTTATCACTCAGATAATGCCACTCAGCTTTGTAAAATCTTCCCTATATCAGGCCAAATAGAATCTTTATGTTGCCATCCTATCACTGAGGTGGGACTTATGACGAAAAGAAATTGATTTGTATGGATTATGGCTGTCTATAAACATGATATTTGGGTTACTCATTAAATTATTTGCTTTATTCTGAGTTATAGCAATAACAATCATAGCATTTTGACAACTTCTCTAAAAAACTTCTCTAGATGGGAAGACTTCAGGCGACAGATGCAGGACATGCTTCGGCACAGTGATCATAAGGGAACCGAATTGAAGAAGCCCGGCGGATCACTCTACACATTTCCTATGCCAGATTGTATGTGTAAGCAAGATGAAGCAAGAAATGACAATAGTAACACCAGGAGACTTGTTTGAAGCCCCGAATAAACAAACCCCTAGGCCTACACATTTTTCTATAGGTCTATTCTTTAAGTGTATTATTCAATTGATCCTAAATTATTCTTTCAATTGAATTTACAGGATAGTTCCAAGCACTTGAGATTCTTTGAGGCTCATTGACCACGTAGAACTATTAGTTCAGCCTCACTATTTAGTGTACATGATACTGTAATAGTTCACTCAAGTCATATTTAATCAAATCACTTGTTCTTCCCTAGGAGACTGGTTTTTTTATATTATTGCCTGTCCTAAAGTCAAAGGTTTTTGGGTGTTGAAGACAGAATTTAGTTCTGGTGTGATTAATAATCAACCATTGGATTACTGGCCTGTTAACAAATTAACAGAAAGTTAAGAGCTTCTTTTGGTGTTTGCGATATTACTTCTTGTTTATTCTTGTTACTGTTGAATATGATTCAGATTTGAGCACATAGATTTGTAATAATTACATGTCATCAGTAATGTATGATTATTGACTTTTACATCTTCATATGATTTGAGATGTTCTGATTACCATATGTTTCGTAACTTTATACCATCTTGTTTCCTGCTCTATTACATCATATAAATAGACTTTGGTTCCGAAAATTGCTTTGTTCCACCTCGTAGTAGGTGGACATGCATCATGGCTTCCAGACCCAGCTTAATTTCGCGACACGTGTTACGCATGTCATCTGCACGTGGTCAAATCCTATCCCACCGAGATGATCACAATGGATTCTAGAACCTGTCGTATTGCGGTTTCCAACGTAGGAGGCGTGCCGTATGCAAAGCCTCCAAGAAACAACGTAAGAAAGCGAAATTCAAGGACTCCACTGTGCAGTAAATCTTCTCAATCCGTGCTTGAAATATTCATCTTGGAGTTGCAAATCCTTGGCAGAATTCGGTTTACTTTGGACATACTCTTATTTTAGTTAGGCCAACGAACAATTTACTCTTAGAATTACCTGGAGCAGTTGACAAAAGATCTGGTAGGTCGCCGAATACGACTTAGTTTATGGAATTTCAAGGGCAACGAAAGGCCTGGTCTGAGTACTGTCGAAAAAGTGCCTTGTAAAATTCAGGGGAGCGTATCCTTGGGCTGTTGACTTCAGGATTGGGACTAGCGAAAATGTCGGCATGTTGAGTGATAAAATTAGTTATGTGACGTGATATAGGTCAATTTTGAGGGCTTAGAAAGGGTAACGTTGATGGCTTAGAATGGCTAACGTTGATGGTCTTCATGCCATGGCCACTTTTTTGCTAAAAGACTAATTCAATTAGAATAATGGTCAAACTCACTTATATGATTAGGATTTTTTGCTCGCACTTTTTATGTAAAAGTTCCCCACTCAAATTCACATGGCTCTTAGGACACTTAGCACGAGGCATGTGCAAAATTACTATTAGGCTTTGGTATCACTCATCAAAAACCTAAATTTCTTTTTAAAATGCCAACCAAGAAGTAACTAAGCTCATTTATATGACCATCGTTTTCCATTTACTTTTCTGATGTAAGAGAAAGTCTCGTGACATTAAGGTTTTAAGAGAACATGAGTTTGGGCTTTACAACATTTGTTTAATCTTGAGCTTAATATATATTTGAAGTATATTGTAGTATTAAGGAAAAAGTCTCATATTAAAAAAAATAGAGCTTATGATAACTTTTAAATTGAACTTTAGACTTTTTGGTAATGGGTGTAACATGTTAGAAACGTGTAATCTACACCATCTTTCCACTTACAAGAAATATATTCATTTTTTGAAAATTAATTATTAGAAAACCTATATGAATCTTGATCTCATCACGACATGATTGAGGCTTCTGTGGTGATGTAATCGTGATGGAGTGGCTGGGTCACTCAAACAAAGATTAACTGGCAAACATTCGAGTCATGCAACACTTACTGCCCCCGGATATTGACCTACCTACCCAAGCCCTCTGTCTTGCGTGTTTAAATTGGAAACAGCGCCTAATACTTGATTGTCTTAATCCAAATACACGCAGCAACTCCACCGGATATCATCCATTGTTTGATGGTAGCGCCGTGGTTGAGCAAAACCGTAAACACTGATTTCACCTCACGTCTTGTAGGATCCTTAGCCATCTCCATAGACCTAAAAATATAAAAGTTCAATTCAAAAGTTAGTTCAGAAATTAATGATTATGAAACTTTTATCTTGCAGGTATTCTTAATTCTTATAAATGTTGTTTATAGTGTTCTTATGTTCCAAATGTATTTTGAGACTAGTCGTATCAAGATATCTTTCTTTGATGTGGACATGATTTGTAAGAGATTATTGAATCTTTTAACATTATATAATAGTTAGATTTATATTCAAATTTAACATCAACTATTCATGAAATTAGGTTCATGTATAAATCTTACAAATTTGAGATGAAGAGTCGTACTGAAAAGGACATGAATTTTATTTTCCTTAAATCTTAATTTTTTTTTTTTTTTAGATATGAGTAGTCTTTTTCTTTTAATGATCAATTTTAAACAAAGACTATGCCTTCCAATATCAAATTCCTCTTTTGAAACTAATATTGCTTTTACATCTTATATAAATAAGGAAACATAAAACTCAAAACCCTTATCATTTTCAACATTTGTAAGTAGTTTCTTCTTCTTTCTTGTTAGAAAAATTGAAGATGTGAGAAAATTGAGTATCTAAACTAAAACCTTTTAATTTCAAATAGCATAAGACATCAACTAAAAAATGTTGAAGGTGGAGTTCCCAAAATTTAAATAATTATCTCTAAATTAAGTGATATTAAATGATTGAGATGTTACAACTTCTTTTTTGTCACTTGTCAGATGTAATGGGTAAAAAAGACTGACGATCTTCCTATTAAAGCTTATAGATACCAAGATGATACAATCTAAACTTGGGACGGTATGGATTTGTTGGGCGTCATTTAGTGTTAACCCTTCAACCTTCAACCAAAAGATAGTTGAAATTCAGGAAAAAAAAAAAGGCAAAAAGAAAAAAAGGAAAAACATTTCGTGTCATATTGTATTCTTAGGAATGTCTAACTTGTACCCTCATCGTCAACGTCGGCTTGGTGGCAGATTCAGACGCCAATGGCTACAAGCAACAACTCTAGCTTCCACGCCATAGCTACTATACGATTGAGTACTAAGTTTAAATTCGATATCTCATCATAAATTGTTGGATTCCCGTGGTTTCTACCATATCATTTTATGTGATTAATTGTGGATTGACCCACATTCGAGGTAAAATAATACGTTTGATAGTAATTTTTTTAGAATTTGATATCTTCTATTGAAAATATTATGGTTTTTTTAAAAAAAAACAATTTTAAGTAAAAATGTTAAGTCATTTCTAAAATGTTCAGCGTTGGTGGAAAGTAGGGAATGATATGGGGTATCTGAAAAGCGTTAAGGAGGAGAGTTAATTTATAGAATATAACAAGGCTTTTGAAACTTTGTTCATAAAATAACCAACATATCAAAAGATCTTAGTGAAGGCATTTCAACATTCTATAACATAGTCTCCAAAATCTAACTTGAAAACTAATTCATGAATTGAAGATATATTTTTATATTTAAACATTATTCAGAGATCATATTTTAATAAATATGAGACTTTTGTCCTCAAAATTCTCATTAAGTATACTTAAATGATTCAAAGTTAAACAGATTCTAAAACTTAATCCATGATTTGAGTGAACATTTTTATATGTAAATATCACTTAAAAATTATATCTTTTTGACGTAAGAGTTTCATCATCAATAATCAGCATAAAACTTTAGGTAATATTTTACAGGGTCAGTCCCTTTAAACCATAGCAACTCTTGAAGTTGGTTTTCCCCTAGATAGCATCGTAGCGTAGCGTGGGGAAAGAGTTTGAATTCATATATGCCGAGTCTGGATCTCGTTGAAGATTTAATTAAATGGGTCCTATGTGGTTGACAAAGACTCCATGAAATCAAGTGTGGAGCCTTCCTTGTATCTCCACTTTCTGCTCGTGCCTTCGCCTCCCAACCACTCCTTGCATGCAGTTGGTACGCAAGCCTGGGTGCCGAGGCATGGGCAGTAAGGCACGCGCAGTTGTTTTCTCCAGCATGAATAATTGCTCGTGCATTCTGGTTTTACTTCTTCACCAGCTTCTTACTCATGTTTATTCTCTTCAAATATGCAACGGGCTTTTCTCATTTATTTCTTTGTCCTTTCATTGCTTTAAAAATGATCAAACTTCCTCTTTTAAGACCACCCATTAAATGGTACAACCATCGTTTTTAACATACCTTATACTTCAATAATCTAATCTATTATAAGGCAAAATCACAATCACCATTAGTAAAATTGATAGAAATTGATAGAAATTGATAGAATCTCATACCTCAACGAATACTATTATATCAAATTACGATATTGATGATATGATATAATCCTCATTTCAAGTGTGAAAAAATTGTAATAATAGTTAGAAGGCTTAAAAGTTTTGTCCAAAAAGTCAATTCAAATGTTAGAAGATTTTTTTTTAATTTATATTTCACTTTAGGAATTTTATTTTTCAATGTAAGACTCTTTCTTCCATACAATAATTAGTCTAGGTGAAAGAGATAGGATAAAATCACAACAACCGAATTAACCACCGATAACAAAAATTTCATACTTAAAAAGTATTATCTTTAAATAGTGTTTAAATATAGAAAATATCATTCTAACTCATGACAGTACTGCAATATCTTGTAATTAAACTTTTATATGCCTAGAAACAAGAAAGTCAAGGAGAGGAGAAGAACATTTATTCTTCCTCCCATAACCTATAAAGATAGGGAAGGTGATATGAGAAAAGGAAAGGACAGGTGACTTTAAGAGGAAAGCAGGGACCCCGTAACACCAAGGCGTACAATGATAAATTCTTGCCTTCTTTTCCATCCCCAACTTACCTAAAGTAGGTTAGATGAAATGACCATCTTAGCAAGTATAGATGCGATTGCTTACAAAATGAGTAAAATAAAGAAGTATTTGTAAGTCTAAATATCATTTAAAAGTTCCTTCAAGAATTAAAAAAATATATCAAAATGGATTATGATTTAGGATTTTTTGTCGTGGATACAATAAGCACCCATTGATCTCCTCCTTATTCGATTCGTTTTTTACAGGCGGAAATCATCGAACTTTCCAGGAAAGTGGTCCTTTGGACACCCTGCGACAAGACAGTCCAACAGAAGAGGTCAAATGGAAACGTGAAAAACGAGTGCGGGAAGTAGATTACCGAAAACCACCAGCTAGAGCACCTAGAAACAAACAACCCCACAAGGAAGTACGCTGAAATGAACATACGAGGATCATCTTTCTTTGGGCGTCTTCGTCTTTCACGTGAAAAACATTATTCATGTCAAGAACATCGCCGTGCTTTATCCCCTTGACACAGAAGCGCCTTTCCTTATACTTTGGTCTTCAACGCGCAGAATCATGAAGATGGAAACATCGTGTCTTTGTAGAGGACATTGTTTCGAATGTTTGACTAAGAAAGAAAAAAGGACAAATATAGACAAGTCAATCAGGTCCCTCGGTGACTTTAAACATGAAAGACATTAATTTTTATTCTTTTTATAATTATTATGTTGAAAGTGAGTATTATTTCGTATCAAAAGTGTGAGAATAAATTTTTAATTTTATAATTAATAATTTTTATTTTTTATTTTTACTTTTTGTCTTAAAATTTTAAGACGGATTTATATACTTTAATATAATATAAAAATCATAAACAAACCTTTTTATAAATAATTGTCTTAAGATTTTAGAAAGCTTTTATACTTTAGTATAGTGTAAAATAAAGTTATAGAATTATTATATTAAACTTAAGTAATAGCTACTTAATTGAATTATTTTATAATATAAGATTTTATGATATAATATATATATATATATATATATATATAGGACTGGCCTTTGTCCATGTCGACGAGCAGACCAAATTCAGTGTTGAATCGAATGGACTAGGCTCTGTCCGAAGCCCCTGTCGCCTGATGATAATCGAAGGCTCGAATAGGACACCAATTATTGCACAGTTGAACCGACTGCAGCGGGCAGCTGCGAGAACCCAAAGCCCACCCCCAAATGTGAGCAGCTGTGACTGCCACCTGTTTCGGTTCTCTTTTCTTTTTTTTTGGTTTTCTTATGATATAATGTGAACCAATAAAGGTTGTCTTATGTTCACATGTAGAGAAGTTAAATTAAAGGATGTCTCATTTACTCTCACATTTGATTCTATGTTATGATTTGTTTTTCGATAAAAGATCAAGAATTAAATATCACTGTAAAAGAATTATAAATTATTCAATTACAAATATCATAATTTAAGTTTAAACATTACATTTGACAAATTTTAAAACTTTTATAAGAATTTATTACAATTTATAGGCTTTACACTCATAGTTAATAAAATCTTTTCTTTCATATCCTTCTTAATTTTAGTAATAATGGTTAATTGTCTAAATTTGTATTACTAAATCTTTTTTTATTTATTTTTTTCTAAATGTGATGTAATATAATCTTGAAAGATATACTTGATCGCTGCAAAACTCTTATTTTTGATAATTTTAATCATCTAACATATTTCAGCTCTCTAATATTCAATTTTTCAAGTTAAGTAATTCATAACTCATGCTATGATATAATATTAAAAAATAAAGTAATATGAAATAATCTTAAAGTTTTTCACCAATAAACTTGTCATTAATATGATTTCTCTTTAACATAGACTGTAAAAGATATTATAGTCGGATTTAACTTATGCTAGTTTTAATATGTTATTTTGTTCTAAATAAAAGGATATTGTACTTGAACTTATATTTTGATACATGTAGAAAAAATTATTTTTATATATAAGATTTTGCATATACCATTTTTAACAAAAACTGCACAAAAACCTGTTTGTGATCTTGAAAACATATTCTGTTGTTGTTTATTATGAGATATGCTCCAATCAAATGGGTACCAAGCTTGCTCCTATGCTCTAATCTCACATAGTTAAACTAACTTACAAAAACTAAATTCATATTCTAAAACATAAAAGACACCATTTCCAACAAAAATTCCAACCAAGGGCCCTTTGCGACCATGAGAACATGTTCTCCTTCGATTGTCCAGTAAGGTTTTGAATTTGAACCATGTATTTGACGGATTTGATTTTGATTTTGATTTTGATTTTGAATTTGAAGTCCATGCTTAATTTATGAACCCTAAAATTCAATTTATTTCATCATATCCCTCGAAAGGAAGAGAGAGAGCCCACAATCTGACGTAAAAGTAGAGCTACCTACCAAATCCAGCCCTATCTGCAACCACTAACCACTTGTCTTTCTCACCAACTTGGTCAAATCGTCCCACACTCCTCCCATTTCTCTCCCCCACACATATAAATCCCTCTCTACTCTCTCCTCCTCTCCTCCCCAAACCCACATCTCCCTCTCTCTCTCTCTCTCACTCACCATCCTCGCCCTTTTCTCTCTCTCTCTCTCTCTCTACAACCTCCTTTCCTTCTTATCCCAACTGATACAGACAACCGCCGTAACATACTCCTGTTCATTTATTGTTATACGAGTTTCCTGTTTTCTGGGTCTGTCGGAATCCTGCCTGATGGGACGCTCGCCGTGCTGTGAAAAAGCGCATACCAACAAGGGCGCATGGACCAAGGAGGAAGATCAGCGCCTCATCGACTACATCCGCGTCCACGGCGAGGGCTGCTGGCGGTTCCTCCCCAAAGCTGCCGGTATGTGAGGAATTGGGTTCTGAGGTTCCGGTGGGATTCTGGAGTTTTTGGGCTTTGGTTTGAATTTTTGGGTTTTTTTGCAGGGTTGCTTCGGTGTGGGAAGAGTTGCAGGTTGAGGTGGATAAACTACCTGCGTCCTGACCTGAAGCGAGGGAATTTCACTGACGAGGAAGATGAACTCATCATCAAGCTGCACAGTTTGCTTGGAAACAAGTAAATCCCTTGTGTTTTTTATTGGATTTTCGTGTTTTTAGGCTTCTGGGAGGCTCTGTTTGGTTGCCGGAAAAAGGTTTGGAATTTGTGTTCTTATGTGGGATTTGTTATGTGCCTGCAGGTGGTCTTTGATTGCCGGAAGATTGCCGGGAAGAACTGACAACGAGATCAAGAACTACTGGAACACTCACATCAAGCGCAAGCTCATCAGCCGCGGCATCGACCCTCAAACACACCGTCCCCTCAACGAGATCGCCTCCAAGGCCGCAGCTTCCAACTTAGACTTTCGGAACTCCTCGCCGCCGTCCCTGCCGGTGGCGGAAATCAGTCTTATGAACCAGAGAGACAACACCGCCTTCGCCAAAGTCCCGTTGAACCCGAAGACCGAGTCGGTTCAAGACGCGAACTGCACCAGCAGCGGCACAACGACCGAGGAAGAACCACCGCTAATCCAACACCGACACAAACAAAAACAACAACAACAACCGAAAGAAGAGTTCCAAAACGACATCAATCTGGAGCTTTCCGTAGGCCTCGGCCCGTTCCAGGCGGAGCCAACTCGGCCGTCGTCGGGAAACACGGCGGAGTCGAAGCTCCAGCAATCCCCTTACCAGCCCTTCACCGGGACGGTGCAGTCCGCCATGGTAGCTCAGGCGGTGTGCTTGTGTTACCATTTAGGTTCCCAGAGCAGTGCTTTGTGTAGCCATTGCCAGAACTCTAGCGGGTTTTACAGATTCCACAGACCCTCGAATTCTTAGATTTGCCTTCTCCTTTCCATCAACAAATCTCCATGCTAATGTAATCATCTCCAATTTTAGAAGGAAACGATCGATTAGTTTCAATTCTTTGTCTCATAAACACCTTCTGAAAAACAGAAATTAAACAAACCCCAAGTCTTCACCATCGATGACACCTCCACGTGGTTTCGTCAATGGAAACTAATGCAGAAATTGTCTAAATTCCATTTGAATATTGAATTTATAAAGCAACGACATTTAAGGTTGTGCTTGGTGAGTGATGATGCACTGGCCACGTGGATTTAGGTGCCTGTTTTGTTTAATAGTGGGAGAGGAAGATTTGGGACGGTGGCAAACTCCAGCCAGAAACCAATTCGCCTAACTTTCCCGTGGATTTGAATTTGCATGATACTTTGGCATATATTCTTCCACAATTGATTCAATCCCTCCCACCATTTCAGATCTCCGCCTAACAAAAGTGTTCCAAATTTTGGTTGGATTTTGATAAACTTACTAGTTATTACGTCAACACGTCTTAGCGCAGTTGAAACTGAAGAGACAAAAGAGGTTCGTACCAGGTAAATATCTAATATTGTATTTACGAGTGTGATGTATTAAGATTTAAAGTCAAGAGAAAAACATGTTTTGTTATTGAAAAACTCAAAGTGGATGTTCATAGTATTCAAAGTATGAAAGCTATAATAATAGTAAAAGAAGTTATGAACCATGTTGTCCGTACTAGGTAAATTAGGTATTATCTTATGATTGTTTGAACGTGAATTTACTTTATGGTCTTCGTAATTCTACCAATAAAGGTAAGGTTGGCTGGTAAAGCCCAATTCCTTTGACCTTATATCGAAGGGAAAGGATGTGGGATTAAATTGAAAGGATTTGAATATTCTTGGTGATTTTGACATGCAACAAGCACACAAAAAGGTACTAATCAGCTTCATTTAGAGCCGTGGCCTTGGTAAATAACACGTCGGATCGCTTTATCTTTTGCCCAGAAAACCCAAAGAAAGAGAACCTTAGCCGAAAAGGAGTCGAGTCTTCATTATGTGATGGGTAGACCTACCGAACTTGATTAGACAGTGATTACTGTTAATTAATCTTAATTTTATTCCATGAGGCACGTGTACGGAATCTTATCATAGGGTCCACTGAGAATGGTGGATCTCTCTCCACACCAACTTACAAGGAATCGCAAACAGTTTGAAGTTTGGTTGTAAAATTGTAAAATATTGAGGCTGGTATGATTTAGTGCGTGCAGATTTGAGCATAAATTCATCAAAGAGGAACTCCTACTCAGCTCTTTTGACCCCTTAAAAGGACAACTTTATTCATGTATACTTTTCATTTTTGTGCACATCCTTATAATAAAGTTAGACCAGAAAATTATGTACAAAGTAACATATGTATTGTTAATATCTTAGTATGATATCTTCTATTATAAAAAATAAAGCCGATTTAAGTGTAGCATCTTATCATCTATAGGTTAAAAACTTATTTTAATTGAAGGCTTAGATTCAATTGTAACTTATCATCACTTATAAAACCAATCCTACTAAGTATTTCTAATATCATATAAGAACATAAATTTAAACATAACATTCAATTGCTCATAAATTAAAAACCGGTTTAAAGAGAATACTAAACTTTTCTTAAATGTGTTAGAAATAAGCTTATAAAGTTAACTCAACATTGATAGTCCTTTTTTAACTTAAATTTTATCTCAATAATCTTATCTTCTAAGACTCTTATTCTACACGCAAAACATCATTAAATTTAAAGTCACATTGGGTTAAACAAAGCTAAATTGGGCTCTGAATGCCACGATAGAAATAACATATTATCAATGATTATATGAGGTTGTACAATTTGATTATCGAATTTGAGATGCCGGGAAACCAATGAAATGGGAGAGTTGGTGATAATTTTTGAGTGGTAGCGTTTCGCTTAATGAAGAATTAAATAATCAAGAGTGAAGAGAATCCAAGAACAGCATCTCTCTGATTGGGGAGTGTGGGAGAGAGAGAGAGAAGAGTGCAAAAGAAGAGATGGGAGAGCACATGTGACATGTTTGGGAGGTAGGTAACCGAATCTCTGTTTAGAATAATAAGAAAAGAAACAGTTGGTTAGTTAAAAGGTGGGAGGAGAGTCAAAAAGGAAGGGGGGTCATGTGCAGAGGGAGGTATGGGATTCTTGCATTAATGGGAGAATAGGATAAGGATTAAAGCCAGCCAAACATGAACTCATTTTCAAGAAACGTCCAACTATTATCCACCAACATCCACCTTCGCTGCTAGCTAAGCTTGCTTCCTCTTTTCATTGCCTCCCATACTTTTTTTCTTTCCTTAGTTTTATAACCCATTCACAGAAATAAACATGCCTGCAACTCTGTGTTTCTTAAAGCAGAAACAAGTTTTAATCCGTGAAGAATAAGAATACACTGCATGTGCATGCAGGTGGTGTAGGTGGTATAGGCCTAGCTTGGTGAATAAGCAACACGCCCCTGACAACCTCTACCTAATCATGCTACTTGAATGTTTTCTTTAACATTGTTGTCCAACTTCCTCTCAAAAGTTTATAGTTAAGGGAATGTTATTTTTTGTATTAAACGTAGATCCAAGTGACATGTTGTTGGCCACGTTATGAGTCCATTGAAAATTTAAGTTCTATCTATCTTCTGTCCCTTCAATTGTAAGTAAGGACCATTATAAAAAACAGTTGTCCTATGCTATGCTTAGGTTAGAGGGTGTTAGATATAAGTTATTCTTTAAAGATTGTTATATAATTTTATCTTATTACTGTCATTATTCTGACTCTCTTTCCAATCAATCGGCTTGTGTAGATTTCTGTGCATTATGGGCATGCCTGTCCTCTCTTGACGAGAACGTCCAAGTTGTATTTTTTGCAGGCCTTCCCGTAGCCACAAGGACGAGTCCTCTTCATGCATGGAGTCCTTTACATGTATGATCCTTGAAAGCCCACCTCACTCGGTTAGATGGCAGTACAAATTCAAGCATATGAACTTTTTTTGTTCCTTTCTTCTTTTCCAACAGCATACGGTTCAAAGACTCGTGGATTTTTCTCTTTTACTCCATCTGTTGTAATTTTCTCTAAATTGCACCATATAAAGATGATATCGAATAAAATATTAATAATATACAATATATACCGTTTGAGGGTAATACTAGACTGATATATTAATAATGTATATTTATTATAGTGTAGATGTTTAGTCTCATATTGTTAAAGTATTAAATTAAATATCTGACTAAATGTGATTGTTTTTCCAAACTTGGTAATTTTGAGCATTTCTAATGGTAGTACATAAATTCACCATTTAAAAAATATGGACCTGAAATAGCTAGCATACTCAAATTTGCTCGTTAGGGTAGCTTCCTAACAACGTATTTCCTCTAATGTCAGAGGCTACTGCAAATAGACAATGGCAACGTCCCTATTTCCCATAAAAACACCATTGCTTGCTTTGATGTGCATCCACAGAACGTGCACGGTGCACCAATGATCAAAACCGAACATGGGGGAAGAGAATTTTTCATCACATTATGAAGCTTCTTCACCTTTCAAATCCGAAATGAGCTAATTTTCTAGAGTTTCTGATCCGTCATGTGGGGCTTCTGGTTGAAGTCAATTGCTCTTAGCTAATCATCCCAATATTATAATCCCACTTCACGAGACCATCGTTTCGTGCGAAACATCTAACAATTAAAAATGTAAACCCCATCTCCACGATCATCCAAGGGCTTAGCAATCTGTACCCAATTGTTTTTTTATAAATAAGCTTATGAATAATGAACATATAGTTTATCCTAAAGATGACTGTAATCAAGATTTAAGTAACGTTGTGCTGAATTGATGTATGCCTGACATTATCCATGCATCGGCATGCTGTATGGATTGAATTTTTGTGCAAAGTGCTCCTTTGTATTCCTCCACACTTGGAACAAGGGACGTATAAATTTATTGATGTATTATAATATTATATGCACATATATTATCCTTTGTTATAAATCATGTTAGGTAGGTAGGAACACCCTCTTTACCAAACTGTACTTTAACAATTCCGTGTTACTAAATTGGGGCCAATAACTGAATGATAAATTTATTGACTTTGATCAAATCCCTAACTCTACCTACACCGCACCGTACTCTAATAACTTACTGTCACCGAATCAAGGCCAATGGCTGAATAATAGAGTTATTGGCTTATGACATCAATGAATCCTTTACACCCTTTTTCCATACCACACCGTACTTAACAACTTATTGTCATCAAATCAAGGCTATTAAAGGTGGGTGTTGTTTTACATTAAAGGTATGGGAATAGATCATTGATCTTATAAGTGATAAAATTTTTTTATTTAATGTTACAAAATTATGGAATAGATATTTATATTTTAATATAGTATTAGAATTAGGGATGAGCTTTTATTTTATAATCTCAAGATTTCAGAATTAAACTTCTATCTGCATATAATTCTTGTGTTAGCATACAAATAAAAAAAATATTAAAAATGATTGTTGTCCTATATCAATCATAAGTGAGAGAATAGGTCATTAGCCTTATAAATGATAACATAATTGTTGATTTATGACGATAAGGTTTTGATAAAATTCTCTAACTTCTTTACCCATTAAAAAAAGAAAAAGAAAAAAAAAAGTGAAGAAGAGGAAGAAAAACTAGTGGATAAACTCAACTCCACCGAGTTGGAACCGGAAGAGACACGCCATATGATAAGACGATGGTTGGTGAAGGTTGGTAGAGGAGGTGACGTTTAAAATTGCAACAACCTCTGTCTAGTATTATCAATTCCGTGGCAGCTTTTTTCTCTTCGTAGTTATTGATTCCATCTAACCCTTCCTTTCACGGGAATAAGTAATTATAAATTTGGTGAATATGGTGTGGCCAACTTAGTTGTTATACAGCGGCGATTTGTTCTAGAAGCCAGACCCGCCACGATGTGACAACTCACGAACTGTCCTTGTCTTGAGATCCAAACTAATTCAAGGTGTGCAACAACTTGGGAGCTAACTTTTTAATTAAAATCCTGTTCGAATTTTGTACTAATTTTTAATACAGAAACTTCGGTCAAACAAAACGGTTTGGTACTTATTAGACAGAAATATTATTAAAATAATAAAATAACTACTCAAATAAATAAAATTATAATGAGTAGATGTTCATAAGAAAATTATATAATATGTAAAAGTAATGAAAATAATCAATAAAAAATGTGGTTATTGGGTATATTAAGAGTCTAAGTTCAATATTTCATTCCTTTATTTATAGATAAATATTTTTATTAAAAGTGTTGCATGTTAATTTAATGCCTCAAAGTTTTAAATTTGATATAAGTCATTTTATATAAAATTCAACAATTTGAATGAGCACATTTTCTTCATATATTTCTAAATCAATATGTTAACAATATAAAATAATTACACTTTTCAAAACCTTATAGCAGAAGTTAGTTAATGGATTACGTTATTTCCCAACTTTTCTCTTAATTTTTATAATATGGGCTTTTTCTATTGAAGATTGAGGGATTGACTTTTGAATTGTGATGGGCATCACTCCTTTTCTCCTATTTTTCTATTTAAATGTTGTCATGGATTATACGAAGAGAATTGCTTAGCATGAACATGCCCCACACCAACGTATGAGATTTTTCTTATCTTCTCTTTTGGAAGAGTCGTGTCACTTATTTTAGTCAATTGATTTTAAGCGCTTTTCTCGGCTTGCGACAGTAGGTTATTATCTCCCCAAGTCTTCGTGCTTATCGAAAAATTAACTATTCTTAATCCTGCATGATTATTGCAGCTACAAATAAGGATCAACACTCTTGACTCCCACACGGCACGGAAAGAAAAATCATATACTATTTAATCGACTTTTGAATATAAATAAGTTCTTTTACTATGTTATTACAATACAGGTTTTAAGTAAAACCCATTATTATACTCACTTAGAATAAAAAGATGTGTTAAAATCTAAATTTTCATAAAACTAGCCTACTATACTCACTTGTACGTAGAATAAACTCACATATTTATTAAAAAAATCAACCTTCTAATATTTTTTATTCCTTTCTTATTTCATCGCTCTTATTTGTATTCTAGTGGTTGCTATGTGAACAGAATACCGTGCAAATACCATTTCACAATCATTTATTTATTTAATTTGTTCAGTGTTTCAAGGAGTGATGGGAACCCAAAGAAAAGTAAAATAAATGATTCTCTTAACCCACTCACATTGACGTGGCTCCCCCGGTTGGTCAAACTATATAGTTTTACGAAGAGATTAGATCAACTTCCCCAAGATATTCTCCAAACCCCCAGCGAACGGGAATACTGTCCAGTAGAAGACATGGCTTTTAGTCTGACCTTACCTTAGAGGGAACGGGGATAAACAAGTATTGCACAAGAAAAAACTTAGAATAGAGATTGAAAACGAGAAGCTTAGAAGAGCATTCTTAATACTAAATTATTGAAGTTGCAAGCATGATTCACTACATTTTGGTCGCTTCAACAACTGTACCAATTTATAAGCAAACCGAGTAAGCACCTAACTCCTTTTGCATCTATGCAACCTACATCTTAAATCATCTTTGACTTTATTCAGAGCATTATGTTGGAAACAGGGGTTTTTATGCTTAGCTAATATTTCCTTTTCTTAAGGATCGAGTTTAGGAGGGGAAATTGTGGCATTTCTAATATTGAATTGGAGCCTATGTTCAATTGCACTCCTTTGATCTTTCTCCATAGCTTCATCAATCATTTACTGTGTACTTGTGATTTATTTACATGTGTTAGGGGATGTGTTAAAATCAAAGTTACAATACATTACCAATATCTTAACTCAATATCCTCTTTATATGTTCAAATGTTGTTATTTCATAACAATCAACCCAAAGGAGAAAGTTGATCCATCTCTAATGTTTTCTACAGTCATTTTTCCATATTGCCTAAGTAGGAGACGTGTAAGTAATTTGTAAACTAATTTATGTTTGTAGTTGATATTGGAAAGATGTTTTTACTATTTTATGTTGATCGAAAGTAGTTATCTAAATATATTTTTTAGATGGGAGTCTTTATTGTTATAATTTTAAACACAAAATGCCAAAAAAAATTGAAAAAATAATATTCCGGATCCCTAATAGAAAACTTTCTAAATCTTACCATGCAACGTCCTTTTAAAAAAAGAAAAAATCACTGTTTAGGTGTAAAAATTGGTCTTATTGTATGAACAAAAGTCAAACTGCTTATAAAAAATTTGATCTAATCTCTAACATGATCTTAGATTACATATCTCTTGCACTCTTTTTGCAAAAAAGAACAAGAGATAGACTTATTTTATTTGTATGGCGAAGGAGTGACATCTTTCTCTTATAATTTTAATTCTATATAAATCTTTTGGAAATATTAAATAATTTTTGTTCTTTTTATGAAGCAACTGTTAGAATATTAAGCACTGCCTTACAAAAATATTTTAAAATATAACTCCTATTTAAAAGCACATCTCAAAGTTTACATTATGTTAAAGCTACCAACTCTCCTCAAAACCTTTGTCAAGTACCTCCCACTCTTCTTTTCTTTTATTCTTACCGATGTGAGTCTTGAGAAAGGAGTTTATGGGATAAAATACACCTTCATGTTAGGAAACAAGAGGAGTAGAAAGATAGGGACTTTGGGAAATATTGTGTTATTTTGTTATTACAAACGTTATACAAAGGGTCATATCTTTAACACAACAACTAAAGAAAATTATATAGAATAAATAAAAGAATATTTTCTTACAACACAAGGATCTAACTTTCCAAAATCTATATAAAAGTAATCTCACAACTAATCATGGAAACAATCAAGAGACTACTAAAGAAATAATCGAATGAGTAACTATATCTACAACACTTTAAATTATGAATCTCTAAACAAAATGTTTTGCATATTTCATTTCTATGCACTTTGTTTAAACAAGAAAAGATATCAAAGAAGGCAACATGGATAAGTATTCAGTATGTAGATTCACGTTTCTCTCTTTTAATAACCTATTTTTAAGGAGGAAATGAGTAAAATCCTAATAATTTCTTGGTTTATGTTTGTCATGAGACCCACGCTCAACCCTCCTTTTTTTATTTTTATTTTATCTCTTTGGATAATTTCAAGTGCATATCCTGGGACTAGCTTTGGCGTGCTGTGTTTACGCATGCTTAACAACCTCTAAGATTGCTTCCATAGATACCCATACTGGCAATGGCCAGGAAGCAACTTCACAGGCGGCATTCAGAAGATGCAGAACCTCAAGCAAGGCTCTGAAACCAGCAACTTTTTTGTCCTTGTATGAAAGTTTTCAGCACATGTAGTTTTACGTCAATTTTGTGATCCATAAGGCCCGAAAACAGCTCCTGGCAGCTAAGCCCAAATAACCTTTTTAGTGACCAAAATGGGCGAAGCTCGGGCCATACTTTTAGCTGCAACTTGACTGAAATGTTGTGGGCTTTATCACGTAGCTTTTTAGGAGAAAGAGAAAAAAAAAAAAGAAAAAAAAAAGCATGTCACTTTTAGCAAATTCAGTACAGTTTTATAAAACACAAAAAGCTTTATAAAGAAGTAATTAGTTGAATCAAAGAGTCTTGGAGTGTTGATTGTATTTTTTCTTCTATGCCAACACATTAATCTCTTTTACTAACAAAAAAAAATGCAAGGTATATATTTACACTTTAATAATGTGAAATTAGACATCTATACTATAATATATCTCATCACCATAATGATTTAACATGAAACATCCTACAGTATTATTTTTTGTGTTGACTTTAGGCCTATGCATATTCATAAGTATATTAAAATAAAACTTAAAATTTAATATCATATTAAAATATTCATTATCTAACTCAAATATTAATTCAATAATTGATAAAATTTACTTTAATTAAAACAAATTCATAAAACAAGTGTCTTAACAATATATAAAAAAAAAAATCATATTTTATATTATACTCTCTCACCATGATGAATACATACAAGAGAAACTTTAACTCTATTATCTATATTAAGAAATTTATTATTTTATATTATTAAAAGGCTATATTAAAATTCTATTTATTGGAGAATGGAACTTGTAATTACTTTTTAATGAAAGCAAGCCCATTATATTCTTCGAGAGGCCCATACGAATCTGCGGGCATCAGACCAGACAATAGACAGGAAAAGTAGGAAGCAGAATCTCCCGCCAAAACAAGCATCGGACTCCTGGCAATGTTTCCGACACGTCGTCGGGTTTTGTGCATGTGTTGTCAAAAAGCCATCCGATTTCACTTTTCACTCCCTCCTTTTACTTCGACCAGAATCGGAACCTGGTAAAGAAGTCAAAGTCAACAATCTGAGGGATCCGATCTCTTGTAGAATATGAAGTGTCAAGATCACTGCCAATTCAAGAGTAGGACCCACCGTCCTCTATACTTTAATGGGTTTTTGATCATTGCCGATGGGCTGACAGATACCGACATGGAAGGAAGGGATGTCGCTGCCAAAATCCGTGACACGCAGCCCACCGCAGCTAAAAACAAGCACCTGCAGGCCACCAGAAAATAAACAAAGCTGAACAGATAACATCACGTGGGAACGCTTCTTTTGTAGAGATGTATTTTTTTACTTAAATTTTATCATAATAATTACATATTTAATGTGAGACTTTTATTTTACACACAACTTATAAATTAATTTCTTATGATTTTCATCAATTACTTTATTATTCAAAAGTTAAGTTATTATAATTTTTTACTTTTATCTTTGCTTGTAACCCTTCATACCTTTCCTTACTTTAAAATAAATAATCAACTTAACACTCACTCATATGATACAAGAGAATAAGTGTAAAAAATTGATATATAAATAAAAAATTTCTTAACTCTTATACTCTCTTGCTATATATTATATATATCTTTTCATAAAACTTTCTTCTTTAATAAGAAAATAAATTTAAAATAATGATAAATATATATCATTATATCTTAATATGATATTTTTTTAATAACTCAAAATTCTTACTAAATCTTATTTGATAACCTAACCAAAAAACAATCTCATTATGTCAAGCATATTTTGATTAATTAGAAATACAATCAATGGGATTGAAATCAAGGATACTCTTTTTATCATCATGACTAATTCTTGGATTGATATGATATGCTTCCTTTTTCTTTTTTAACAGAACATTTTAGAAAAGTTAATTACAATAATCAAAAGGAAAACAATTAAGCAAGGAGCAGAGTGAAGGTCTGTTACTCCTCCCATGGGATCCCAGCCTAGGAAAAAGAGAATTTCAAAAAATAATTAAAAAGCAAACCCTAAAATCCCTTTTTGTAGTGAGTAGCCCCCAAAACCCTCCACACTCCCATTTTCAAAACCCTTTCATTTCTGTCTCTCTTTCTCAGCCCTGAAACTTGACTGAAGAAGAAAACCACGAGGTTTTGGTGAAGGAAATGCTTGGAAGTTATGCAGAAGCTCTCATTGCCATTCAAGAACCCTAGCAACAACCTGCTGTCGCTTCCGTTCAAAAATCCCGCCACCAAAATCCAGCGCTTCAGGAACCCACGAAGCGTTCTATACCCAATGCCGAGCCTGCCGGCAGCACACGGTTTTCTAAGCTCCACTTCGTCTTCTGCATTCACCACCTCTCTTTCCGCCACGAAGTCTTTCGCCACCACCTCCAGTGCCGTGTTCGCGGCCGCGAAGCCCAGAAGTTGGTGCGTTGTATGCCGGGGTGGAATCGACAGCAGGCCGCCGTTCCGGGCCTGGGTTGTGCTCAAGGACGGGCGTGGTGGGTCCCGGGGGGCGTGGACGCAGGCGAGCACTGATGGGTCGGGGGGTTCCGTGGGTTCCCAGAAGGTGCCGGAGAGCGGCGCTGGGGAGGAAGGTGAGAAGGGGTCGGAGGAGAAGCCGGCGAAGTCGAGCAGCGTCAGCAGTAGCACTGGTAGGAGACAGAGGGGTTCAACGGGGCTGATTGTGGGGAACCCGGACTTGTTGACGATTCCGGGCGTGGGGCCTAGGAATTTGAGGAAGCTTGTGGACAAGGGTATCGGGGGGCTTGCTGAGCTCAAGCAGCTGTATAAGGATAAGGTATTGCTTTCTATGAGAAACGTTGAATTATTTTTTATGGAAGACAAATTCCTGGGATTGAGTACCTTTTGGTTTACTCTAGTTTTATTATAATCTGGCGCTGGATTATGCCGGCGGAGATTCTTGGATGTAATTTTTAGGTGCGTGTGTCTGTAAAGTGTAGTGGAAATGGGTTTTGTTGGTTGTTTCCAAACTCTGTGTTCTAGTGTGTAGAGTGTTATTTCAGATGCCTTTCAAGTACAACTTTATTATTTCTGCATTCTTACAACTCAACTTGTTTCAAGGGCCTCGTTTGATGTTTACGAGTTCATGGACGAAAGATTTGGATGAGCGATTTTGCTGTGACAGTGGGCCTTTTGGGAGTTTATACGGAAATTGATGTTTCTCATCCAGATCTGGCCGACTTAGCTGCTTAGTTTTTCAATCTTTGAAATTTCTGTCACAAATTTCCCTAGGCTGACATGTTGTAACCAATGGTTGCTTCATAGGCGCAAATCAGTTAATCTGCTGCGGAAGGAAAAAGAGTTTCGTTCCATCTTAGCAGCTCGTCCTGTTTCTGTTTCACGAACCAGTCCTAACGCAGCATTCAGGTCTTGTGTGCATGATTGGCATTCAGGCTCATCTTGCATTCATATCTGGACAATCAAAAATTTTTGCAGCATTTCTTCCATTGTACTATTAAGTGAATTTGCGCTTCTGTTTGCTAATCATTTGTTTCTGGTTGTTATTGTAAACGACGATCCTTGAGTTGAGTTTTGTAGGAAATTAAAAACAAGCTGACGTTCTATTGCAAACAGTAGAGAATGCAATACTGCTGGTATATGGACTTTTCTAACTCTTCCATGATGAAGACTTTTCTGCTTTCCTTTGCAGTTCTTTGGAAAATCTAGTCAGAAGATGGTTGAGTTCTTACAGGGTTCTGTAGGAATCATACACAGAAATCATGCTGAGAGTATTACTTCATACATCAAAGAGAGTGTTGATGAAGAGTTGGAGGATGATGGTTCGAACTCAGATATGAAGCCAGCCCAGAAGAAACGACTTACTTTCTGTGTTGAAGGAAATATCAGTGTCGGAAAGACAACTTTCCTTCAGAGAATAGCGAATGAAACACTTGAACTGCGTGATCTTGTTGAGATTGTTCCAGAACCTATTAACAAGTGGCAAGATGTTGGACCCGACCACTTCAATATATTGGATGCTTTTTATGCCGAGCCAGAAAGATATGCTTATACCTTCCAGAATTATGTTTTTGTCACAAGGGTTATGCAAGAAAGAGAGTCATCTGGAGGTATCAAGCCTCTCAGACTGATGGAGCGGAGTGTTTTCAGTGATAGGATGGTAATCTCTCTCGCTCTCTGTTTTTTTGTTTTATTTTTGGTTTTTAAGTTGTTCTTAATGTAATCTAACAAAGTAGCCTGTCCTTTAGGATTTGTTTGGAAAACCATAATTCAACTTGTCTTGATCATGGGTTATATCTGTCATTGCTTTCCATGCTAAAATGAATTAAAGAACTTGAGAGGATTTTGTAACCTTTCAGAATTTGTTGGGTTTTTTATTTTATTTTATTCTCTCTCTCTCTCTCTCTCTCTCTCTCTCTCTCCCATTGATCGATCCTTACAAGATGAAGAACCCTATTCAAGAGTTTTGAGGGCTGATTCTTTTTATCTTTGTTTTTTTTCTTTATAATGTAAAAGGTCTTTGTTCGAGCTGTCCATGAAGCAAATTGGATGAATGAGATGGAGATCAGTATTTATGACTCGTGGTTTGATCCAGTGGTATCATGCTTGCCTGGGCTTATTCCTGACGGTTTTATATATCTTAGGGCAAGTCCTGATACTTGCCACAAGCGCATGCAGCTGAGGAAAAGAGCAGAGGAGGGTGGAGTCTCCCTAGACTATCTCCGTGGCTTACATGAAAAGCATGAGAGCTGGCTTTTCCCATTCCAAAGTGGAAACCATGGTGTATTATCTGTCAGTAAGCTACCATTGCATATCGACAACTCTTTACATCCTGATATAAAGGACCGTGTGTTCTATTTGGAGGGTGATCATATGCATTCAAGTATTCAGAAGGTACCATATCATTATTGCTACTTTTAACTGATCTTCTTCTCATGACTTCTCATCTTTCTATTCTAACCAGTAGTATTTTGTTCATGGGCAGGTTCCTGCTTTGGTTCTTGACTGTGAACCAAACATTGATTTCAACAGAGACATTGACGCAAAGAGGCAGTAAGATAACAACCTTTAATGATGTGTAATAAGCATGCATTGAAATGTCTCCGCCTGCCCCCGTAAAAGATAAAGAAGTAAATTCATGAAGCAGTAGACTAAGAATAGCTGTCAAATTCTTTGTTGCATTTGGCCTTTTCTATTGTTGTCTCATCTCTCCTCTCTCATTGTTGTCGTAGTCGCGGTTTTACACAACTATAGATTTAGAATAATCTGAACAATAGGCTGCCATGATGGTGCAAGTGTTTCTTGATTAACTTGCTATTTAATATGTTTTTTACATGTGGATATGATTGGCATTTCATCCATAGAAAAATTGTTTATTTCTTACCCTGGCATGGGTTATAACTTATACATAGAAACAACTAAACAGCTACCATGGGTGGACACACGTCTGTTATGTGTATCTTGCTACTTTGCATGTAGAAAAGGTTGTCTATACATGCCCTTTTGGTTCAGTTAGTGGTGTACGTTGATCGATAGTGGATACAGCAGGTTATGCTGCGTGTTAAACTTCTAGATAGTTGAGCTGTTTTGAAGTTGAATTTTATTTATTAACAGCGAAACCTGAATGCATTTTTTATTTATCTTGCACCTTTTGCTCTGTTGTAGGTATGCACGCCAGGTTGCTGAGTTTTTTGAATTTGTGAAGAAAAAGAAAGAAGTTCCAGCTGCAGAAGCTGGTAAAGATGCAACAAATAGCCAGCCCCAGGTGCTGCTCCCCCAAAAGGGTGGGCTATGGGTACCTGATGCAAAGCATTTTCCAGAGTCGGCACTAAAGTCTTTGGAATTCAGACGTGCCATGTCATCATTCATGTCGGGCTAGCTGCACTCTCTTTTGCTCCCTCGTTCTTTTTGTTTGACCCAGATTTATGTCAGAGGCATCTGCTTTTATCTGATGATCTCTGGGTGATTTAGGTCCTTTGTTCCTGTAAAAATGGTTTTAACCCTTAACCCCTCAGCGATGTAGAGAAGTAGTGTGCTTGTGGAATACTTTGCCAGTCTACTGTTCATTCTGTAGAAGCTTTATGTTCATTCTGTAGAAGCTTTACTTCTCTGTGAAGAGTTGCTATATTATGTAGTTGAAACTTCAGATGCAATTTAATTCTTCTAGCTTTTCAAAGTAGAAGCAGGAAGACATGTTTTGATAATTATTTGGTAAAATGAGCTTAGCTCATGCTTTAAAATGTTTATTAAAAAGTGAGATTTGGAGCAACACTAAAATATTGTTACAAGATTTTTGCAACAATTCCAGCTGGTGGAACACAAATGCAGGTTACAGAGGCGGAAGCAATTCAAAGAACTGTGGAAGATGAAGTGCTGTTCATTTAAAAATGAAATATTTAGAACAATATTACAACCTGTTCTTCCTACATTGTATAGAACACACATCTCGGGGCTCAAAATTGTTGACATTTTCAGTGTAATGGATCTACATATATACTTTTCATAACCAGCTCTTTACATGACAGACTGCTATAATTTACATATGTACGAACAGGATCCCAAAATGAGACATCTTCAATTTCTCTAGGAATTTGAGAAAAAGAATGATTGATCCTGACGCTTTTTCATATCCCAAGATCAAATGATGGAAAACTGAAAAGAGTGGAATTGCGAGGGATTTCCTGTGGCTCTATTGTTGACATCTCAGACTTCTGTTTGAGAAGCAAGGTGGCCTGGGCCTCCACTGCGTCGAGGTCGAGACCTTCGTAAAATTGATCATCGGAAAATGCATCGTCGTTTTTGTCAACATGCTGAATCGAGTCTCCGGCTGCAGTCTCCGATTGAAGCAAGAACTCTGGCTCTAAGTTGATAGTAGGAACCGATTCTAATTGATGACGCCGCAACTTCCTCTTTCGACTTGCCGTCTGATGATTTCCTCCTAGGGAAACGCTGGTTGTAGTAGGCATCTCTGGTGAGGAGAGCCTCCTCATCGGAGAAGATTCTGAATTTCTCCCAGCTGATTGATTTGCCAGCTCCGTTTGAGGCGTATGGGGAGAATACGAGGTTTTCCCCAAAGAACTTGCAGAATCACCATCTACGGTCAGTGAAGCCACAGCGTCGGGACTGAAAGTGGCGTTTAATTTATGCTGCGTCGGCATTGGCGATTGGCTCAGCAAAGAACGCCTGTTCAGAGATTCATTTGCCATGAGAAATAGTCTCTTTCACATGGTAAAAGGCCAAGAACAATGAACCTTAAAGAGTGAATATTTAGGAATTATAGAAGGCTATGCTTGCTGAAAGGGCTTGCTGTACATATTGCTGGGCAGAGAAGAGGATCATATAAGACAGGAATCAGAAGAGGAGTCGACAATATCAAAGGATAAACAAGCTTAACAAACATCTAAGTCTTTCTACTTTTGAGTTCGGAAGCAATGCTACCATGTCATCCCAGTTTAAATATGCAAAACTCGAACAAAAGTACTTCTTGTTCAAAAAGTTAATCAACAAGTTCAAAGAGAATAAACCAATCAGACTTGAACATGTAAAATCTACATATAGCTAAGTTCAATTAATAATCAAAACAGACTTGAGAAAATCAACTTTAAAGATTTTATATTTGTCTCAATCAATTTTATGACAATCCTAAGCACATTTCCCTAATAAAATATTTGATATTCAACTTATCATTTGAATCTCACTTGATTAATAATCAATGATATTTTCAAAGTAGAACTCTCAGAACATTTCATAGTGTCGCCAAATCTTGCATTTGTGGAGTTCTTCACACAAGACAGGAGCTTAGAGGGGAAGAGAGAGAGGGAGACCTGTAAATTGCCATCATGTCGATTTGACAACTTTCAGCTGGATTACTCGCTACTGTTGGATTGATCCTGTCATCTATGAAACTATCATATGAACCGTCTTGCAGCTCGTCTTCCTCATCATCAGATGTATCAGCATCTGAAGATACCCTGAGAGTGATCAAAGAGTAAGTCAGAATCTCCATTCTTCAAACATTTAATTGAAAGTGTTCCTTCTTTCTGTTTGATATTAGTTCAAGGTACAAAATGGAATGTTTTGTGTTCATTCAATTATCTGCAGAAGATCTTACTCGGCCTCCTCCTCGATGAAGGCTCTGACATCTTTAACTGGACTCTTTTTACCTGAATGAAAGAATAAAATAAATGAAATTCTGATGTACAACTTGGAAGGTCAGTTGTATAACACATTGTAACACCATAACCAGCATCCTCGGGCTCCATTCAACAGAAAAGATGGCTTGAGTAATTTAATTGTAGGAGAAAGAAAATAGGATCAGAGAAACAATTAGAACATCAGACTTGGAATTCAAGGTACCTCTGGAATGCTTATTTCGAATAGGGCTGGTAATAGAAAATGATTTGGCAAGATTAGCTATTGGAACAACATTTTCTTTTATGCTTTTCTTTCTCCTACTTTCGCGATCTCCAATTCTGCGCAACCTTTTGAACTTGCGCCTGCGTTCAACACTTCCTGACTTGTCTCCAGAACTTAAATGCCAATCTTTGCTATTGCTTTTGTTTGTCAAGTTTGCAAATGGAGTCTGACCTTCCTCAGCAACTGAAGAAGCGGATGTTTGTCCATTTTTGCTGACATTACTGTTCGACTTGAATACAGGAGTTTGGATTGCATTATTAACGGGAGAGGAAGAACCATTTTTGTCATAGTTGCTAGTTTTCAGAATCTGGTTATCATTTCTTCCTGGATTTGAAGACTCCATCATCAACTCACTCGGCAATAGGGCCAGCGGAACAAGACCTAGAACCAGAAACACACATTTCAAACATAAGACAAGTTTTTCACTCCCATGAATCCCAGGCATAAATTATATAGGATCTGGAGAAGAATGCTGACCTCTGTCGTTGACAGGGGACTCTGGAACAATACCAGATTTAATCAAATTGGTCAGTCGTGGACTAAGCTCTGTATCTGCAAAGTCATCTCCACATTCATCAACCAGAGGCGAGGGTGCCTTGATTTCCACAACATCAGGCATCTTACCGATACTATCTTCTTCATTTGACAGATTTCCATCTGAAGGCGGTGTTTCAGGAATATTCTCAACCCCATCCAATGTCTTCTCCTGCTGGAGATCAGAGTCACATAATTCAGGTGTTGGCAGAGCTTCATCCTTTAAGCATTTTGTTGGAGAAGTTGTTTCTACAACAGCCATAGCTTCCATAACTAGCTCCATGTTGCCTTCAGCTGAAGTCTCCAAATAGCAAGATTCTTGCCTTGCAGGATTCAGCAACTTCGTACCAGTTGTGATTGTACACTTAGAATGTGATGCTTCTTTGAGAGGAAGTAAAGGGACAGATAAAATCGTGACCTTTCCAAAAGCATCGATGGATACATAATCTGAACCAAAGAGATAGGAGTGCACAAGAGGATCTTGACTACAAAAATTAGGCATGCCATGCTTCTCTTTAGTTTTTAAGTTCTTCCTAGGTGATACATCAGAGACCAATACCTCATTTTGTGATCTTATGCTTGAAGAAATATCGAGAACTAGCAAATCTGCACGAGGATTTTGACTACAAAAATCAGGCACGCTGTTCTTCTCTTTGGTTCTTAATGTCTTCCTAGGTGATGCATCAGAGACCAATACTTCATTTTGCGATCTTATGCTTGGAGAATTATCAAGAACTGGCAAATCTGCAAAATATTTGAAAGTATTTACATCAAACACAATAGTATTTATAGATCCGCAATAGCATGCTGGCCATCCAATAAACAATACAATACAACTTTCACAGAGCTAAGCTACATTTTCATCATAAAGAACCAAGAACGCTATTATGCTAATGATTCAACAACGCTCTATTCAAGTCAAAATATTCAAGTCTCAGAAATTCCAATCAGACACTGGCTTAAAGGATGCAATCAAATTCGAGAATATGGACACTATCTACCTCTATTAGCATAAACATGGGATAACTTTTGAGCAGGAAGATAAAGGAAATGCAAAAAGATTTCCATATATATAGAATTATCTAAGCGGCTACTTGTGGTCCTTTTGACCAATTTGTGGAGTTATATAATTATGAATATCAAATGCCCCTTTGTAGCTAGGAAATGAGAAAATAAATAACTGCAGCTTGAATCTCACAAGCATTGGGACTTTGAAACCAAAAAGACAAAAGTAAAAGTGCCTAAACTTCTGACTGAATTCGGATCATGCATTATCACAAAGTTTCTATCCCTTCATTATTCGATACACATCTCAACCATCCTTTGGAAGACAAACAAAAAGCAGACTGCTTTCTCCACATGAAACCTTTTGCACTAGAAACCTTTTAGAGGAATTACAGATGATATTACCTTTTACTCCATTCTCGCGCAGTTCAGCAGTGTTGGCCACAAAGCTCTTTTCTGGAAAGACTTCATCCTAAATCCATCACACAATCAAATAAGACTACTATAATGCAATAAATGAAACACAAGAGCACCAATAGTTCAAACAGAACCTCAACAACTGTCGTTTTGCAGTCCCCAGAAAATATTAGTCCTTGCAAATGTTGCATCGTGTCAATCAACATCATAGTTCTATATCCATGCATTATCTTATGGACTCTAGATGCAAATGTCTGGAAGTGAGGAAAAGCTATAAGAGATGGCTTCCATGTGTTTCCAGCAGAAGAGTGAAAATATTTGGCAATTAAACTAGTCTCAGCAGCTGTGAGTTTGTCTTCCAAAACAGATGTCCGAGGAGCATGATTATCTTTCACTTTCTTCCTGTGAGGAACATACTGTTCAATGGACAGCTCGACAAATTGGACTTCTGGCCTATAAATATGGGGAATCTGGCCAGCAGATGGGGAAAAAGAATTAATAATAACATTCTTACTAAATCAATTTATGAAAGGAAGGCAAAACTATGAATGGAAAAAAGTTAACTTCTTATAAAGATCTCACCATCCTTGGACTGGAATGAAAACTAAAGCTATTCATCCCCCCATTTCGCATGTGCTTTCTAACTGCCTTGCCTTTTGCCTGCTTTCGTATGTAACCCTTCAATTCTGACCCTTCACAAGCTAAAACTAGTAACACTGTCAAGGAATTACTCCAGTTAGCATTAGAAACTTGTACAGGTATTGAAACCCGGAAAATTGAAAAGAGAACAGGTATGCTTATGTTAGTGTCATTAATGATCCACTCAATGAAATGCATTATCCAATTAGAAAAGGATATCCACTCGTCCATCATTCTTTCTTCCAGTTCTCCCCATACGCTGAATCATTCTCAACGGTGACACATTAGCGTCAAAGCATATTACCAGATCAACTTCCATGATATCCAATCCTTCTTCACCAATTGATGTAGCAACAATGACATTGTAACCACCAGCCCGGAATTTCTGTGGAAGAAAAAAGTAAGCCACCAGAAAGATCCGAAAAAAAGTGAAAAGAGAATGATGTTTACCGCCAACACATCCTGTTGAACTTTCTGTGACTGGCCTTTCAATGCTTTTCCTGTAAGATACCATATCTAATGAATCTTTTACGAAATATTTACCAAGTATCTTTCCTACTTACCCTAATAACAATTGATGATAAGAATGAAAATGTAGAAATATTTTCAGTGTAAGAGTGTTGAATAACTTAAAAGGAATTATGAAATGTGGAAGTGAGGCGGGTAGCTAGGGGAAGAGGGAAGGAGTGGGGTCATTGCATTTTCTCCAATTTCCTAGACTAAAGGATCAGTTGGCATGTCCCATTACCATTAAACTTTTCTCCAATTACCTCTGCATTTGATCTTATAATTGACACGCTTATCATATTCAATAGAAAAGCTAGTAAAGTTTCGCAAAGGGATGAAAGTTATAAATTAACATAGTAAATATCAGATAATCATTTATCATAGCATGACCAATCGGGTGTTTCTTTTTTTGTTGTTGGGTTGTGGGGCCGGCGGGTGGGTTTGCCCAGATTTACTTAACACACGCCACTCACTTTTGGTATGTCCAAAATTCAACAGTTAAAATCCATGACATAATATCCATGGTCAATACAAGGTTGATAACACTAAACCCGAACTGCCATGTATTTTGGCAGAATGCATTCTACTGTTATACTTAATGGCTAAGAAAAAACTAGCGAAAAGAACAGCAAACCTGAGCTTTGGCCAATAAACTGGGTAGCTCTAACTAAATCCTTGATATTCGACAGTGCTTCCATTATGTCCCTGAACGATTGCATATTATGACCAAGAGAAAAGAAGGATTAACAAATGCACAGTGGAATGGGAGCATCATTACTAACTTGAATGATTAAAAATCCTTTTCACCTGACACTTCCCCTGAAATTGGAGAAAATAATAACCCTTGAGTTTTGTGGATCCTTTGTTTCTGCAACAAAGGATTCAATCAAGTTCTCAATGTAATGTAGCAAAAATAGGTCAAAGACGCAGCAAAGAGGACAAAATAGTCTTCACAATTTCATTGCACGAAAGCAAGGGAATAGGCCACATACTGAAATGATCGAGCAGAACTTCTAACATTTTAGACAATTTAGGACTGGGTGCACCATGAGCCAAGCTTCGCTGCATTAAAAGTTTTGCTTTCCAAATATCTTCATTTTTACTCATAAATCTAGCAAAAGACCTGCAAAAAGATGGCTTCACCATAAACAGATGTTAAACCTTGAAGAGCATGTTCTAAATGACCTTCAATTCAAAGTCATTCACATTTAATACAATTACCACACTATTAAGTACGTTTATATTGGAAAATTCAGGCAATTAAACTGAAACTCCAATAAGGAAAATTCCTTAAGATCAACTCAGACACAAAGATTAACTTCAATCCTGTAAACAATTTAGAATATAATTGGACAGTGGGATGATATCACCCTTCAACTTGAATGACAAGATTGAAGCCATGCTGTCTCATCTTATAAAGACATTGCAGAAGGGTAGTAAGCACCAGAACATACCCTCGTTGCAGTTTTTCTTCCAGCATTTCATATGATGGCCTAATCCCGTGGCTTGAGAGTAACTTGTGGATATGATAGAGAGTAATAAGAACTCCAAAATATCCTTCCACTTCGTTATACTTAATGTGGGGAAGGTCAGGCGGGGGGGCTTGACGAAATTTATCCCTCGAGTTAAGTAACTCACATGGACTCAACTGTCAACCACCAAACGAGAGAGAGATGAGTAAGAAAACAAAGAGAAAGTGGTGGGCTTTTCTATGATTTACAATAAAGAAATCAAATAGCAGCGAAGCAGAAAAACTCCCAGAAGCACAACTCAAAATTCTGAACTACAGTTGAGAAAAATTTAAAAAAATGATCTCTAATTGCAGTACAGTTTGTATGGGATATAATACACGTAAAACACCAGGGGTGCGTCAAACATTTTAAAACACAAAAGTCCAAGCAATTAGATAATTATATGACAGAGACTTATAGTGCTTTACAAAGCTTTTGTTATAGAAATGCATAATCACAAATGTCATATTAATTACTAAGCAATTCATTAAAAGACTTTTTTGTAGAATATATATAGTGAAAATAGGTTATGTGCAACAAAAGCTAAGTAAACTGCATCAGATCGTTATATTCCAAGGGAACATCAAAAAGCCCACTTGATGGTGGCTTCTTGACCACTAAATTTTTCTTTCCCAGACCTAAAGTAAACTTTAATTTGTCTCTAAATCAAAATTGCATCTCAATGGTGAATCAAATCTGTCAGGTTAGATACTTAATCTATCCACATCTCTACAGCCATACTCTAAAGCAACGGCATCATGGTATGCAGTACCACTTGTCAATCTACTCAGACAATCAATAATGATCTCACCAAGGCTAAAGATCAGCTGCTACGTATTAATTCGAGGGATATAAGATCTCAACCAAGATTTGATTAAATCCTCACTAGAAGATGACAATCAGTTTGCAATTAAATCCTAATTTCAAGACAGACTGGTGAACTCAAAATATTTTCTTATAGGGACACATCGGAGTTCACCTGTTTTTTTTTTTTTTGGTTCCTTTTTTTCCTTAAAGAGGGACACAATCCATTTATTAAAGATTGTTAGTTTGAGCCTTACAAGGAGTGTCGTACGTTGCACGAAAATTTAAGAGTTCCTTGTGTCCCATATTATTCTCTTTACTAGAAATCAAAGACTGTTTTGTGTTTGCATCATCAAATGACAGATCATGGCAGCTTTAGTGATATTAATGGAGCTGAAGAGTTCCCAAGAAGTTTCCATAGGTAAAAGGAAACAGGTCTAGATCTCCAAACTCCAAAACTGTGACAAAATCTCTACTACCTGAGTTAGTGAGATAGTAAAGGCACACAGACATGGGGCCCAAAAGTGTAAAACAGCGGAAATGGGAAACTATTTATTAGATGGCGAAGGAGTATATTTTTCATAATGCCAATTGCCAAGGAAATATATTAAAGCTTGACACTTGTTTAGAAATTGCAGCAAGCAAATACAATACAAGGTTAATGGCATAACCAATTGGGTTAAAAAAAAAAAAAGCAAAGCACAAGTTCGCCAAAGGATAATTGGATAATTATAATATACGGAACCATACAGTTTGGTAGTCTCGATTCTGGAGAACTCCAATGGTAGAAAGCCTGGCTACAATTGGACGTATTACATCTGAGAGCTTATTATTTATTTCTTCTGCATCTTGCCCCATTGCAACCTAGTAATATTACAATCAAGCTGTCACATCCATCCGCACCCAGAGACACATACTTATGCAAGCAAAAGGCTCCAAAATGGACAAAAATAACATACCTGAATTAACTCTATCTTCCTGTTGTGAACATAGGGGCTGACGTCATCATCACTTTCATTACGATATTCAAGTGTTGATATATACAAGTTATCAATAATATGCTGAATTGTTTGCTGCTTTGCTGATAAAATATATTCAGAATAAGCATATAAAATAATTTTAGGACTTTATAGAACTCAAGTAGATGCTTGGAACTCACATCCTGGTGTTGCAGTCAAAGCTAATATTCTCAGCTGCACAGGTACAGCCATTAGCTAAAAATTTGGAGTCGTTAGAATCCCGGACCAGTGACGGTATCCAAAAATACTGAAGTGAATGAAATAGAAGAACAAACCTCACGAACTGCAACACTATAAGAATAATTTCCCAATGCTCGATGAGCTTCATCAATCACCAACAACACCAAGCAGTTCACCATGCATGTGCCTATAACAAATTACTTCATAAGCAAATAAGTAATGGAAGACACAACAGAAAGATATCACATGAGAATAACTTTGGTCAAAGGTTTGAGGCATCTGCTAATCATAAAAAGGGTTGAGACAGAAGAAAACGTAGATTAATTTCATAGCTCTACATAAGATGTTTTTCATGTGCGATGTTTAGCCTTTAAATTTCTTATATTTAGATAACAAAAGATTGTTTCCATTAAAGCACTGAATAAAGATCTTTCTTCAACTATTGAAGACTCAACTTTGCTCCTTAATCCAATTGTGAAGCACTACTTCCGAACCAAACCTTCTTTCACTACTTCCCATGGTGAAGGAAAGCTTAAGTAGTGATTACTAACAAATAATTGAGAGTATTTCTGTCCATAAAATTTCTGTGTCAAAGTTTAAACCGTAACAATCTCAGCCATAGCAGAATATATAGGAATAGTTGAAAACTTCACCTGACTGAATATCCTTTTCCAGTACTTGTGGTGTAACAAAGAAAACACGTTTAGTTTTCCAAAAGCATGCCCTTTTTGTGGGATTTATCTGACCCGTTAGATCAATTGTCCATTCCTGCAATCAGTTTGAAACGTATCTTCTTGTAACACATAAATGATTCTAGTAAAAATTTATCCAAGAAGTGGCCAAAAGGTAATGGTATCACCATGGTGATGAGTGAAGAAGCATCTTACTTGAGGAATTCCAACAATATTGTGACATGCTTCTATTTGTTGCATGACAAGGGGTCGAGATGGGGCAGCAAAGACTATTTTCCCTGTCATGGAAACACCCAACCAAGCATTGATGTCTATGTTTGACAAGTAAAGCTCCCAAAAGGGAAGCACGAGAAAATACTCAAGAGTGAGAAACTGGATCATATATGTATTCATGCAATCCAAGTTAAAAATTTCGTGCACATGATATGTGTGCCTGTGAACAGACAATTAAAAAAAATGAATAATTTTGGATAGCATATGTTGTTAATGCAAATATTAACATATGTGGACAAAGATTTCACAATGGTTCAAACACATTTCTTGGAACAAGAGATACTTTTCTTCAAATAAAACAGAAAGTTGAAGTACAGATTGTCAATATCTAAGAGGGAGATAGAACCAACTAGACTATGGCCGTCAAAATTAATAGAAACAACCAAAGCTAGAAAAGGTACGCTTTCCTTATGCAGGTATTAGATGGTGGGTTTTTAAATGGTTCAAAACATGGCACTTTGATTGCATACAATCATTGGAAAAAGCCAATAGCACACTGATAAATAGTGTTATCTGGTACAAGAATAAGTACATGTAACCAATTGGAAGTTGGTTGGGATAAATAATACTGAGAAGTATCCTACCATCAGGAAACCACCTGAAGTAGTTATACATGACAACTGCAGCTATAAGTGTCTTTCCAAGTCCTGTTGGCAATGCCACCAATGTATTTGAAAATAACGCTTTCTTGGTGATAGCCAATTGGTACTCACGAAGAGGAACATTAACTGCATGATTCAAAACATCGTTAAAAGCTTTCACTTTGAGAAATAAAAAAAGTAATTGAAAAATAAAATCCTATACAAAGCTTATGCACGAAAACTTGAAGCAACAGTTCACAGCTCAATTTTTGAAATCATGATACCAGCTTATCAATTTTCCGAATCACAACAAAAAATTTCTCAATAGAAGGATTGGTGCTTGTGTCCGAGTAAGTTAGAATTTTTGACAACGAAGAAGCAAAAAATCAATTGCTCCATCAGAAAAGGAGATATTATGACCCATGGAGACAACAGCCACCATTAAGACTATGTTAGCAATAGTTTATACTCATCATCAATGTTAGTTCAATATATTAGGCACATAACCGTTAACTCACCAAACGACAAGTATTAGGAAATTAGATTAAAGATATGGGCTATCCTGTAGCAATATATATAATCAATTGCTTCCCTGAGAACAGAAGAAAAGAACCCAAAAATTTACACTACCAACAGAAAAGACACGAACTTGGAATTGCTTATTGAAAACCCATTTCGTTAATGTCAACAAGAAACGCATTCACCAATTTTCCAATCACAAAAGAAGGATAAAAATTAAACAAAATTGTAAGAAACCTGGGTATATCCAAGTTTTGGCTGCCTCAGCATCAATGTCGATGCAGCTCACGGGTTCATCACCCTCTACGCCATCTTGGTCTCGTAATTCGGCACCTCGATTCTCTAACCGAGGTCCCGGCCTGGCCATGAACTTATCGAGCGTGGATTGCCGACAAAACCCGGCCTTTTGGTTGGTCTTAGAGCACGAAGCATTTGAATCAGGAGTCGTAAAACGGGAAACAAATTGACCCGCACAAGAAGTGGAGGGCTTCGCGGTCTCGCAAGCGACATCAATTTCTCTAACGGCTGCTTCCCAATCGAAACCCTGGAGAGAGACAGAGAGAGCAAGACTGAGAAACGAAACGGAGAGTTCAGAGAGAAAGTAAAAGGGAGGGGACCAGAATGGGTGTACGTCGTCGTCTTCGTCGACGATTTGGTGAGCAACGGTGGAGGTCATCGGACGGTGGAGACTGGCGAGAAACTGAAAGACCAAGAAGACACTCAACATGAACGGAAAGCAAAGGGGCGAAGAGCAAGAGAGAATTCTCGCGGCAAAACTTTGAAAGCTACTGAGCGTTGCATGATTTAAGCCCATGTCTCTAATGGGCTTTGCTCGAATCCAGTCCATTGGGATCCAACAACATCTTTTCGGCCTTTTTATCCGAGCCTGACAGTTCTAAGCAAAAAGTGAACGTTAGTCTATTGAAGAATATACATCACTAATGTATAAAACTCTAGATTGAATCATAAATAATAAGAAATATAAGAAGTAAGGTGGTTCGGATCAATACAATGTCTTATATTCATTGTCACCTATGCAATTACTGATCTCTTCTCCTTTTATTAAGTATATCCAATAAAATATAAAATAATATTCTTTAGTTGGTCAAGGCTCATTTAGGTGTGATCCTCTCTTCTGTATCTTTCCAAATTAATGACAAAGGGAATTATAAATGAATATTACTAAAAATGCTTATTATTCAAAAGATAATAACTTCTATAATGGTTATAGGATATACAAGAAATATATTTAAGATACGCTTAAAATAAATTAATTTAACTTTGCTAATTTCACTCCAAATTCTTAACAATAGGCTATGGCTTTCTACCACAATGGATAAAAAAATATTAAAACCTATTGCTCAAATGATGAAATGCATATCAAATTAAGATATTAGTAATAGGAGATATATTTTTATATTATTTTTCATATGTTATCTTCTTCTAAGCGTGAAAAATTATAAAAATTCAATTAACAAGTGATAGGATGTCATTCAATTTTAAGAGAAAGAAATATCACCGCACATCATGAGGTGCCAAGCCACGATACTGATAATGTAATGTACACTCATATACTATTTTATTAGATAACGTGGCTTACTATTATATTTTAAATGTCAATATAATATCAACTATTTGGTGTTAATGTAATTAATTGTTTACCGTTTACTTTAAAGTTTGGTCATGTTGTATACGAACTAAAACACAAGGAAGACAAGATCTTATTCCACACCATCAATCATTCATTAACTTTTGGAACAAATGAAAAAAATAATCGATGGTATTGATCATCTCACGTTACCTAAATTATACTTAAAATAAAATATATGTTATCTTTTGGTAAACTTATTTTGTAAATAAATATGTTCATTTTTTCAATAACTTGGAGGTTAATGGATAATTTCGGTCTTTGTAATGAAATACCAAACAAAAGTAACTAAAGATTGATCCAAATCAGTCAACTCATAAGAGTTAGAACGTAATTAGATATATTATCAACAACCTTCTAAATTTTAGATTAAAAAAGACAATCTTGTTACAAGAAAATCACTATAATTTGCTATATCGTTGAGTTCCTATATTAGAATCATCAATATGAACTTTAGTTTTATAAAAGGATTGTTACTTGGTTGTGACATCAATGGTTTTAAAGGTAACATCTTTGTAATTTGTGCAATTGGGATTGAAATTGCCGATCAACTCCAATTCATAGTCAGCACATATTTTGCAAAATTCATCAACGTCATTCTAATCCTTCATTCATGCAGCATGTTTATAATGAGGAGAATGCAATAACGGATTGTGTTGCCAATCATGGGCACACAACTCATAATGTTGAAATCTTTGATAAGCTTGGATCCTTGCCTCCATCATGCCTAGCTATCTTAAAGAAAGACTAGCTAGGCCTAAGTAATTATAGGCCACCATAGGCCAACATGATTAGCTCTAATTCATGAGTCATAGCCTATTTTGTAAAATTCATCAACGTCATTCTAATCTTTCATTTGTGCAACATGTTTATCATGATGAGAATGCAATAACAGATCATGTTTCCAATCATGGACAACAATTCAAAATGTTAGAATCTTTGATCAACTAGATCCTTGCCACCATCATGCTTAGCTACCTTAAAGAAAGACTACTTAGGCCTAAGTAATTATAGGTCATCATAGGTTAAGCATATGTATTGCTTGTGGTATTTCATATTTGAATTTTATGATCATTAGTGATGTAGTCTTTTTAGCTAATTTTGAAGGGTTAAGCTTATACTTTAACCTTTGTACTTATTCAAAGTATAATTATTTCAACTAGTATGGTTGTTATTAATAAAATTTGTCAAGGTTCCAATTTTTTTTTTTAAAAAAAAAAGAACTTTTCCATGCTAAAAGAATAGAATCATGGGACTACACTTCCTCAAATTTGGATTGTAAACATCAGTAGAATGATGATAAAGTGAAAATCATATTTATAAAAGTATCATATAGTTCAATTCAAGCAAATATCTTTTCACATGAGATTTTGTTATCTAGTCATATTGATATTATGATTATAGGAAGCAAACTAGTTTAAACAAACATGGACATCAATATATTTGTGAATTTAGATTGTCAAATATGTTATATTTGAAAGAACTTAAATGTCAAGAAAAAATCTAGCTCATCATAACAAAGTATTGCATAAAAGTAATTGAAGACTACTTAATTAAATGTTATAATGCACCAGTACATATTGTCCATAAGCTTTTTGATGATGCAAATAATAATATGGTTGTAGTAAATTACTAAGAACTATTATCTTATCACATGCATCAATTACAATGATTAGTAACGAATTTCATGTTTTTAGAATAGGGTCTTTACTTGGCTATATTATCAAGGGCCTTAAGGGTAACATGTTATTTTAGTGACATTTTCTAGAATGGGGCTTGAACTGTTGTTTAGTCCCTTCATATGTCATAAATTGTTGTTTTAAAAGTCATCCATCTCATCATGATCCTTAAAACATTAGATGAGACTATGACTTTATCAAATACTAAAATAATACAATCATCTAAGTACATATCCAATGATTTTAAATGTCCTAAAAATGATGATAGGTATTGTTAAGTTAATATCCTTTAATTCATGTCATCTTTTCATGACATAATATGGTTAATGTGCAAAACATTAGCAGAATAAGTCCAAAATTTAATTAGTAAGATATTACTTCAAGAATATAATGGGTTTATAAAAAAGTTAAATTTCTACTTTGCCTCATTCTATGATGAAAAAAAATATTAACTGCCAATATAATTCATCTCCTTTTCTATAATAAGCCTTTCCTTCCCGTACTCTTTCTCTCTTTTTGGGAAGTTAATGATGTCACTCTAATCCTTCAAAGGTTGGATGAGATAATGAATTTATTAAATACTAAAAGAACACAGTTATCAAAGTGTATCTCAATAAAAAAATTTTTTAAATATCCTAACATATAGGTACATTTAAGAGGCTAAGATCTTTTAATTCAAATCAACATCCTTTCATGACATAATATGGTTAATATGCAAAAGATTGGTAGAATAAATCCAAATTTGATAACTAAGATATTACTTCAAGAGTAGAATAGGTTTATAAGAGAGTTTAATTTCTATTTTGCCTTATCCTATTATTAAAAGAAATACTACTTGTCCCATTATAATTCATCTTTTTCCCTTTAAGAAGGCCTTTTCTCACTCTTTCTCATAGTCATTGATTTTACTATGATCTTTCAAACATTGATGAGACAATGACTTCATTGAATACTTAAAAGAACACAATCATCTAAGTAAATTTCTTTAAAATTTGTTTTGAAAAATGCTAAGAATAGTGATAGTTATAATTAAGAAGTTGATATCATTGAACTGAAATCACTATCATTTCATGGCATAATATGGTTGGTGTGCAAAAGATTAGTACAATAAGCTCAAAATGTGATTATTAAGATATTACTTCAAGAATAAAGGGTGTTTATAATAGAGTTTAATTTCTATTTTGCCTCATCCTATTATGAAAAAAAATATTACTTGTCCCATTATAATTCATATATTTTTCTCTAACAAGTCCTTATCTCACTCTTTCTCTCTTTTTAGAAGTCATGGGTTCATTGTAATCCTTCAAATGTTGGATGAGACAATGATTCTATCAAATACTAAAAGAACACAATCATCTAAATACATTTTCTTGAAAAAAAAATTTAAAGACCTAAAGAATAATGACAAGTATAGTGAGGAGGTTGATATCATTTAATTCAAATCATGTCTTTTTATGACATAATATGGTTAATGTGTAGAAGATTAGTGGAATGAGTCCAAGTTTGATAGCTAAGATATTACTTCAAGAATGAAGTAAGTTTGTAAGAGAATTTAATTTCTATTTTACCTCATCTTACTCTAAAAGAAAATCCTACTTGCCTTTATAATTCATCTCTTTTTCTCTAACAAGTCCCTTTCTTACTCTTTCTCTCTTTCTAAAAGCCATTGATTCCCTATAATCCTTTAGACATTGGATGAAACAATGATTTTATCAAATAATAAAAGAACACAATCATCTAAGTACACTTCTTAAAAAATTGTATTTAAAGATCGTAAGAATAATGGTAGGTATAGTTTAATGGCTGATATCATTTATTTCAAATCAACATCTTTTCATGACATAATATAGTTAATGTGTAAAAGATTAGTGGAATAAGTCCAAATTTGATAACTAAGCTATTAATTCAAGAATAATGGGTTTATATAAGAGTTTAACTTTTTTTTTTTGCCTCATTTTACTATGAAAAAAAAAATACTATTGGCCATTGTAATTCATCTCCTTTTCTCTAACAAGTCCTTCTCTCACCTATTTTTTTTTTTTTTTGCAAGTCATCAATTGTCAGATGAGACAATGACTTTATCAAATTCTAAAAGACCATAGTCAACATCTTTTCATGACATAGTATGATTAATGTGTTAAAGATTAGTGGAATAAGTTTAAAATTTGATTGCAAAGATATCCTTTCAAGAATGGAATAGGTTCATTAGAGAGCTAACTTCATTTTTGCCTCAATCTATTGCCAAAAAGATAACTTGCCTTTATAATTTTATCTTCCTCTCTTTTATGTTTGCAAAAAGTCTTTATCGTTTAAAAGAAATGATTCCTTGACTAATACATATGGAACTAGCTTAAAGATTAACAAATTAAGGGTTGGTTTTTCCTATATATATCTTAATTTATTCTACACTTTGTTTCACATATGTTTGGTGGCAAACATAAATTCACACTTTTTACATACTCTTTAGGGATCAAGGACACAATGGAGTATTATGTGAAAAGGGTTCCACTTGGATTCTTTCTCTTTTTTGTGTGGGTCTTGTTGACACTTTGTGTAAAAGCATTTTCCATGAAGGAATCATCATACATTATTCAAATGGACAAGTCCAAAATGCCTACCGTATATACCACTCATCACAATTGGTACGTGTCCACCATCAATTCCTTGAAATCTTTAAATCTTGTCTCATTGAACAACCACAATGCCCATCCTTTTATTTTGTATACCTATGATAATGTTATTCATGGTTTTTGTGCTACTTTGACTCTAAATGAACTTAAAGTTTTACAAAAGTCTCCAGGGTTCATCTCAGCTCAAATTGATACCATTGTAAAACCTCAAACCACCCACACTTATAATTTTCTCTCCCTCAATGCTAGTAATGGTCCATGGAAATCCTCAAATTATGGTAAAGATGTCATCATTGCCATCTTGGATAGTGGTGTGTATCCTGAAAGTCCAAGCTTTAATGACAAAGGTATGTCAACTAAAGTTCCATCAAGGTGGAAAGGTTCATGTGAAGGAGGAAAAGATTTCAATTCCTCTATGTGTAACTTTAAGATTATAGGAGCAAGATACTTTAATAAAGGCTTGAAAGTGAAAATGAAATGGAGGCAAGGTTATGTTAAAGACTCTGCTAGGGATGATACAGGGCATGGGACCCAAGTGGCCTCTATTGCAGCAGGTAATTATGTTGATGAAGTATCATACTTTGGTTATGCTAAAGGAACAACTGTTGGTGTTGCACCACGAGCAAAGTTGGCTATTTACAAAGTTGGAGGGAAATTAGGGCATTCCAAATCTGATTTTTATGCGGCAATTGAACAAGCTATCATTGATAATGTGGATGTGATAAACTTGTCCCTAGCTGTAGTGAATCCATTAGATGAGGATGATTTTGCATCCACGACATTCTTAGCTATGGAAAACGGCAAAGTAGTTGTGGCTGCAGCAGGAAATTATGGACCTCACTTGAAAACTTTACGGAATGGGTTCCCATGGGTTTTAACTGTCACTGCAAGCACCATTGATCGATGGTTTGCAGGATCTTTGGTTTTGGGAAATGCTGTGACCATTTTTGGATGGTCTATGTTCCTAGGTGATGCCAAATTACAAAACCTACCATTGGTTTATGATGAGAATCTCTCATCATGTAGCTCACAAAACCTTAAAAAGGATGTTCCCCATGGGATTATCATATGCATCCCTGGGAATGTCCAACATCAAATTTCTTCCATTTGCTTATCAAATGCATTAGGGGCAATTCTCATCCACAACCATCCTACAATTAAAGAAATTGATGATATTTGTTGCCCTTGCATTTTAATTAACCAAGAACAAGCAAAAGTAGTGATGTCTTATGTGAAGAATAGTGTTTCTCCAACTATCACTATGAATTTTAAACAAACCTTTACAGATATAAAACCAGCACCTATTGTGGCTTACAAAGCTTCAAGAGGTCCATCAACGACCTATTCAAGTATCTTAAAGCCAGACATAATGGCACCCGGGTCATTGGTTTTGGCTGCTTGGTTTCCAACCATACCATCATCCAAAACAAGATTAGGAAAAGATTTACATAGTAGCTACAAAATCACCTCTGGAACATCCATGGCTACTGCTCATGTTTCTGGTGTTGTGGCACTTTTAAAAGCTATACATCCAAAATGGAGTCCAGCTGCCATTAAATCTGCCATAATTACCACTGCAAGCACACTTGATAATACTTTAAATCCAATTCGAGACTCTAATTTTGAGCTTGCTTCACCTTTGGCCATGGGAGCAGGTCAAATTAATCCTACCCAAGCACTTGATCCAGGTTTGGTTTATGAAACAACTCCTCAAGATTTCATGGATTTCCTATGTTCAACCTTTACTGAGAAACGAGTCTTTTCCATCACCGAGCGTCATTGTGTCAACCGATCTTTTGATCTTAATTACCCATCATTCATGTCCTCTTGTTTTTCAAACAATAACACATTGACTGTCCATACATTTAAAAGGACTGTGACCAATGTTGGTGAAGGTATTGCAACTTACAAGGCTATGGTGGTTTCACCACGTTATACTACAATCAAAGTTTCACCTAGGACATTAGTGTTCCAAAGGAAGTATGAGCAACAGTCTTACAATGTGACTATAACATGTAAAGGAGACATGAAGAGGACAATTTCGAATGGTGAGTTGCTTTGGGTTGATAGTACTAAGAAATATAGGGTAAGGAGTCCCATCATGATAACCCCTTAGGTTCCACATATTTGAGCTTGTATTGTTCTCCATGATAGGTTGTTAAACCATTCATGCTACTAGTGAATTTAAATAAAATATGTCTACACTTAATGCATATGACAAAGTTATTTTAAAGGACTAGTAAGATGTTTTAGCATATCAAAAAATAATCTTTTTCTAGTATGTTTTTGGCTTCTTGTTCAAATTCTATCTTTCTTTTCATATTCTCATTGAAATGGCTATCTTACTTTCCAATTCCGTTGCACAACAATCTTGTCTAATCTAGGTGGCTCGTATGACAACTAATAAGTTAGGAAAATTGCACTACATTGATAGGACCAATTGAAAATTAAGAACTCTACATATTTTCTTTTGTTCTAATTATCAAGTTTGTGGGATTTTACAAAGTTTTAAAACAATTTGCATAGTAAAATGATTTTCCTATTATATTTTCTTTTACTTATTATATTGAATTGTGGAAAAATGTGTTTTTACAACACAATCTAGAGAAATTTTTGAAAAATAATTTCAGATTTTTATTTTGGATTTTCTGTAAAGGATGTTGATAAACAATCGTAGTTAATGTTACAATTGAAGAATTGTTGATAATATAGTCTTATAAAAAATATTGGTTAATAAAATGAATTAAAGATATCATTTCAAAAGTTGATTATGTTGGGCCTATAACAACCCAAAAGAAATGGGTTTAAATTAGGTTTGGATGTTGATCTAGGTAAACTAGCTCATTTAGAAATTTTGTCTCTCATGTAGTGTTTCATACCTATGAAGATATTTTAAACTCTTTGTGCACTAAGCAACAAAAACAAGCATTCATAGAGGTATTTACTTAATGAATACATTAATTAGATATTTTTATTTTTATTTTTTAATGTAAATGTAAGTTTGCATTAATAAAATTTAATATGCAAAGTGTAAAACAACATTTCTTTGTGAGAATTTTATATTTTGCAACAAAGAAGTTTTTTTTCATATAATTTTTCTTATTTTTGGCAATAATATTAACAAGTTTAGTAGCTAAATTCTTTATTTTTTAGTCACTCTAATCATCTATTGTAGTTCATTTTATTTTCTATTATGATGTCAATTTCTATTTAGGTGAGGATACTTTTCCAAATCATCATTTTCATGCATATTTAAAAAAAAGATAATCCTTATTTCCTAGGTAGAACAAATAAAGTTCATAACATATGTTAATTGAAGGGAGACAACATATAATTTCTTTTGCTGTAAAAGGTTTATCTCAACAAACTAATCATCCAGTGAAATTGTGTTTTCTAATGTCATTAGTTCAAATTAGATATTATCAATCCACCTTTTTATCAACTAGCCGGAGGTTTTGTAAACTTAGAGAAAACTGATGTAAGAGTAGACCTTAGTTTGAGGTCTTTTCAAATTCATGCCAAAGAATCTTTTATATTAAGTTGCATTATTGGAGTTCTTTTGTATTTTATATTGTAAATATATTTATTTAATAGTGAAGAGTTTGAGAGGATAACTATATTCCAAAGCATATATTTCAAAAGGACTTTATTCTAAAGTTTGATGTTCGACTGCCCTAATTCCCTTCATTCGTGAGCAAATTGTTTGCCAGGTTACGTTGTGAAATTACTATGTATTTGTATTACCTATTCATAGAAAATTCTTTATTTGAATAAATTTGTTGATATATAAACATATTGCAACAAATTAGTGCATTAATGCTTGACAAATTAGAGTTTCAAGTCAAATAGAATCTAATTTAATGATCAATCATAAAATAGTAGAGTAAGAGAAACAAACACATATATTTTGAAGTGTTTTAGCCCATTAATTGGAATCTACATTCAATGTTGTCTAACCAAGCCAATTAGAACTCTCTCTTTTTTTCCACTAAAATTCCAACCAAAATTACAAGAAATTTATAGTCTGTCTATAACACCACCAATTTCTCCACACCAATAGAAATTGAGATTCAAACTCTTGCCCTTGCATGCAATAACCTCTTCGCACTCTTATTTTCTCAACTTAAACTCATGAGTACAAGTCAAGGTTTTCTAACCAAAATCCTAGAATTTCCTCCTTTGTCGTTTTAAGTGTATCCTCACTTTAATTAACCAAACAAAACAATTTTGCACACATTTATGAGGGATTTACCATGTATATCCTAAATAAACACAAAGGATTTGAATTAAATCCAAGTATGCATGATCTTTCTCACTAATCACCATATGTTTGATTAGGTGTCCCCTAATTGCTGCTTGCATTTTATAATCAGGTGCATCCCTTTAGACTCTTATGAGAAGCCATTTTCATGAGATCGGCGACACCATGGCTTCATGATTGGGTTTTGCCATCTCGGCAAAGTCCTTATTCAAATATTTGCAAAAGATCATTTCATTCCAAGTTTTGTATCAAAACGCAAGAAAGAGGTTGTAGTAGAAGCGTGCACAACATTTAATTCGGGAATTCTAATAGTTATGGTAATAGATCCACTTAATAGGACAATCTAGAAACGATCATAGTTCTTGGAGACATCTTCTTATATATATTTAATTCTTAATAAGATTAATTTTAGAGCAATGTTTTGAAATCATTTATTAATATCAAAATTAATGACCTAACATATTTATTATTGGTTATTCTTTTTATAGGAACACGCGGAAACTTATTTCAAAAACATAAAAACATAAAAATTGATAACTACTCCTATACAAAGCTAAGTTGGAAAAAGTATTGATGGTTAAGTTACATAAAAGATATTACACTAAATTGTCATAATTTATACTATTTCAAAAAAGGAGGTGGCATAGTCCATCCCCTATTTCCCATTAGAAAATCTCTATGGTATGCATTAATAATTATTTTTTATAGATATAAGAAAATTAATTTTTATGTATATTTTATATGTGTTTGTGTAATGAGTCGTTTTGTAATAAATTAAACATTTGGAACTCGGAACTTTGTGGCAAAAGTAAAGCCCGAGATCCGTGGGGTTGCCAGTGTAAACCGGATCTTTGAATCCGACGTTCCCGACAATAGTATATCCCGAGAAGCTTTTGGATGAAATCCCGACGGAAAAAAAATTAAGAAATAAGAAAAAGAAAGAATGGGTAGTGCAGGCCGGGTGCTGCTGGTCTTCCAAAGACCTTTCCTTCACTCAGCTCATCTACGATTCAAATCCGTCACAGCTCAGTTCTCGTGGTCTCCTGCCGCCGCTTCCAAGCTCAGCCGTATGGCTACAGAGTCCTCGGCCTCGTCTTCGTCCTCCTCTTCCATCGCCGCCGGTCACGGTGGTAACTCTCCCGCCAATGGCGAGACAGTTGCCTCCTCTGCTTCTTCTGCCATCGATTTTCTCTCTCTTTGTCACCGTTTAAAGGTAATTACTCCGTTGCGAACTGTTTTATCACATGCTTCTTGGTGGCTGAGCAAATGCGGGTGAAAAGGACAGAGTTAAGCCGTATTGAGGCTACCTGTGAGAAAATCAAAGCATGGAAGCTTGGATATTGTTTCGCAGATTCTCAGGATCCGAACAGGAGATTGATTTTTTCTTCTAAATGTGGTTTTAATGCTGTGATTTTAACTTGCTGAACAAATGTGAAATTTAGACGACGAAAAGAGCTGGATGGGTGCGTAAAGAAGTCAAGGATCCGGAATCTATAGCTGATCACATGTATCGAATGGGAATTATGGCTCTTATTGCCGCGGATATTCCTGGTGTTCAACGCGACAAGTAAGGTTTCTGGTGTCCAATGTGTCTTTCTTTTTTTTTTCTTTGAAATGAGACGAATGCTCTTTATTTGATTTTTGTTTTCTCAAATTCCGAGAGTGCTTCAACTTGATTTTCAGGTGTATAAAAATGGCAATTGTTCATGATATTGCGGAAGGTGATATATTTTCCTTGAATAATCTAATGTTCTTTACTTCGTTTTACTTAAGGAGGAATTTCTAGTTTTCTTTTATTTTTTCAATCAAGATTCTTCCAACATATGGCGATGGAATTAATTTTAGGAAAAGTAGCAATCATTTTAAGTTGGAATGAGCTAGAAAAAGTAGAAATGAAGAATGCAAGTCAAGTAAGTTAGTTTCCTTTACCTGAAAAAAGGTGGTAACTTGATGCCATTTGAAAGTTAGATTTAACTCCTTTACTTAATTGAGAGGAGTTTAAGTAATTGTGCAAGATGTAACCAATATTTTAGAAAATATAATGAATTTAAGAATTCAATTAGCACTGAAATGGCGCAGAGTTGAGTATTGCATGATCAAGCTGAACTTAGACAAGGCTTTAGGCTATTCAAACTTGGCATGATTTTGTTAAGAATTCAATTAGGTTGAATGCAAACTCGCTGGCTAAGGGCTTTGTATGGTTCTTAGCACATTCCCTCGGCAAATAGTTATAAAGTTTTTACCTTGTAAAAATGCTGTGGATAGCCATTGTTGGGGACATTACCCCTACAGATGGGATTTCAAAGGAAGAGAAGAGTCGCCGAGAACAGGAAGCATTGGACCATATGTGCAGACTACTTGGAGGAGGATCAAGAGGTACTTTGTTCACTAATCTCTCTATTGCGTGGCTCTATTTGTTGCTGTAAATGCTTCAAAGTTGGATTTGTGACAAGTTTTCTGTTATTTAATCTAATTCTTAAATTGCAGCAAAGGAAATAGGTGAGTTGTGGTTGGAATATGAGGAGAATTCTTCGCCAGAAGCTAAACTCGTGAAGGACCTTGACAAGGTATAAAGCATCTATATTGATGTATCTTTCTGATAATTATTCTGGACACCAATTCTGATGCAAGTTATAGTTTCTAAGTCCCTTTGTCTTCCCAGATATAATGTTTCAATATTTGATGTTCTCGATTAAACTTCTTGTTTAAAGAGGTGGTTTCCTATACAGTATTGTGTTCGACAATCACTTGTTGCTTCCATAATCTCAGGAATCATTTTTTTCCCCTTGACCGTTTTCTAGATTCTTCTCATAATATCTCTTAAGGCCATTTACGTGGAAGACTTTATTATTGATATTCTCCTTAGGAATACTGGTACTGGGGTAAGCTATAAACTTAATGGAGCATGCTTTTACTTCTTCCTTTTTCCTGAGAGGGGGCCATAAATGCAAAACTTTAATAGAAGTGAAAATCAAACGTTAAAAAGCAATCAGTAAAGTTGTACCGTTGACTTAGGGGAAACAGGAAGAGAAAGTATGGTACAGAGAAAAAAATGGAAAATAAGCTGAATTCTAGAAAAAGCACACTATAAATATAGCATTTAAGTTGGTATTGATAAAAAAGTACACTTGCAATTCATGAGTTATTTTTCCACTGGAAAGGTAGTTTCTTTCAGTTTGGTTGATACATACGCTATATAACTTGATCTGTAAATTGTTATTGTTCCATCCAGGTGGAGATGATTCTTCAAGCCTTAGAATATGAAAAGGGTAAGGCTTTCTTGTGTTTATATTCTCTCTAGCGTTTCGTGCAGTTGTATGCATTTGTTTTCCATTTCAAGTTTTTTGTGTAAGATATCAAGTTTCACAATTGTTGAGACGAAAAGAAAACTTGTTTTGTTGTAAGGGGATATGCGTTGTAGGACTAGATACCCTCCATTGAAATGCCCTTTATTCGCTCCTATCTTTTGACAGGTTTTTAGATACTGGCAAAAGTAGACCCAAAGGCTACAGTTAGTCACATCAGTCCCCTTTCCTTTAAAGCTAATTTAACACTGTTAAGTATCTAATGACCAGAGCCTAGCCAGTCATGAACTCTATACCTGAACCTTTCAAACTTTTCTCCTATCTCTAAACTGCCATCATTACCACAGAACATGGTGGTGACATAAATCCTAAGTCCTTCAGTTGAGTTAGGATTGGATGGCATGGAGAACGAGCTGGGTGGAATTGATGATGTTGCCACAATGCCCGGGATCCGGAGGATGAGACTGAGGCATTTGTTTTTGAAAGACTTGGATGCGACCCGATTCAATTTTGGCAAATTTTTTGGGCGGCAATCATTAGCTGGCTGTGGTTTTGTATGTCGAACAGTGTACGACTGGTGTTATTGGAAGGTAACTGATGTAGTGACCAAACAATTAGGTTAGTCAAATTCAACTGTAAGCAAAGAAGTACAGTACAGTGGGACAGCCTAAAGAGGAAAGTATCATATCTGTTACGTGATGGTTATGTCTAACAAGGTTAAAGTCAACCAACATGGAATTAAAAGTTTTCCATATTACTTTATGCTTTTATGTTATAAATATGAAGTGTCATATGATATTGAGTACTGATGCTAGTTTTGGCTTTATGCAGAGCAAGGGAAAGATTTGGAAGAATTTTTCACGTCAACGGCTGGTATAGAATCTGGCTGTTCTCGCCGATGCCCCTTTTTCTACTGCATAATTTATGGTTTTTCTGTTGCTAATTGTAGAGCTCGAACTACCCAAGAACATGTAGATGCATAAAATTAGTTTTAAGTATCAGTGGAATCCACTGAGATCATCAAATCATTAAAACCAACATTGCCTTTGACCGTAGGATTTGCAATAATCAGAAAGTTTCTCACTTGGTAGATAACCAGCATGCTAGGCATCTATTCGACTTTTATTTAACTCCATAACAATCTTAATCATAAACATTTATTTTTTTTAATATTTTTGCGGGTGTTCGTTCATATTTCTATACAAGTTTTCTTCAATTTTTCTTTAGTACCAAACATAGATTACTGATGCTTGCTGACTTATCATGCGTAGGGAAGTTCCAGACTGATATGGGCAAAGCCTGGGCATTAGAGATAGTATCAAGAAGAAAGGAATCCTAGGTTTGGACCTTAAGTTCCAATCCTCCCCGACTCATTCACGCCACTCATCTCACCTACGGGCTGGAGAACTACAAAACAGAGTGGGAGGAAGCTTGTCCTGTGCCTCCGAAGTTGTAACACATGAAACGGCACCACAAGAAACAGTTGGGGGCACCTTGAATTAACAAATGCCACTTCTTCTTTTCTAATTCTAGTTCTGGAGATTATCCACCGCTTCGATATACATTTATTTCGTTTCTGAAGTTGTTATCCATCTATTAAGTTTTTAAAATTAATTACTGTTTATAGCCTTTCAGAAATAGCCCTGAGAATCATTATGCATATTTCTAAATGTCATAATTCTATGCCTTTTCAGATTCATTGTCTTAGATAAAAGAACTCGGGATAAAAATTAAAAGAAATAAATCATTATGCTAGCATTGCAAATCATTTCATCTGGAAATTCTATTAAATAACTTGGTTTTTCTATTTGTTTTTGCCGGGAATTTCCTTAAGGAAAATGGACTTCTGTATGAAACTTTGGGTCTCAATATTAAGCCCAATTATAGACGTTGAATCCAAAATCTATGTATCAAATAACCAACCACTAGCTTATTGGTTGTCAATGGTTAGGTTCAATTATGGGTATTGAATTCAGAATCTAGGTCTTAAATGACTAATAACTAGCTCACTATTGTTACTGGCCCATTAACACCATTGACGAGGAGATAAGAATCTTGACACAATCCGCCAGTAAACCAGAGCACTAACTCCGTAAGAGCAGGGTCCTTTTATTATTTGGTCATGTAAAGGGTCATGCTTCAAAGGATCAGAAGCAAAAGCTTAGGACAATTCTATCGTCAAAGTGTTCATCTCGAGAGAATATATACCTATCGTTTAAAAATATGTGCGGAATCAAAGGCGATTTGGGAGGGACGAGCCCTCCACTGCCAGATTATCAAACTTTTGGCAGAGCCTCGGACCACTCTCATGAACAGTTTGGCCAACTTGTATTCCAAGTGTGGGAGCATTTCACTTGCTGAGCAGGTTTTTGATGAAATGCCTGAGCGAGATGTTGTGTCCTGGAACACCATGATAAGTGGATATCTGTCTACAGAGCATCCTTGGAAGTCCTTTATATGCTTCAAAATGATGTTAGATTGTTGTGTTTTGGCCGATCATTTGAGTCTCATTGGTGTCCTCAAAGCTTGTGTTATGAGTGGCGATCTAAGTGGAGGAGTACAAGTTCATGGACTTGCTGTCAAGCTTGGTCTGTGTGACGATGCCTTTGTGAGTAATGGGCTAATTGACTTATACGATGAATTTGACTGCTTTGAAAAGTCAGCGGATGTATTTGATGCACTTACCTTTAAAGATCTTGCAGTGATTAACACCATGATACGGGTATATGTGAAAATGGGGAATGTAGAGAAGGCTTTTGAAAATGTCAGCTTGCTTCTGTCTGATATAAGGGGACCTATGCAAGCTACTTTTGTTAACTTGTTGCGTGCAATAAGTGATTATGGGAGTCTGAGAGAAGGAGTTATAGTTCATGGGTTAACAATTAAGCTTGGGGTAGAGGGTCAGGGCGCCGTGGAGAACTCACTTGTTCGGATGTATTGTAGGTGTGATCACATTGATGAAGCTTTTGAATTGCTTCTTGATCTACATAGTGAAAATGTGATGTCATGGACCACTTTGATATCCCAATGCAACATTCATGGACATTTTCAGGAGGCTATGCATGTTTTTCAGTGGCTGCATCATTATAAGGTTGTGGGGTCGGATGAATTCATGCTAGCATGCGTCCTTAGTGCATCAGCCGCATCAAAGTGCTTATGTTTTGGTACTCAAATGCACTCTATCATTATTAGAAGGGGAATTGGGCTACATAAAGGTATTGTGGCTGCTTTAATCGACATGTATTCAAGTTGTTTTTGCTTGGAAGATATGTATAAGGTGCGTCAACAAGTTGGTCATAATTGTGATTTATTAATTTGGACAACAGTTATCTCTGGTAATGTGCATAATGGGTTACCCATGGAAGCTTTAAGGCATTTTTCCCAAATGCTGAGTGCAGGTGTGAGACCAGATGCAGTTGCATGCGTCAGTCTCCTTACAGGATGCATTGGACTAAAGACTGTTGAACATGGTGAAATGGTACATTCCTATGTCACTAAGTCTGGAAATGTAACCAAAAGTTCTGTACAGACTGCTTTAATTTCACTCTATTCCAACTTTGGATGCTTCAACAGTGCTGAAAAGATTCTTTCTAGGATGATAGAATATGATATTGTTTCAGTAACTGCATTGATATCAGGTTATGCAAAACTCGGACATGGAATAGACGCTTTTTCATGGTTTAGAAACACGCTAAGTGCAGGCATTTCACCTAACAACTGCACTCTTGCCAGTGCACTTATGGCTTCTGCCAAATTAACTGCTTTATCAACTGGAAGGTCAATACACAGCCTCATAATACGAATAGGACTGGAAGGTGATAAATTTGTTGCTAGCAGTCTGATTGATATGTACTCCAAGTGTGGGGCTATAGAAGATGCTGTTCATTATTTCAGCAGGACAGAACAAGAAGATATTGTGGTATGGAATAGCCTGCTTGCAGGCCATGCTCATCATGGGAGTGGCGAAGAAGTTTTGAAAGTCTTTGATAAGATGCTTGTTCATGGAATAAAGCCTGATGGGATCACATTCCTTTCAGTCCTTTCTGGCTGCAGCCATGGAGGACTTACCGACCAGGTTATGGAATATTTCTTTTTGATGCGTGATGCTTATGGGATCAGTCCCATGGCAGAGCATTATGCTTGTGTCGTAGATTCTCTTGGGCGAGCTGGATTACTTAAAAAGGCAGTCAATTTCATAGAGACATTGGATTTTGATCCTGGCATGCTAATTTTGAGGTCGTTACTCAGTTCTTGTATTCTTCATGGACAAAGTGAACTTGGCTTAGCTGTTGTGGCAAAGATGATAATGCTAGGCGATGATGAAGTTGCAACTTATGCATTGTTTTCAAAATTATCTGCTAACGAGAAGAGGTGGGGCGACGTAATGAAAGCAAGGGAGATGATGAACAAGAAGGTAGGACAATCGAAGAAGGTTGGCACCAGCTGGATTGAGACCACAAGTCTATTTTAATTCTATGGCTTCATTTTGTCTCGAAAAATTGTATCTTCATGAAGGAGGCAGTGGGGTATGATTTATTTCTTCTCCTTCCGGTATGCTTTAATATGCAATGTTTGCAAACCAGAAATGGATAAGTGTGGTACCCTGCCTATTGCCTGCAATTCATCCTCAAAAAGAACAATTTCGCTTAATCAGCTGGACTGTTTATAAAAGACCATATGTAAAAGGTTGGCCATCTTGTCGTGCTAAATTGGTGAGTACGTGAATGACTTATTTGCATATTTAATTTCTGGCCTTTGCACTCAGTATTTCAAATTCAAGTGTATAATAAGAGGGATCTACACTTCCATTATCGTATACTACAGAGTGGCTTGACATAGTAAGCCCCTTCATTCCTTTGGTAGCGCCAGCAATTGATTCTTGCATTTCCTTGCTATATATGGATGTATGTTGGTGTATGAAGAGTCGTACCGTTCCTAATCATTCCCAGAAACTCATGTGAATGATGGTCATTTGTTTGTATAGATGGTTTACTAGTAAGTTTTCATGTTAGCTGTAACTATTCCATAAAAATGGTCTTATTTTTCGTTCTATCCCTCTGTGACAGGATGCTATCTTTCTTAGGAGATTCCTCTTACCATGTTGCGAGCACCTTTGGCAACCAAACTACTACATGATCACTAGAATTCCCAGGCTTTCTGCGTTATCCTTATTTTGACTCTTTCACTGGACAATCTTGAGGACTGCCATACACACGGTAATTATATGTTCCCAATGTCCCAAAAATTACTCTCTTCCGTCTTATACAAATGCCATTCATCACAACATAGAGAAGTTCTGGCGGGTAATCCCTTTGGACGACTGAATGACAGTTGTCAACGGGGACAACATGCATTCTCATTGTCATGCATTGCATAAAGTGCAGAATTCGTGAGCCCACCTTGCGCCTCTCACCTATTGGCAACTGACCTTGAGTTGCTTAGTGGATCACTGGTATTAGCACTACTGTCGGCATAATTAGTATTAAAAAATGTGTGATATGTTGGAAAGAGCCCAATTTCCTCTTTTAAAACCGGTTGTTAAGAGAAGGTTACACTTGAACATGTAAGAGGGATAGTAAGCCAAGATATAGGTGATGTAACCCAATCTATGCGATGTGATGAATCATGTCAATAAGGGCCTAGCTCAATGGTGAGAAGACACTGCTTGAGACAAAGAGATATCAAGTTCGGCACCTCAGGTGTGTGAGTGGGTACTTGAATTAAAAAAAAAAAAAAGATGTGATGGAATTATAAGGTAGATATCACATAGACCCATTATGAGATGAGATGCCAAACTTGTAATTGGATTTTGATACCATGTTAGAATGATTCAATTGCCTTGCCTTTGTAATGTAGTAGAATCACTCCTTGATATTAGTCATCCATTTTAACTGCTGGTTGGCTTAGACTTCTTGTAAGCATTCATTTCATTTCCTATCTCTTGTTGATCAGTTTTCTGGTAGTTGTAAGCAAATATTACGTGGCAGTGCATTTCTGATGAACCAACGTTCTCAGCCAATTAAGATAGCATGGCATGAGGATCTCCCTATCTCTTCGTATGGTTGTGGTGTTTAATTTTGTTTTGTCATCACGTGGACAGGTGGATGCTGCTGCATGAAAAATGCAAGGAAAGTTGGATAAAGAAACGAGGATGACGTTGATTCTGGAAGACGATATTGACAGGCCATAAAATAGGTATGTTTTAGTTTGGTTTCAGGCAAAATCCCCTTACTCCCGTAAGCACTCACGTAACACCCATTGAATACATGTGCATACAGATCGTACAGCCTGTAATGCCAAAGTGTCCCATCCGCAGAGACATTCTTGATAGCTTCTTTAGATGCTTTGCCTGCCACAAGTAAACAACTTACTAGAGATCTTTATATTTTTTGAGTCCTCCGCATGAATAGCTTAGGAAAATGAAAAAAAAAAAAGAAAAAAAAGAAGAAGAAGAATGATTATTAAGTGGTCCATTCGAATTCGGTGGACTGTCACATTTGTCCTATCTGAAATTATTTTAATCTATCAACTTGGTCTAGTTGACAAAATATATTAATTACTTTGGTCAAAAATCTCAAAATCAGCCTTGAGCTATAAAAATTGAGATGCAGCCAGGCTTCAGGGATGACTTGAGATAGGCGAGGTATCAAAAACCTTGACTCCATGGTCCCCATTTAGGTCCAATCATAGGCCTCTTTTTGCGCATAATTTAATGTACAATGACCAGGAAGAGCTTCACTGGTGCGGTTATGGAACCCGGCTAGTATTACTCCAGCCGAAAGAGAGGAAAAAGAAAACTAAGCTTGATTAGGGACTGGGATCCAATATCTGGATCCATAGGTTGTAACCGTTGATGGATGTAGACAGATACAAATGGATTTGGTTTAGGAATATGTCAACATAAGACATTGAAGTTCTGAAAGGAACTACACTTTTTGTGGGGAGAAAATTAAGATGTGGATGAGAGTGATGCAATCAAAGGCATCCAATGCAGGTATTGAAGTACCGTAAAAGACTTAATCTTCTCTAAACAATTGCATTGTTGCGTATAAGATGCTAACAACTAGATTCTGATGCTGTTCCCCTTAAATAAATGGTTGCTTTTTCTAGTTAATTCTTTTTAGTTTTCAACCTTTTCCACTCAGCACAACTGCCAAACCGACCAAAAAGGAGAAATCTTTGGGAAGGGGCCTTTTGAAAAGTTAGGACCAGCAATCACACATTCACCATTCATTTGTTGGTATGAACATATCGAATTTCTATGCAGTTCTTTCTATCAGATTACAAAGAGCACCAATCGATGTTGTACTATGAAGGGTATTTGAGATATCTATAGATTCTTTATTCTAGTTCCTCAAAAAATCTAGCCAAAAAATTGGCAAAAGGTTTGAGGACGAATTAAACTGCCATGGGCGCAGTTCATGGAAGGCAATACAATATTAAAAGGTATCCCTCGTATCTAAAATATGGAGATTCTCAGTTCATAAGAGTCAAAAGCAATACTTTATGGGTTCTTCACCTATGTGGGAATCAAACATTCATATTTTAGGACCAGTTTGCTTATATTATCTAAATTGCAGCAAAATGGCAGGAAAAAGCATGAAGAACCAAAGAATATTTGTGTTTGCTCTTGAATTTCATGTTTACTGGAAAGAGAAGCTAATGGTAAAAGCCATTCAAATGGTTGCTGTAAAAGTCCACACAAATCCCTGGCCAAGGTAGGAGCTTCTGGAGTCAGAAAAAGACTTTTTCAGGTTTGCTAACCTTGAACTTCCTTCATACCGACACGTTGTCATTTCTATTTCCATCTGAACAAAGACATCCTCGGGTGTCAGGCTTTGCAGCTCCGTAGGACAGAGAAAAAACGATTTTAAGTATTCCACCTTTTGGCGGTGGAAGGAAGCAAGCATGTGATGGGGACTTCCGGGGGCCTCCCTATCACATAATTTCTCAAATTGCATGAAAACGGCCACGAGAAACAGACAAAGTACTGGTTTCTTGCAAATGTAGTTTCTTTTGAGATTTGACGAATGAACAAACTCTCGTGGCGTGGCATATTATTTTCTTATCAATTGACAAACCCATGAGAACTTTTCAAAGCTTTCTTTATCTTTTGAAGAAATGGGGTCCGACTGACGCTTCTTTTTCTTCCCTCCCCTTTGACACAATCTGTCCAAGTTTGATTTTTAATTATGGAGTTTTATAATTAATTAATGATAGTTGATTTTGTAAAACAAGGATTTTAAGTTCGAATTTTTTTAATTAATTTAAGCATGTTTTAATGTGGGTCGTTGTTCTTTAGTCTAAGCTATCAAAAAAAAGCCCAATAATTTAAAGGTGGTTCTGAGAAAATGATTTAATGGAAATTGTATGGTTTTATTAAAAACTTTGATGAGCTCTGTTTGGTTATTACTTGATACCTTATTTGTGTAGGATTAAGATCCGACAAGATGGGCCTTCGTTTGTGAAGACAAACATGTATATCTCATACAGAGCTCGCACTTTGGCAGGAGGTCCGTACGTCGTTGAAGGTTCACTGCAGTCATCCTCAGCACTGCAGTTAAAAAAATGGAAGAGACAAAACATACAAGCTACGTGCTCTGAGAGAGAGGGAGAGAGAGGGGGGTTGAAATCTTCTACCTTTCAAACTTGAGTGATAGAAAAACATTAAATGGAGCCCTGCAAATCAGATGGCGTTGTTGTTCAAGCTCCTTGTTTGTTTCTTTAATTTTTTTTCCTAAGCCAGAGTCGCAGAGTTTTGGTACTTAATTCTCCTTCGCATTTAAAACTAGCAACAGCTTCTCTCTTGTTTCTCTCTCCTTCTCACCTACTCTCTTTCTCTCTCTCTTCTCTCTCTCTCTTAACAATTCACATCTTTTGGCTCGAGATTGAGCGTGCAATGTCTACGGAGACTTCCTTTTTCTGAAATTCTATATTTTTCCGTTAAAGTTGGCTGGAAGAGTTCTGGGTTCTGTCTGAAGCTAGTTTTGGAATCATGGGTAATCGTTTTATCTGTATGAAAAAGAAGGATGCTAAAGAACATGGATCCAGGAGCAAGAGAATGGGACGGTCGCAGAGGAAACTGCTAGGCGATGACGATTTCTTGCACAAGCAGGCGCTGTCCATGGCTCTTCATCAGCATCAGTTGTCACAGAGGTTCGACGGATCCATGTCGCGCCGAATCGGGTCCACGAGCTCTAGGAGACGCAATCTTCCTGATGACACTTTCACTGATGGCAAACAGGTAGGCCGCAATTTTGCCGAAGCCCGAAGCACTAGCTTTTGTTCTTTTTTCCTTGTGTGTTTGTGTTTTTCTCAGTGCAATCATTGTGTTAATGATGGGTTTTGGAGCCTTGGATCTGTAAAGAAATACGGGATTCCTTGATTAAGATCTGTAAGCTACAGGTTAAAGTGAAAAAGTGCTTAATTATGCATTGGGATGATAGCAGTCAATGGTCAAGAAGGAAAAAAAAGGAGCAAGTCTTGAGCCATTTATTCATTTGAAAACTCAAAAGTGGATCTGGAAAAGTAGAAACTGCAATTTTTTTAATACCAAGCTACTCTTCTTGGTTTTAATATACTGAATTTTATCCAGAAGAAAAGTGATGTTCGAAGATTCACCTTTTCTCATATTTAAAGGACGCGTTATTTAGGCTTGAGCTCCTATAGACTCTGAGTCGTCGTATTTTAATTGGGCTGTTGCATGCCAATAAGATGGGGATAGCGGTCAATAATCCAGTTTTACGCAATTTAAAAAAAGTTGTCAATGTCATAACGAATAAGAAATGTGCTGAAGCAAACTGGGGAAGTTGAAATAATAACCAGAGTTCTGTAAATCTTGCAGTCTGTTCTGATTGTACAAATCGTATATAGTTGTTAACCAACTGCCAAATACACGAAATTCTGTGGAAGGAAATTAGTAAAGCAGGATTTTGATTCGAGCAGATAAAACTTTTAATACATATTGAAACCAATTTTATTGTGGAAGGAGATGGTGGAATCATCATGAATCATGGTCATGCCTGCATCCATTTGCTTTTTTATATGTTTGCTTTTGCTGATGATATAATAGAATATTTGTGCTATAGAAAGTTCATTTACTCTAGCTGTACTTTCTTGTTAAATGTTCTTATCCCTTGCAACGTCTGTGGTTTAGGGATCAAAAGTTTGGTCATTGTCAGGAATTTTTGTTCTAAATGCTGGACTGTTGGCATTACCATTTTATGCATCGCATTGTCACCCAAAGCACTTTCAGTCTCGTTGATATCATACGGACTTGTCTATTCCTGCTCCTAAATTTTCTTGTTCTGCAAACCCCAACCCTTCGGGTTGCGCCCTCCCACTTCCCCCAAACAGATTGACAGAAAAGTAATGTCCTCCACAGGTACTGGAGAATCTGGAAAACATTAAAACAAAGAAATTTGTTCTAATACACGGAGAAGGCTTTGGAGCGTGGTGTTGGTACAAAACAATGGCTCTGCTGGAGGAGTCAGGATTGCTTCCCACTGCCCTTGATCTCAGGGGTTCTGGTATTGATCTCTTCGATACAAATAGTGTTTCTACGCTCGAAGAATATGCAAAGCCATTGATTGATTATCTACAAGACCTTCCTGAGGATGAAAAGGTCAAAGATAGATTGTTATTCCTTGGTTTTATCATCTTAAACCACTTACCTTGGTCGCATTTTCTTAAATTTCCTTACCTGTGTAGTCCTCTTTGCAGGTCATTTTGGTTGGTCATAGCAGTGGAGGTGCATGCATTTCTTATGCATTGGAACGTTTTCCACAGAAGATATCAAAAGCTATTTTCCTTTGTGCTACAATGGTGTCTAATGGCCAGAGGCCTTTTGATGTGTTTGTTGAGGAGGTACGTAACCAACGAAGTATTTTTTCAGAGGAAGAAAGGGTTACTAAACTTTGACGACCCAAGCTTACATCACTGCTTATGATCCCATATAATTTACGTGTATTCTGTGATCAGGATTTGTCCAAAAAATTTTACTGTGTTAAAGAATCATGAAAACTTGTTTGTTAAGCATTTTCCTCAATTTTTTGGCTGGCCCAAAGAGGCGTTGGTGGGGTTGGGATTGGGTGCAGCTGGCCAGTTCTGTAGCTCCATATACTATAATATTTTAAGTAAATATTTATTCTTACGTTTAGATCTATATAAACGTGTAATTCAATATGAAAAGTAATGCTGTCAAATGTTTAAAGCAATACGGTTCCATCTTTTATTGTATTTGAGGTGCAATGGTTTCATCCACTCAAAATTTGCTTAAGAAATTGAAATCAAGTCCCTGGCTCTCAGACCTACATACCTAGATATCCATATAATCTTGTCATCCACAAGCATCCCGGGATGCTATTTAAGAGTGGTTCAGTCAGGGACTCAATTTATACCAAAACACCAAAATAGATAGCTAAATCTAGAGGATCTCTCTCTCTCTCTGTGTTACTCTTTGCCCCCAGTTCCTTCATGCTCGTATTACTCTTAACACAAGATATTTGTGTGCAACAGCTGGGTTCTGCGGAACATTTTATGCAAGAATCAAAGTTTCTGATTTACGGAAATGGAAAGGACAAACCTCCTACAGGCTTCATGTTTGAGAAAGAGCAAATGAAAGGATTATATTTTAATCAATCCCCCACAAAGGTATGGTACAATTCAGAAATGGCATCTACACTGCTGTACCATTAAAGTTACGTCTATCAATATGTTCATATTACATTAAGATTCTTTAATCTTGATTGACCTCATTTAGTATCAAACCCATAAATTCATGCATTTAGTATTATCATAGAAACATGAAATGTTAAAATTTGCATTAATTTATAAATGAGATTTTTTTTATCTCTGATTCTCTTGATATTGATGACAATGATGTGGGCAGGGTAAACATGTAATCGATGGAGCTTGAAATGTTTAATCCGGAAAAAAGATATTGAACGGTATAAGAGTAATAAAATACTGATTTAAGGCGACAAGCCAAAAAATGTAAGTGGTTCTGCGTAAGGAATACTGTGCTTAGAATGCCTCAAGAGACTCCTTAATACTTTTTCCCCTGTTGCGATCTAATTTTTTGATTTTTGCATGCCTGTGCGGGGCATGTAATTTTGCTTCTGCCCTTCTTCGTTTCACAAAGATGTAGGTTGGAGGAAGAAAAAACTCAAATATTCATGACTAAAAGGGAAAAGGCCTTTTATGTGTGTTTTTGTGCAAAGAAATGACCTGTGCTTTACAAATGTTGCTGTCAAACATAGAACTTGGACCTCTGGAGTAGAGTACTCTTATGGTGACTGTATAAAAAGGAAAAAAGGGTTTAAACTTTTTTTTTTTTTCTTGGTGGCTGTGGCTTCTGCTTTAAGCATTTTGCTGTATGTATGTGTTTTGGTTTTTTGTTAGGTAAAAAGGGATTTCGGGGTATAGAGAGTTGAAGTCAAGACCTAAGTCATATGCTGCATGTAGTCAGCCGCTGGGTTACTGGCCTTTTGACTATTTATATGTTTTGTTAGAGACAAAGTGAGAAACCTGTTTTATCCAACTATATTATATCCTGATTTGCACCTTTCCCTTCTTTTGGAATGTTCAAGTTTTACTTACATCTCCAATGGCCGAATTTACTTGAGTTCTGGATTTAAACTTTCTTGGCCTACTAGTTACATTAATTAGACCTCTCAATGTTCTTCTTTATTGAAAACTTATTTATTTGTGATCCAAAGCAAATTTGACCTTATTGTTTCTCTGTTTTGTTGGCAGTACCAAAGGTTGTCTTTTCTTTCTTCTTTTTTTCCCTTTTTGGTTTCGGAAAGGGATTTGGGGTGGAGTTTACCAAATCATACACAGTAGAGAACGTTTTTAATTCTTCTCTGTGTCCATTTGCTCCAGGATGTTGCTTTGGCCACGGTTTCCATGAGACCCATGCCACTTGGTCCAATCATGGAGAAGCTTTCGTTAACCCCTGAGAAGTATGGAACTGCCCGGCGATTCTATATTCAGACATTGGATGATCGTGCACTCTCACCAGATGTCCAGGAGAAGCTAGTAAGAGAAAACCCACCAGAAAGAGTTTTCAAGATAAAAGGAAGCGACCACTGCCCATTCTTCTCGAAGCCACAATCACTGCACAAAATTTTGGTTGAAATCGCACTAATTCCATAGCTTCGTTGTCAGGAAATGTTTCTTATCTTCCTTTTTTCCTTTTTCCTCTTTCTTACAGAATGCAAAGGTAGTTGATTAACTACAAGGCTTTACAGTTGTATGTAGATCCTGCAGACCCTTAGGCTGCTACTTCTGTGGCACCATTTGATATATGGATAGAGGAAGAAATTTATTAATTCATTTCTGTTGATATATGCCTAGAGAGGATTTGCCCACATTGTTTTTAGGTAAAAAGAGTCTGAAATATGGAATGGCAAACTTATAATTAAGTCTTGAGTAGTTAATAAATAAAATCTTAGATCTTGAATTTAATAGTTCTTGTTTTTTCATTTTATATTCTCAAATATTAAAAAAGTGGTAAGTTAAAGACTAGGTCAAGGGTTCAACACCTCCCCTCCCCCACCACCCCTAACGTGTCCGTATGTTTTATTAAAAAAAAAAAATCAACAAAAGTGGATAGATGATCTCTACACACAAAAAGAATCAAGTAAATCTATAAAAAGAATAAAAACCTTCAAAATCACAAGAATTGTTATCTTTTTCAATAGTTTCATCTTCCATGAACAGCAAAGAAAATTGAAACATTGAAAAGAATAATGCCCAAATTCCCTTTTGAAAAAGAAGGAGTGAGTTATTATTGGAGTGCCAAAATGTAAGCCTTCCTGCTGATTTTCTTGAGAGAGAGAGAAATGAAATACGAGACTCTGTCATGAGTTTGAGGGATGGCGCAAAGATAGGAATATTGCATAGAAAGTTAGCCCAAACCGATTATAGTTTCAGCAATCAAAAAAGGATCTCATCTTAATTATTACATTTTTTCTAAAATGCCCCGACTCTAGCCTTTATGAAGTTGGTTTGTCAGGGGTACCAAACTCATTTAATTATCGTATCCTCCCATCAAGGCTCTCGTGCTCTCTCTCGTTCAAGAATCCTTCGAGAAGAATTATCTCTTGGAAATTTTTCCTTTTATACTTTCGTGTATTGTTAAGGTTTAAAAGTAATTGAATTTACCATACTAATGGACTTAGATCTTTTGGTTAAATTCAAATGGCAAAAAAATTGCAATTAATATGTCTTAAGTCTTTCAATTAATCCTCTGCATCTTCATGAACAAAAAGACTTGATGAAAACTTTTCCACTCAAATTAAGACTCGAGGATGCAAAGACAATGAAAACTCGAAAAAAGGCCTTCAAGTCAAAGTGAGGTTCATTTGGTTTTACAAGTGCTTGTGAACTGTAGAGAACTATGCTGAAGGATGGACAGATCATTAATGTTAAAAATTTTATGATTTAGTTGTCTAAAAACTTTACCATCCAAGTTTTTATTTTCATGCTTCTTGATATATTTTAAACCAGAAACATCAGAGCTCATGGACCAGATAGAGCACCCACGTGAGGAGCCAGTCAATCGAATTAGGGAAATGGTGGTTTTAAAGCTTCTCATTTCTATATCCATTTGTAAGTGGAAATTTGTAGGCTTGAACGGCTGTGGTGTGTAACTCAAAGTCTTGAATGGCTAGCGAGTAAGTCCTACACCTTGAATGGCTGAACAAATCATTGATCTGACACCAAGTTTCTGATCCTTCATGTTTTTCCATTTCACATTCTTAGATATTGACCAAGAGAAATCTTCTATCCATCATAAATCTGAGTCAACTTTTTTTAGTAAACTCAATCTTCAAATAAACGGATTGCAAATACAAACAGTAGCCATAAGGGGCATTGAATACCAGTGTCTAAGCAGATTTTGCAAACAGATGGCAAACCAAGAAAATGAGTTCTGCATTTCCCAACCGAAATGAGTCAATACCGCAACTTTTATAATCCATCCAAATTCTTTGCTTACCCATCACCATATGGTACATAAAGGTGAAGACTATTCTGATACGCCATCCCAGTCTAAATACATGCATTTCAGCCCCCATACCAAACACAAATATTTTCATTTCACTATATACTTCAGAAAAATGAAAATACAACTGGCCTAACCTTAAAAGTGATATAATCAATAAAAGCAAATCCTCTTTCAGACTTGGTTATCTTGTCACTTGGACACTTCAACTCAGCATTAATCAGAATTCGCAAAGCTGCATCTCCTTGTTGGGAGCACATCTGATAACCGTACCACAAGAAATTTCCACAAGCACAAGTTTCTACACCCAGAAATTGTCACGGTCAGGAAGACATCCCACATTTAGAAACTTTTCAATTTGATATCAGTAAATAAGAAGCTACACATACCCTACAACTGGCACAACCATAAAGTCATCTCTGTTGTTTTCTTGTCTGTACAAAGTCTTCAAAGGAGGCCTGCGCTTGCAGTAAGTGGATAAGGTCCTCTGACGAGAGACTAATTATTGCTATTTCAGGATGCCATACCTGTTCACACACAACCAAACCATCAGATTAATCCAACACAACAATCACCATGGCTAATGTTTACACTGCACAAATAGATCACTATACACGGTTATTATTCAGTATATATTTGATCATATTTCTTCAAATTGTTTTCACAACTATAGCTTAAGATATTTATGATAGGAGTTTCAAATGTGAGGCAAAACGGAAATAAAGGAAAAGGACTTGCCATATTTTGGTATTCTAGGAACCTGAAGAAGACTTCTGAACCCACACTTGCTTCTGTAAACACAAGGGAAAAAAACAATTAACCACTTGAAGGAATAAAGAAAACAATGTAGCACATTATCTGGCACATAGGATGTGGACCTCGTAAGCACTGTGGCCACTAGGACCTCTTCGGGAAGATTTCCCCTCACTCATATTTAGAGAGCCATCATCCTTCGATGTATGGATGGCTCCACGACGGCCCACATGTCTGCTGGAACCTGTGGAAGTCCAGACATCAGCTAGCAGAATAGTTTCTCTTCAATAGAAAAATGAAAATGGGGGGGTTGCGTTTGGGGCGCACAACATATCATGCCCCAAAAACAACTAACCATTCTCAACCAAACTGTTACGTCCACTTGCAGGGGTTGTAACCTCAGCAGTCCTGCCTCCGTGATGCACATCTTTCATTTCCCCTTGGGAAGCTGGATAACCAAAAGGCAGTAGTGAGTTTCTAGTGTTCCTAGCCAAACAAGTCTTGACAGCTAGAATTCATGAATTATTTATGTCATGCAGATTAATTATTTGATACTTGAACATAATTCCCCATATAGTTCCATAACTTACTGCGCTCAGAGATCCATAAACATTAACACTAGTACCTTCAATTGAATCAGATGGTGACGAGTGCTCATCAATAGAATTTGAAACATTAGACCTACGCAGAGGAGTCCAAACACCACGATCAGGTCTATCCCTATTTCTTGTACGCTTTTCTTGTTTCTCACTAACATTACCCAAACCTTGAATGTCCTTCTTCGTAAATTTGTCATCTGCAGTCCGCTTTGGGTCCCCTTCAGAACCAAGTGAGTTTGGTTCATTCTTAGAAGTAAGACCATTTGGACCCATTCGTGCATTGACAGGCCTGGGTGGTCGCTTGCCAGTTTCTGAGTTCAAGATTTGAATTTTCTGCTGAGGCTGCACTGCTGTTGAAGATTGACTTTGATGAGCTTCATTATTTAAGAGTATGTTTCTGATAAACCTCCCACTAGACTCACGCCTCTGATTCTCTTTTAGAGAAGTTGAAGAAGGAGAATTACCAGCTGGCGGTGTGACACTCTGCTTTTGTAACAAGCCCTCAGGAGCCTGTAAAGGGTCATAAATTCTATGAAGATATACATGCATATCTTAAAAACTCAGCAAAAAATAAATGAAGCAAGCTTTGAACAACATGAAACAAGTTACTCAGATTGTAAAAAAGAAATTTAAATATGGTAGATGAATGAAATGATCAGTGAAGGAGGGAGGGAGAAAAAGGAAGAGAAACAACTTAAAATGACATACTCCTCGCTCTTTCCCTTTTAGAAGCAGAAACTTCTTCTTTCCAGTGTCAGCAGTCACAGGGATTCCAGACGCAGAACCATCAATGCCACGGACTGTGAATCCAGGGAATGTACAAGGAATTAGCAGAAATGGTTTAAATCAGGCTGGCAAATAATCATTGGCAAGGAAAACGAAAAACTTACCCATTTCGTTTTCAGATGTGTCTTTTCTAATTGAAATAGCTGGTTGATCCTCTCGCCTAGCAATCATGATGAAAGTTGACTTGTCCTTCTGAGTAGTAGTCTTGGCACTTTCCTTCAAAATATACTGTTCATCAAACAGAAGCCATCAGCTAGGGTTCTTTTCTTTCGCCTTGATAACAAATATTTTGCATGAAAACAGAGGACCAACAATAGATGGCAAACATAATGACAGCTACCACAAAGCAGCAACTGGCACAGCTACTAGAAACTGGCAAGCACTAAAATAGAACATCCAAATAAAGAAGATTAATAAATACAGAAAATCTCATTATATTGCCCCAAAGATGTCATCATAAAGGACAGGTAGACACACAAAATACAACAACAAAAATGAAACAATTCTATGAATAGTGAATAGAAAATATAAATACATTAAATTAAGGATTTTAACTTTCTTTTCCAAACAAATAAGCCAAAGGTTGATGAAAAATAACTATGTGATTAAGGGGCATACCTTTTTCTTCTCGGAGCCTCGTTTAGTACTAGATGAGCCTGGCTTGCTTGGGGATGCAGCTCGAGCTCTTCTCCTTATCTTCCCAACAGCTGATGACCCCTATCACCAATTAAAGAGTCCAATTTAGACATTACTGGAAACCATTGGCACTTATGTTTCTTCAAAGCAGCATCTGATTAGTCACTACCCCCTTACTTTGACTATGATCAAAGCCCCAAGCCATAAAACTCAACAAAATTACTACCAACTTATTGCATGGTAGATGCTGTTAGTGGAACAAAAGCTCCCAGGAGCAATTTGTCTGTTCTTTGTTCCTTGCTTTCTTTCTTTCCTTTATTTATTTATCTTTTCCAGTCAGTCCACTAGTAACCGAAGAGAACCTTGTCTACTATATATTAAAAAAGATATGATCCTGTCCAATTAAGTAACAACATATTTACACTTTCTTTTTCCTGAGTCATAAACAAAAATGGTTATTGGAAAATAAAGATGGTAATCTAATCACACCACAACACGTTCTTTTGGACTGCATGGCAGCAGACATATGTTGCTTGAAGATAGTCAAAATAATGAGGGAAATACAGATACAAAAAATATGTAAAATCGCTACCTGGGGTCCACTCTCAACACGTTTCTGACGAACAAACTCCATAAGTGGTGTGACAATAGGAGCTTCTTTAGCAGTACCTGGAAAGAGGCACGGAGAAATTGATACATTTAAAAGGAGCAAACTTGTTCCTACATATTTCTTAACTCAAATAATTTAAAACCAAATTTGGTTATGAGAAAAGCTATTCCCAGAAAGTTTCTCCAGACAACCTTGGGCACAGCCCTAATGTGGCACAACATGGCCTTTAAAAGAACTAATTGAAAATCTGGGTCAAAAACCATGGAACTCCAGAATCCAATAATGAGTTGATTTAATAGTAGAGCACATATAGACATATAAATTGACAAAAGAATAATTGCACACCAGCTTGTTCTGCTTCTTTTCTTTCCAACTGTATTTCAGCACTAGGAAGATGTTCTGGGGGCTTTGCAATAAATTTGAGGAACTCCAAGTAATCGGGATCTACTTTCATCAAAGAAAAGGCAACAAGTTACAAATATAAGTAAACAAGCAACAGAAGTTGTTGCCAGCACAATATTCTCCAACTAATTAACATGTAACCGAAAATTGGATTACTACCTTTATATACGGTCCCTTCACGGCCATCCTTTTTACTAGTTGGCTTTGGCACGCGCTGTGAAGGTGCATATTCAACTACAATCTTATATTGGGCACCTGGGATTAACAACATAGCTTAAAACTTCACCAAATATGCTCTTTCTTCTAAAAGAAAAGGAGTATGACAGCCTACAAAGAAAATGCACACAATATAGCTTCTAGAATACCAAACATCTGCAAAATAAGTCACATCAGTTTAATGGTTCTAAATCATCGGGAAAAGACAATTTCATATACAATGTTGGGAATCGTTCATGAATTTAAATTCAGAGTATATAATCAATCATTCAAATTTGTCCTGAATTATTGGTTTGTTACTGAAATTCAGTGGTCTTTTGGCTGAAAAGCCCTTATGAATTACTAGAATGTAATGCTTATAGAGATGCTGGCAATAATTATAAACATAAAGACCATCAAACTAAAGGGCTACCTAACTAAAAACCATCAAACTTGTGTGCATCATTAAACATTAAGATTGGAGAAGACTTAATAACATTACAGTTAAATCCCTTTGGTTAAAAAAAGAAGTAACAAAGCTTTGGGTCAAAACAGTACTAGGACCTCACAAAACGAGTTGGAGGCCAAAATCTTACCCAATATTTAATTCACTTCAAAAACCCTTTGTTTTCACATACACAATTAGATTCACTGATGCAATTGACTATAACTAAAGAAAGCAGGAGCTTTTTACAAACTTGGAAAAATAAAAAGAAGGCATTTTATCAGTGGCTTACCCTTCTCATTAACAAACACATGTCCATCAAAAAACTCAGCAAACTTGAAAACCTCCTCAGGCCTCTTGAAGTTTATGTAGGCTCGAGAATAACTTTGATGCTTCTGGCTGCAAAGAAGTTTCAGGGGTATTCCAGTTAGAAAACTCATCAGTCTACGTTTGGTTTTCAGAGAACATATACATAAATAAGACCGTAGATCCTAACTGATTTTTAAGTAATGACAAAATCTCACCTAAAACAAATCACACAGTTAGTCTGAGGTTAGAAAAGTGAAAGTGCTCATTCAAGTTTCCCAAGTAAAACAATTACAAGTATTTCTAGTATTCAACCATTCCGTTAATTTTTTCTTGATATCCGATCAGCAACAAAGTAGTATTTTCAATCGTTAGTTATAGGTCTTCATCTTCCATCTTATCGCTTACACTAGTTATCTTCTTCTTCATTTAAGAGTGCCAACAATTTCTACTTACTGAACCTAACTCTCGTTGTAAATAATAATATCTCGCTACATTTTGTTTTATGTAAGAAAAATACACTATTTCTATGTAACCGCTTTACCCCTAAAAGACCAACATACCAAAAAAACAAAAAAAGACTCACTCTCAAAGTACCAGTTTCCTTTCTCCTCGAAGTCCTTGTATGAACCAAACAAATTGTCAGCCTACAACTTAATTAGATTTCCTCCGATATCACCCAACACATGACCAAATATAAGATGTCATACACAACATGATATACAAAGATAACATGCCAAAAAGACTTTCTCTATATTCCACTTTAAGCACCATTTAAGGTACTTTTTCTTGCCTTGAGAACCAGAATCCAACGCAGTTTCTGCTTTAAGACTTCAGAGAAGGAAAGTATAACACGTCAACCCGACGAACTACATTCAAATCCTCTACCAGAAAAAGAAAAATCAGGTCTACCAAGCAGAGCCCGGGCAAATACAAAGTAGCAATTTAAGAACACCTGCTTTTTCCGGGGCGGAAAGAGAACCAGTTGTATTGACCGGAGAATTTATCGTCGATTTGTAGGAAGAGATCGGACTGCGTAAGCGACGGTGGAAGGCATCGAATCACAACCTTGGTCCTCTTCGATGGAGCTTTCATCGATTTGAGTGGAAAATCTCTTCCTCTCTCTCGGGTTCTCTGTCTGTTGCTTTTTCCTTCCTCTGGAAAATTCACTTTAGGAATTCAAGGACTGGGGAAGTTCAAAGCGTTCAAGACCGGAGAATATGGGGAATGCTGGGCTGGGCTTGGGCTCATTCTGTAGGAGAAACAAATAAAGGCTACAGCAGAATAATCAATAAAATATTTATACAAAAAGGATTTTCAATTTTTCAAATACAATTAAATAGTTGTTAGCCTTTATCTTGACTGATCAAATGACTGGTATCGCTCAACCAATGCAACTCCTCATTGATCAAATGACTAGTTGGATTGAGAATGGGGCCATGAATAACCCAAATGACACGATTAGATCAAACAAGTAAGGTTATACTTCTATTAACAACTATAACCCTTGACTTAATAATAATATTTATTGTTTATAAATAAAACTTAAAATAAAAATTTATAAATAATTTTTTATTTTTATTATTCTCTTTTGTAATTTACATGTAAAATTGATATATCAAACTATTACTTAAATAATTTGGTTAATAACAGTCAATACTAAATGTTAAAAAATAGGTATTATCTTACATTAAAAATATAAATATTTTAGAATAAGTCATTATATTCTAATACAATATCAAAATCATAAATGATCATTCACTTTATAATTCTCTAAGTTTGGGTTGAATTTTTGTTTACGTGTGTCAACATCATGAGAGAAAAATGTTAAAATGTAAGTGTTGTCCATATCAAAAACTATGATGATAGGCCATTATCTTTATAAATAACAATATTTTTTTGTTTAAAGTTTTAAAGTTTTAGAATGTACCTTTATGCCTTAATATTAAAAAAGATCTAAATTGTAAAGAATTAAAATTATTTAAGTATTTTGTTTTATTGAGGATAAGGGTGAGAGATTTTAAAAATTTATTGAGAAAAGTAGCTTGAATGTACCAAAATTTTATTTTCTTATTCATGTTATTCACTCCAACGTAAGTAAGCTCCCTTCTAAGCCCGACATGTTGGAAACAAGGAGTTGGGTTCCGGCCCCAAGACACATTTACTCTATAAAATTTTCAAGATTTTTAATTTTAGGGTTAAGATTAAAGAATTTGAAAATTGGAGTTTCTAAAAATATAAGCATTAAAATTTATATGGGATTTACCACGGGACCCAGTCAGCACAAAATGTGTAAAAGTAGAAAAGCACAGACCGTCGATCAGTGGCTCCCCGATGAACGAGGTCCCACCTAATCAACGGTCCAAATTCTGTCCAGAACCTTTCGTGACCGCATCTGATCTCCGTCCTGTCCCTTCTGGCCCAATCCAAGAAGTTTCTGTCGCCTTAAATCATCCACTGCAAGCAAGCTAATTGTATTCGCTATTAAATCCGTTCCCTCTTCCCAGCCATTCTCTCTCTTCAGAGTCCTCCTTTTCTTCGTTCCCGGAAGTAAGTCTTTCGTGTTTAGATTTCACATTTTGTTTGTGGGAATGGAAATTCTGATTCTGGTTCGAGTTCCGGATATCCTATTTTTCGGATTTTTTCAAGTCTTTGTTTTTTCTTTTGTTTTCTTGTCAACCAAACATAGGGCTCCCGATTACGCCTCGGGGATTTTGTTTCTGTTGGTTGATTCGGTTGGCCGGTCTTATGTTACCCTAGATTGAATCGATTACCGGAAAATCATATTCGGTCCTCATTATGGATTGTGTTAATATTGGATGCTAATGATTACTGTCGATTTTGGTATATTTGTTGCTCTTTTTGAAGGTCGTTGTGTTTGACTATCGCCTGATTTTTACTGCAAAGATTTATTATTTATGCATGTTTAGTTTGCCTTGGCATTTGATTGTTTGTTACATTATATTCACCTGGCGGAACCTTAATAATTGAAATTTTAGCTCCTTGAGGCTCGGATATGATTACTACGAGCTATATTGTCTGAAAATTGTCTAATAATGCATTTAAACGGTGATCTTAGAGAGTGAGATCGTGTAATCAAGTTTTTTCTAATGGCGTTTTCTGTAACGTTTATGGTGCATTAAATTGAAGATGCAATCAGGAGGGTAAGGTTTGAGGAATACACATGTTTCATGGTTAGCTAGAAAAAGAAGAAAAATTGAAAGGTAGCTGCAAATGAAAAGGAAAGATTCATTTTACAAATTCAAGCAGTGGGATTTGCTTTTTAGTGTACATTGGGGGGTGCTTAATGTGATTATTCTTAAGATTGGTATCTCTCAATGATCAAGTTCTTTGGAATTGCATCTATGTAGCTGATCTTATTTAACTATTATGTATTATTTCAGTAGCTGTGTTCATGTTTTTGTGCTGAACATATGGTTTGATTGATTTTAGAGGTTTACATCTACTTGTTTGGGTGTACAGAGATTTCCCTTTTTTTTTCTATATTTTAACAGTAATCAGAAGTTCGATAAACATTTTTTTGAATTAGTATTGGCTCATGATGTTACAAAGTGGAGGTTAAAGCATAGAAGTATGAACTTATTGAGTTTAAACAGAGAACCAAGCATCGTATTTTAGGTCAAGATACAACTTCTGGTGGAGTTAAATATTGACTAGCTTTGTAGTTGTGAATCATGGATAGCTGAACTAAGATACTACTTATTGTTTTCTATTATCTTGTTTAACTCATAGAAATTGATGAAAGTGGTATCCTTTATGATATGAATGTGTTTCCGAAATTAGAAAAATTGCTAGGGGAATCATACAAATATTTACTTCCGATGCAGGTAGGCTGATTCTATACAATGGGTGGAAGTAGGATAGATGATGACTGGGAGCTTACTTCTCCATCAAATGGGGTCCGAACAGTTGTTTTAGTTGGACGAACTGGGAATGGAAAAAGTGCTACAGGGAACAGCATTATTGGGAAAAAGGCCTTTAAGTCAAAGGCAAGTTCGTCTGGTGTTACAAGCACTTGTGAACTGCAAAGAACTGTGCTGAGAGATGGACAGATTGTTAATGTCATTGACACTCCTGGTATATTTCTATTACTAAAAATTAAATGATTTAGTTGCATCTGAAAACTATTACTGTCTGAGTTATTCTTTTCCATACTTATGAAAACTATTACTATCCAAGTTTTTCTTTTCCATGCTTGTTGATATATTTGGGTTACAGAGAGACTAATATAGTGGTTATTGCAGGGCTGTTTGATTTTTCTGTGGGATCAGATTTTGTCGGCAAAGAAATAGTTAAATGTATTGATTTGGCCAAGGATGGGATTCATGCAGTTCTTGTAGTTTTTTCAGTTAGGACTCGCTTTTCACAGGAAGAGGAAGCTGCGCTTCATAGCTTGCAGATGTTGTTTGGACCCAGAATTGTTGATTACATGATTGTAGTCTTTACTGGGGGGGATGAGCTTGAGGATAATGATGAGACGCTGGAAGATTATCTGGGTCGTGAGTGCCCACAGCCTCTGAAGGTTGCTCATAAAGCTACTAAAGCACTTGCATAGCTTCTTAAGCTTTTAGTTAACTGCCTATGATAATTTGTCAATACTTAAAACTTTCTTGTTTATTGAGTTTTGATTCTTGAAATTGCAAACTCTAGGGAGTTTAGGCTTATTATAAGTGGAATTTCTATGAATTGAGATTATTTGTTAATTTGCATCTTGAATTTTGACTAAAGATTTTAAGGAAAAAAGAATATTGATATGCATGAGCTATGGGCTTTTTGAGAGGAAAAAAGAATATGGAGAAAGGTGAAAACACCGAGAGACACTCAGGTGGAATTGGTTAGACACAGAAAAGGTTACATACCATGTCATCTGATGTTATCATGTAGCCTTTGTCATTAACTAATAGTGAGTGAAATAAGCAAGATTTTTGTCATTAACTAGTAGTGAGTGATTTAATGTCATGGGCTTAAGGGAAAATTGCTCATGGTATGGATTCAATAAAAGTTGTTAATACCATGCTTATTTTTCTTAGAGTTTGTCTTGCTATTGTTTTTTTGCACCATAAGTAATTTTCTGGCAATTAACATATATTTGCTTAGCTGAACAGTTGGGTATTTTTGGTTTCTTCATCTTGATTATTTTTCTAATTGGTTTTAATGTTAATATAGGAAATCCTTGTTTTGTGCAAAAATCGGGTTGTGCTTTTTGATAACAAAACTAAGGATGAAAGCAAAAGGGTTGAGCAAGTTCAGCAGCTTCTCTCCCTTGTGAATATGGTAATAGGACAGAATGGTGGACAGCCATATACGGATGAGTTATTTGCTGAGCTGAAGGTGATTGTTTTTGTTATTTTAATTTTTCTTTTTTCAACTTCTTATGAAAAATCATGATAACAACTTAAATCATTTGACAGAAAGGGGCAATAAAACTCCGCAGTCAACAAGAACACGTTGACTCCCTGAAAGGCTATTCTAAACGAGAAATATCAGACTTCAAGGATCAGATAGAGCGCTCCTATGAGGAGCAGCTCAAACGAATTACAGAAATGGTATCTTTAATGCTTCTCTTTTCTACATTCATTTGTGACCTGCTTTCGTGTTTCCATAGCGTGCTCATTATACTTTTATATTTATTTTTATTCTTTCGTCTGCATGTTAGCCCAGCATATAAAGCTGCTCAAGCTAACATAAGGTGCTTCTTCAGTTTTTATCTAATGTTTATCATTTTCACCAATTCTAGAAAATAAGTGACCTTTATATGGGTAACAATGTTTTTGTAGATTTTTATTTATTTATTAAATTGTTCTTCGTAATTTTCCTGCATGCATGGGTTATGTAAACAAAGCAATGGATGGTTCATCTGGCATATCTAGGACTTAAGATGTATTCGCCCAAACATTTAACGATGTTCATGCCCACTAGCTTTATGCTCTGCTGCTGGGCAGTTGTTGACCTTGGGACTTTTACATGTTGAGCAAAGCTGTCAAATTTACGTACATTACAGTTTCGGTCAGTTAGTTATGATTCACCTTTTAAACTTGAGTTCATATGCTGAACTGGGCTTTGATTTAATCTGTCTGCCTAATATTTGTGTCGTACCAACAGCTGTTGTATGCCAAAATTGATGATATATTGTTCTGCAGGTTGAGTTGAAGCTCAGGGAGACTACTTCTAGGCTCGAACAACAATTGGTAGAAGAGCAAGCGGCAAGACTGAAATCTGAAGAACAAGCACATTTAGCTCAAATGAAGTCTAATGATGAAATTCGTAGGCTCAGAGAGCATCTGGAAAAAGCAGAGGAGGAGCTTCGAAAGCGTGGAGAAACAAGGTGCTCCATTTTATGAGGTATAGGTTATGAAGACTATATGCCGTGGAGTACGGATTATCTACTCTTTTCTGCTGCCTATGTGGAGTCCCCAACGCAATTGTTTATTGTGTGACAAATGATTAACCCCCTATTGTATATGTTTAAAATGCTTGGGATTACAATATATATTTCTATAGATATGTTCTATCGGCTTTTCAACCTTTAGTTGCACCTCTCCAAGCTACGCCCACTTGGGCCACTTAGACAAATGATTAAACAAGATAATGTGTAGTGTTTTAATGTTGATAAGAAGATTGGACTACAGGTATAGCCCCTTTACAGTCCACTGGATGCATGTTTCCAGTGGCCCAGGGAAGAGGGAAAGAAGTGCGAGTCTAGAGTCAGCTGCAAGTCCCAACCCAACGTCCCAACGTGATGGTGGGCTGTATTTTGGGCACCTCATTATGGCTATCAGTTTCGTTCGTGAGGTCACAAATGGTGCATTTTTGGAGAGCAAACCATCATCGCTACGTCTTTCTATTAAAGCATAGAGGCCCGTTCTAAAATCTATGAGTTTTAGGATGAGCCTATTTTTTTTGTTGTCTTTCCTTGCTTGTAGATGATGGTCTCCAAGATTGGTCGTAGCTTTCAGAACCTCTCTCTCCAATTTTGGCTAGATTTGATCACAAGGATTCGTGGCTGTTGAGAGGTTCAGTCAAAAGAGTTCTACGAATTCATAGTATAATGTTGCATGGCAAAAAGCGTTCCAAATCTTATCCTGGTAGCAAAGAAAAGTGCCAATTCTAGATGGCCTTATAGCAAACTGTTGGACGCTAACTAGGAAGTAGCCCAATGGAAGACAGTTCGGAATCACAAAGCAAATGACATCTTTATTTAAGTACTATAATGATACCAGTTGCAGCTTTGGCGTTAAACAATTCACCTGCATAGACACAAAGAAAAGTTAATAGAAAAAAAACAAGATCCTTCTCTCTCTATCGCTAAACATTAACCATTGTACCAACATAATAGTTTGTGTCAATGTATATCATATTGTTTATATTTTGGTTCGATATATTTTTCTCTTTTGATATGGTACTTAAGGAAAAATGGCAGTGCCAATTAGTCTACGGACGAAAGCTAAAAACAATGAAGTAAAAAGGAACAGAAACGGTACCCAAGACGGAGGATCTTCTGGTCAGGAGGCTGTGAATAGGGCGTGCCACCCTCCAACATGACTGGACTGAAGAAATTTCGTGATAATGCTTGGATTGCATTGAACTCTGATCCAGAAATGTTCATGTTGAGTCGCTGAAGCCTTTCAATTTCTGCTATCTGAAGCGTGGAAGGAGAATTTGCAATAATAGGAAATAGATTAGAAATGTTTTTGCATGAATGTGGTCTATGTGGCAGTACTAGGAAAGTTTGCACGATATACCTTTGTTCGAAGACAAACATTTTCGTTCTCTAGTTCAATCTCCTATAGAAAATGTTAGGACATTAGCTTTCATAATGACATTTCAATCTCCTATGTGTGTGTTTTTGTGTGTGTGAAGTAAAGAAACCATTTTAAAAAAAAAAAAAAAAACCTTTTAGTTTGGTAGACGGGGACTAGGGTGTTTTGGACACTAACATTTAAGTGAAGAGCTCCTGGTAGCTCCAACTTAGTTACTAAACATGGGATGTGAAATGAAGACACCTCCTTAATAATAGCAAGTTAAGTCATATTTCTACTTTTTGCATTATCTTAGAAGACATATAAGAAGTAAATCATATGTGATGCATGACCAAACTAATCTTTTAGTCTCATGAAAAAAAAAAAAAAGAATTCGTAGGCATGAAATTGAAGTTGAAAAGGCACTTAAAATATTAACAAATAATAGTCGATAAAGAACTATTAACCTACACTATTTGAAATTCGTAAAGTTACAGCAATACCAACTTTCCTATAAAAAAAAAAAATCCAAACAAAAAGAGTATCATCACTTTTTTCCCTATAATATTTGCTCTCTCCACTCGCCTTTCTTATCTACCACTATTTCCAGAAGTCTTCTCTAGAAAGCCAAATCTTGTGTCTTTCCAAGCTTCCTTTGAAGGCCAAGCCTTCTTTATATATATATATATATTAGCATAGAAATGAATAGAGTGAGGAAAGTAGGGATTACCTTTTTCTGCAAGTACTCAATATCAGTCAGCAACATTTCATGCTGGTGAAGTGAACAAGTAAAAGAATCAGATAGCATAACAAGAGAGGTAAATCAAAATCAAGAAACCTAGCCTAAGAAGAAGGAAGCCATTCTATAGTGGGTTTCAAACTCTCAGTTTTGGGTAGAATACAAACATGTTCTATGAAAACTTGAGCAGGCCATATGCAAACGTACTTGCATTTTAAGTTTTGTGTGTGTGTGTGTTTTATTTTAGTTTGTTGGGTCTTTGGAAGAAGAGAGGTGTTAAACTCAAGATCTAGGTCCTGACCAACCAATAGTCAATTAGTAGGTTACTAGTTTACTTGACCAAATTTTACGTGTTTACATAAGAAAAATTAGGATTAGGTTGTTGCTACCTCCACCATATGCTAAAAATGATCAAGGTCCTGTAGCAAGTTCTACTCTTCTAATTTGACACTGCTTTTTGGAGCTATAGCTATGGTAATAAAAGCTCCTTGTTTAATTATTTTATCAACAAAACATCTCGATTTAAAGAAGTGCTCTATATCTCTCCACTGCATCCGAAGGGACTAATCAGGATTATTATTCAAATTTTTATCATTAGCTGCAATTAGTAAGAAACCAATATGGGATTCCATGTTCATGCAACACCTTTCCAATTGCTCATTAAATATAAGCGTATATATCTATTTCTTACCTTCTTCGACCTGATTCTGGAAATGCCTCGTTCAAGCCTGTTCTCCAGTTGCTTGAGATCCTTGATACTCAGAGAATTCAGGGCCTCACCCATTAAATGCCTACAAGCAAAGAAGAAAAGTAGAATGAGCTCCCACAGGGCCTCAACAATAAATCACTGAACTGTACTACCTTAGTACATCATCCTGTTATCAAAGGCTACTTAAGCGATGCAAACGTGAAAATAAGCATATTTATTGGAGTGATTTACTTTAGTCTGAGATGTTTCCCTTGTGGTGAAAGCAAACCTGTGGTTTGTAACCTATACATTGATAAAATACTAACGCACTTATATGTACATAAGTATCATCACCTAAGAGGTTTTATTGATGCTTAACTATTCACTGACAATTAGTCTTCATCTATTTCACGGCAAGACCATGATTCATAAGTGAGAAAGAGAGAGCAACTTATGGGGACAACTTTGATTGATTGACATCCATATTATCAGTAGGTGTAGGTCAGATAACGTCCAAACCAAAACATGTTCAAGTGGAAGAGTCAAATCACTTTATACTATAATATAAAGTAGGACAACCACTTTATATTATAGCACTTAGCTTTTCTATTGATGTTTAAAATAATGTTAACACATATTAGCTTAGTTGTAATTAATGTGGCTTGGAATTAACAAGGTCTTAGGTTCGACACCTCCCAATACTTTTATATATATATTTTTCAATAAGAAGATGTAATAGTCTTGGGAAGTATCGAACTTAAGACCTCGTTATTTCAAAGCTTCATTAGATCCAAATAAACTAATACATGTTAACTTAAAAAAAATATAATAAAATATCTCTTTAATAATTCTTTTGCCATTTGCATGAAACAAGGAATTATGAAGTCACCTGTTAGAATTCTGCAGCATTTGTATCTGTTGCCGCAGCTTTGCTGATTCTGCTTGATAATACTACATTCATTGAGAAGCAAAATTTTGTTAGCGAGCATTTGTTCCCTTCTAAACTTTATATTACAGATGTTAAACAAGGAGATGAAGAAGTACAGCCGGCAAAGCAACCTGTCAAAAACCGTTCACTTAGTTCTATCTGAGGTGCAATTTAAATTTAGTGATAATTTAAAAAACGATAGCTAAAAGCCTCTGAAAAGCAGATAATTATTATATGTAAGTCAAAAATACACTTTTCTCTTACTAATTAATTTTAATGAAGAAATAAGCTCTTTAAAAGAAAAGGCCTCCAACGAAAGAGAGACAAGTAAGGACGAAACAATATATAGAAGTAGCTTACCTGAGCATTTATTTCTGTAATAGAGCTTGTACCTGAACCGTCCGAGCTTGCCTTCTTATACCTCTCTATAGTAGCTTTTATGCTGCATTCCAGAAGCAAAATGTTAAGCCACAAACCGCAACTTGTTAGATGCACCTAAAAGGATACGAGGATTGGAAGTTCATAAAATGTTAAGTTCTTGCTAAAGTGTTAGAGAGAGATGCTTGGAAGCTAAGCATGTATACTTAGCCTATCTTTTTATGTTTTCTTATCAAAGACGAATTACTCATATGGAAGCAGATATTTACTATCATGGCACGTAAGTCCTTGAACTTTATTCACCAAAGATTGCTGAGAAAGTTTACCAGAATGCTGTGAAGCTCGTAATCTTTTTTTTAAAAAAAAAAAAATCTATAATGCAAATTGATGTAGAGCTTAAAGTTGCAGCCACATCACTGTCCCATGGATGAGGTGACCAAGTTAGACGACAAGAGTTATTGGACTTGCAGAGAAAGGCTTGCATTTGTTTCTATAGATTTATGATTTTATTTGTGATAGAAATGGAAGTTGTGGTTAATAGTCTACTAGTCCAGTGATTAGCTACTATTGTCTAAGACCTATTTCATGGTTCAACACCTAATATCCCAAACTCTCTTTATCTAATAGAAAAAAGAAAGAAAAGAAGTTGTGAAGAGTTATACTTGTATAGGGTCAGAAACATAGTGGAAACTAGTGTTATTTAGTTTAATAATTGCCTCAAGAAGGTGTGAGAGAGTGGAAGATGAAATGGTAAATAAATAAATAATTATTGAGACGTTGGAAAAATGATGGATCAAGAACTTTAATGACAGGTTAAGCAACTTATGAGGTGGAGATCAGCCTCTAGAACCTTATATAACGTGATAAATCAAAGCTATAGGCCTTCTAAAGATGAGTTCATTAGTGTTACTTATTAAAAACCACTAGTAGGGAGGTTCTATGTTGACAATAACTTAAAGATCAACTTATTAATTAGAATCTTATGGTAATCTTCTACTTGCTTTTTCTTGACTAACTGAGTGTCATCTAAAACATTTTTTACAAGTATAAGTTAGAAAATTAACATGTGAAGTTAGCGGAACAAGGTACTAGGGCTATGGTTGGGCATTGTTAAAAAAAGGTCAATATTTGAAAATAGGAGGAACACTTAAAAGATGAAATGCGGTATGAAATTGACTTTTTTTTTTTGGCTGGGGGTTATGAAGTCCTAGATTTGAGACATGGCTAGTCAATTCCACACCACATCAACGAGCTAGTGGCCTACTGGCAGGCAACTAGCCACCTAAAACCTAAGTCCTAGATTTAAGACTTTATAACCTCCAAAACATAGGGTAAGTAAATAAGGGTTTGGAGGTTACGAAGTCTCAAATCTAGGACTTAGGTTTTAGGTGGCTAGTTGCCTGCCACTAGGCCACTAGCTGGTTGATGTGGTGTGGAGTTGACTAGCCATGCCAAAACATATCTTCTCTTAATTTGTTTGCATAATAATCACCTTATTTTGGGTACTTAGGTGAAAATAAACCTTGTTAAACACAAGATTTTAGAAGCTAAGCTAACTACAGAGACTGTTTATATTTTTCGTGGAAGTTTATGAGCCTAAAAACCTTAGTCTAAGAAAAATAAAATAAAACAACAAAGTTTGTTGGTGGCACTTACATATGCTACCTTCTCAATTGAGAGTATTTAACATTGCTTCTACATTTGGATCTTAAGTTAGAATGCATAAGATTTTTGGTTTAGCCAACGGTTTTCTCATATTGAAGATCCAAGATTTGCTATGCAGAAGACCTCGTAGAATGCATAAGTAGTACTCAAAAAGGAATACCTCACGAAATGCAATGAGGAAATTATGAACATTTCGTGTCAGACTTTACAGAAAATTTGACACCTTTTACTGGAAGTATAATCTCCTATGTAGATCTAGAAATTGGAAAGAATATAATGTTTGCAGCAATTTGTAAGCTTCATTATATGACACTAGTTTTGAGTAAAAACTAGAATTAAAATTTATTTGGTTTTTCACCTTCTCTTCATAATAGGTGTTTGGATGAGTTGCAAATTTATCTAGAAATGTGATCGAGAGTTATGATCCTTTCTATTTTTTGGGTGGTTTTTGGCTGTACTAAGTAAGACTTGACACTTTTACCATCCTTTTCATGATAATTTAGGATTGTTTTGAACCGAAGCACTGTAGTAGTCTTGGCTTTATGACTAAATTGTTATATTCATGAAAAAGAAAACCAAAACACTATGAAGTAATTAACAATGGAAGATTAAAGGATATAGAGCTATTATAGGTAAGCCTTACGTGCTTTGGAGATAGACGAGATTCTAAAAGATAAAAGATAAACATAAACCAAGGACATGAACCATGTCAAAAAAAGTTTTTCTTTATTCTAATCCGTTCTCCAAAAAAGTGAGCCAAATGGAGTCAACAAAGGTAACAAAAGAGAAGATGCTCCATATCCTAGACAGAAAGCCTACAAAAGGTGTAGTTATCAACTTTGTGTCATGAGCCGCTAGTTAGATGATCATTGCATGATAGGCAAACAGTTTTTTATTTCAATAGATTTTCTGGCGAGTCAATTCCAATCCTTAAGAACAAATGCTTTGTCCAAGACCTATAAAAAAATTGGAGTACCATTGCCTACTAAATATTGAAGTTCACACTAATAGTAGACTTTAACTTCAGGGTCTTGTTCCAACCCAACATTAAATCATCTCATGCTTTTTAAGATCCCTGAAACTCACGTTTCTTTGAGTATGGACTCGATAAAGTCACATTTAATGATTATATAATAATTATATATATGCTCAAGATTTTATGTTATTTTATTGTTGACATTTTTAACATTCAACGAAAAATACAGTGAAATATGAAGCTCATTAGGCTTTCGTCTTTCCACTCATATAATCTAGAAAGTTATATAAGAACAACCTTCTAAGGATGGAAGACCAAAGTAACTTGGAATAAGGTTTATCTCCCTAAGTAGGATGATGAACTTTGAATTAAAAACTCGAAAATAAAAAGGAATCAAGCTACCATACAAATATATCTTGTACATTTCTTTCAATGAAGATCACTCTATTTGGCCTAATTGCATAACAACCAATGTGATTAGTTAAAGAGTCTTTTAGGAGTTGCAGGGAACTAGAGATTTTTTATGGACTTGGAGTGTGCCGTCAAGTCTTAAGGGCTAACAATGGTGGAATTAGAGCAGAAGGAGGGGAAGTCTTATGCTCGAGTCTTCTAATAGTATTGCTTTTTCTAAGATGGAGTGGCTATAAGGTTCTCTAGTTTAATCAAAGATCCCCTTGCATGCGATCATGACCTAAGTCTTGGATTCGATGCCTCATATTTTTAAATTTCCTTTACCTAAAGAAGGGAGAGGCCCCAGAAACCTCAAGGTGGGTGGGTGTTGGGTAGTCGTGTAAACAATTCAATGCATTGTTTGGGAAATCTTTAATGATTTGGTTAATATTTGACATTTTTTTTACAGTGCGATCAAAAGGCAACTCATAGTTGTTAGATGTTAATGTAAGGATTAGCATGGCTACCGGTCCCTTACAACTTAGGTCATGGTTCAGCACTCCTTAAAATTTAAACCACTTTTACTTAACCAAAGAAAAAAAAAAAAAAAAAGGACTTGCATGGTTGTTTATCTTTTGTTCAAATCAATTCTTATCAATCAAAGAACCAAAAAAATTCAACCCAAAGGGATGCTGTTCATGGCCGCCGGTGGAACATTCCGGCGTCAGTTGCAGGCGGAGCTAGCCCAAACGATGTGACCTTATGATTAACAGAAAACAACTTAGCAGGAATCAGGTCAGTCTACCGCCTGACGTTTCGTGGAGGAAGAGTAGATGCACGTTCTATTATCATGCAATCACAGGGAACATAAAAATTTTGACCGTCCTTTCATGCTTTGATCTTTTACACTTAACAGTAGTGAAGGTAAAAGGACCGAACACTCTTTAAGGTCCTCAGCTTTCATGGATGAGGCAAAACAAAAAAAAGATACATGTTGCATTCTTTTGAAACTAGGATAAATAAAGGATGTCGAAAGAATCTCAGATCCTGGAGGAAAGAATCGGAAAGGGACAGGATCATCAGAAGCAACCTTTTCTGTATTCTAAGCCAATTGACTAGAGATTCTCGTACAATGTAACACCAAAATGGAAAGTGAAAGAGGGAGAAAAACAGGCAACACGAACTGGGTTGCAGACTACTACACAGTACGTCATATAGCTCAGAAAAGACGAGGGGAAAAACTATTCACTACATGCCATATATGGCAGAAGAGAGCTTTTAAAGCTCACTACCTTCGTTTGTTTCTTTTCCTCTACAACTAGTATTCGTTCTTTTGTTCTGAAATCTCTAAACACCTAATCATCTTGTATTGATGTATTTTATACATAAACTTTTGCTTAGCCCAAAAAAGAAAAAAGAAAAACTAACCAGGAAACCCTTAGAATCTCCAAGTTTAATCACTTTAATCGGGATTAACACAAGTTGAAGCAAAATGAATAATCTACTGATGAGAACTGGGGACACCCACTTATGAGTGTCCCGATGGCGATTTGATGATCAGAAACAAGTGATTTGATGTGCAGAAGAGACTCAGTGCCCCAGAAAGTCAGAAACCAAAGGAAGATATCACGTTGAAAAGTAGTGGTAAATCCCCTCGTGCGTGCCTCCACGCACAAAGTTGAAAAGTAAAAACCTCAAAACTTAAAGCTTCAGATGGGAAAAGAAAGAGTGGAAAAATCGCTGAATACCCAACAAAGGGATGAATTTCATGGTATTGGCTGTGGGTCAGATGTAAGAAAAAAGATGGGCAGATCTGAAAGCTTAGAGTGGAAGTAAAAGACCAGAAAGATCGAGGTTTGCAAACAAAGGACGAGGAAAGGGAACTTCTACAGATCACCCTTTTCCTACGCTGCGCTAGATTCTCTTAGATTACAAGTCATAAGTGAAATCAGAGAAGTGAAGAGGACGGTGAGAAAGGATTTGTTTTTTATCGTTCCTGGTGGTTAACCAAGCCATTTTGGTGCAGAAACTGCTGGTAGAGCTGCATCAGGTAACTTTTTGTTGCCTTTTTTGCTTGCAGCGCAGTCCAAAATATCAGACCACTGGGAGTATGTATGTGCAGACTGCTTCTAGAGATCTCCAACTTTTACTACTGAAACTTGGCCTTTGTTTAGCTTATTTTATAAGATATAAGAATTCAAAATTCAATCCAAAAATTAGCTTATAAACTATAAAAAATATATCTATATTTAAACATGGTTTAAAGTATATATGAATTCTGATATCATGTAAGAAATTCAAATTCAACCAAAAACTAATTATGTGTTGGAAGAGAACAAGTCTATATTTAAATAATACACAAGTATCTTATCTTCTTAGCATGGGATTTTTTAGATAGTAGACTTTCAATGATATGACCATGATAAATATGATGAAAGGGAACTATAAAGAAACAATTCAAGGTCTAATAATGAAACCTACAAATATCTTACCATCCACAGCAGTCCAAAAGAAGTCTAGACAAGAATCATGAGGTCTCGCTACAGCAAAACTAGTGCTTGGGAGTAAAAGGATTGAAGAAAAGAAAAGACAAAAAGGATCTCACTATTCTTAACCTGGCCCTTGAAGAATGGAAAAAGAGATCCAAGATATTGAGAGAGGGGGAAGGGAGAGGACAGGACTGCCTTGACGACAATGTAAAGGACCCCACCACATTAAACCTGTTTTACTAAACTGTTGATTCCAAGATGTTATTGTTCTTGATCATATGTAATCTGAATCTGTTTCTTCAGAGAAAGTAAATTTCGACAAATACTGTCAAACAAATACGATTTCTTTAGCATTGCTTCCATCATGACTCCCTATTCACCCTTTTCCCCTTCATCTGTTTTTCCTTTTTCTTCTTTTATATCTTGAAATTTAACATACTTTTTTCCTAATGATGACTCCAAGCCATTAGGGTTCATTAGCCAGTTTTATTACATTCCAGGATTAGGGTTCAGTTGGACCAGCGTGAAGAGAGAGAGAGAGAGTGAGAGAGAGGAGGGGAAGGGAGCGGGGGAAAGTACAAAATAAATAAATAAGTAGAGAAAGAAAAAAGACAAGAAGAAGAAAAGAATAAAATCATCAATGGCAAGTAATTCTGAAGGCACTGACAGATCAAGCTATCACACAGAGATCTCAGCACCTTCCTCCATATCCATACAGTCAAACAAAATCTTGAACAACTATTTACTACACAGACTATCATAAAAAAAAAAAAAAGCAACAAAAAAAGAAATCCAGGATATTGTTCCAAAGAGACCTTTCTCCTATGTATGCTCACACAAAGCATTGACATTATAAAAGGTTCAACATTTTAAATCAAAGACAAACATGGCAGCAAAAACTTTCTACGAGCTACAGAAATCCAGGACGTGCTTAGGAGTCTACTTATGGTATGCTTTCCTGTCGGACTTGTGAAGGAAAAGGACACATCAATGGCGGATTACACTGTAATTATCTATTATCTAAGTAAGATCTAAACAGTCCATGTCTCATCTCCGTCAGAAAAACCAAAATTAACTGACAGTTATCGTAAGTACATTTATGAACAAACGACTAGGAAATCTGGTTCAGAGAAATATGACAAGAAATGATGAAAAGACGAAAGATGGATGGGAATTTACTTGTTGTTTGAGTACTCATAAAGACGTCCTCGACTGGAAAAGACGATAAGTGCGACTTCTGCATCGCAGAGGATTGACAATTCATAAGCCTTCTTCAATAGTCCATTCCTTCGCTTGCAGAAGGTGACTTGACGATTGGTAGTGTTCTCGATCCTCTTGATCTCGATCTTTCCCCTTCCCATCCCGGATCCTCGACGCAACTGCACAGTCCGATACGTCCAAGCATCTTATGAAGTGAGATCATGAATCGTGTTTCTTTTACGAGGATGTTACACAAGAAAGTGTCCTCTTGCCATGTCTTGTTAAAAGATTCGTTTTGATTTCTATCAGATTTATGACAAAATGGAAAGGAAGATCATAACTTTCAGAAGTGAAAAGGAAAACAACTAGGCTGAAGAGGTCAAATGGTGTGGAGAAAGAAGAAGGTTACATCTTTTGTCTTCATATGATGTTCTTGACAATTCAGCAAGGAATTCTCAAAACTCCACGGAGACCTCAACGCTTGCAAGTTTCGTTTGATGCCAGAAGTATGGGATTTATTGCTGACAACTAAGATTGAAAGAACCCCAACCAGAAGGGACGACAAGAGAGAGAGAGAGAGAGAGAGAGAGAGAGAGAGAGAGAGAGCTACTGTTTAAACATGCAATACTGGAGCTAGAATTAAATTATGGGTGCATGACCGAGTTTTGACACCTACCATTTTTTTTCTGTCTAAGTTTGTGTATTTGCGTTCGTGGAGGGAAGAGGAGGAAAAGGCTGAGGTTTCACTAACCAAGCCCATCTCCATGGAAGACTCAAGACCAGCAAGTATAAAATCAACTCAGATCGCTCGAGGAGACTGAGACACAAGAGGAAAGTAAGGAAGAGAAATTCTTCAAATCAAACAAAGATTTCAGTCCTAAAAGCTGAGCCAGTGGCGTAGTTTCCAATTTAATCTTTGTCAAAGGACATTCCACTTCCCAAACAATGGAAAAGATAGAGAGGAAGCAGAGAGAACACAGAAACGCGAAGTACACAGCTTGAACTCACACAAAATCATGACTTCTGTGAACCAAAAATGAAAGTAAAAATAAAAAAGGAAGAACAAATTGATAGAAGCGGGTCAGAAAAAGATTTTACTTTATACAAACAGATCTAAGAGGGGAAAAACTGTGTTTTACACATTAAACTGCACCCAGTTGTGATTCTTACGAAGCACCATTGCAGAAGAGATCAGAAAAGAAACATTTGCTTAAAGAAACAAGCCACCCACCTGGCTTTGGCACCCTCCGGCTACTTCAGCTTTCGGAAACTTTTCTAATCCCACAGAAACCAAAGCTCGCAGCTTACTACCACTTCTCCTGCCTATTTATAGCTCTTTCTTTCTTTGTCCATCTTTGAAAAGAGAGAACCAGAGAGAGAGAGAGAAGCAGAGTTCTTAAGGAAGAAAAGGACGTCGGGAGTGCTTGTTTCCCAAATGCCCATACAAGACGTCGTGGTTTTAGATAAGTGAAGAAGCTTTGCAGGTGCAATATGCACCCAATAGGGAAAGAGATTTTTATTCTGATTGATAATCTGTGGTTGAGGAGGTGACTATTCTGCCCATGAAGAGCATTTGATATTTCGAGAATGGCCTGAAAGTCGAGGGACAGAAATATCTTCAGCATTGCATTTTGACATACATTAGGGTTTGGTGCTGTCCACATATGTTTGCACTAGGGTCGGCAAATAAACACAACATGTCTAGAAAAAGGTCACTTGATCTCCTTATGTTTGTCAAATATTGGGTAGGTATTTGTTCATTCAGCTTGTGTTATTGTTGAAACTCTAATAGAATTAGAATGTCTCACATTACTTATACTATATCATAAAATTCTCTATATATGAATATATTGTTATCTTTTTTCTTTTTATAAGTCAAACTTAAGAAAGAAATGAGTTTTTTGATAAATGGTATGACTTAAGAACTCCCTTGTGTCATGGTAAATGTTAGATAGATATCTTTCAATATATTAATGGAGTTCTAATTGTGTAGCTCAATGGTTTGGCTTCTAGCCACCCTCGACCTATGTCTTGATTTTGACACCTAATACTCTGAAACCTCCTTCTACTTCTAACCAAAAAAAAATCAATGAAATTCTAGTAATATTGAAATGTTTCACATTACAAGTAACTAATTATAAAATCATCTACATGAAGATATTACTCCTTGTAAGTTTGTAGCAAATGTTATGGCTTCAGAGCCCAACTGATTTAGCTATGGATTCAACGTGCTCAAAGACAATGTTACAAGTGCTACTAGGAAAAAGCTAAGCTAGAAGTAGGGATCTAGGGTTTGGTGTTCAAAAGCGTTTGGTTTACTGCTTCAAGCCTGATCGTATAGCATTCTACTAGAAAATATAGATGCATGAACCTGCTAATGTTGTGATAGAGAAGGTTGTCAAAAAAGAAAATAGCATCTCATGGGAAACTTCTTTGAAGAAGTGAGGAAAGTAGCTTTGACTAGTTGTCTTTCTTTTTCACATATAATTGGGTTATTGGCAAACAAGGAAAGTGAAAACAATGGTGTCGTTAAAAAGGATTATTGTTGTTACAATCATTGATATTATTATGGCACAATCTTATCATCAACTTGTTGCCCAATTACATAACACATAATGGCCAAAATAAGATCATATAATGTAATTAATAGAACATTGTTGTTAAAGCTCCAACTTAACTACAAAAAAGCCCATTTCCTTAGTAAAATCAACTTGTAAAAAGTTATGTCATTTTTTCATAAATAGAAAATAATATGATAAGATTTCAACAATGTGAAATACACATTATTTTAACAGCAACAGCTAATAGTTTCTCTTTCAACTTATATTGATCTCTCAAAGGTTGAACTTCTCGCACAAAACAAGCTAAATCCTCTAACATAGAAAAGGATAATAGGGGAGAAATGAAATAGAAAAAGAAAGCAGCCTAACTCTAGTGCTATTCTTTGGAGCGTTGCTAGCCAAAGGATTATTGCATTGCATGGGATGTCTTTCTTTCCCATCTTCACGCCTTTGCTTTTTCCTGATCTGGAATATATAAAGAGGATTCCAATGGAACAAAAATCTGGACCTCTAACAATTTCTAGACGTAGATTACCCATGAAGCTCTTCATTTTTGTTATTGTACTAGCACAAACTTGCATGGCTTTAAGAGCGTTGTTCGAGGGATACTAGTATATTGTTTTGACAACGGAAAAAATTTAATCATGATGTCAAAAGTAACAGTTATTTACATCAATAATGTCTTAGTTTAGTATCTTTTTTATATATATATTTATGTATTTTTTTTCTCTTAATAAATACTTTTTAAAAAAAAGAGTTATCTTTTTAATACTATGTCAAAGCTCAAGCTTAAGTTCAAGTATAACATCTCATTACTAACTAGGTTTCATGATTTTGTCATATGGTTTTATCACTAATAAATTGAGTCTTCATGATTTTTTTTCATATTAGGAATGACAAATGATTATATCATATTGTCAATATGTTAGTTTGGTATCCTTGTCATATATCCAAGCGTCGTCCTCTCAAGGAATAGCCCCGTACATACGCTAACATTTAGTCATTCTCTTTTATTTGACGAAGACTGAATTCAGGAGTTGAATACTTGCTATTTCTTGACCACCTTTTGGTAGGTCTATTATTCTTGCTCTAGGCTTCAACCCTTTCCAAAGTCTTCATAGCCAAAACTCGTACACCCTACGTTTGACAAGAACTTGTCTTCTAAGGTAGGAATAAACATAACCATCAAGGCCCTTCAAAGGTGGAAAGCTTTATTTCACGCGGTATGACGTTTTCTTGTTCAAATCCACCGTCAAGAGAGGACTTTCAAATATAAAGATAATACATCATTATTAACAAGTCCTTTCATCTTTAGTGTGAGAAAACCATTGGATTCAGTCTACAAATGATGAAATGTCGCATTTGAACATAAATTTTAATATTATGCTTAAAAAAATTGTTCATTTAACTTTTAAAATCAAGTTCTAAAAGACGGGATAAACTTTGCTACATAATTCTTCCTTAATAATGAGAGACTACTCCATATTCAAAATCCAGACATAAATTTATCGTATCCCATTCTCTGCAATACTCTTCATTTAATCTAAGTGATTTTCAAAGATCTCAAAAGGTTCCCTTTACTAATGGTGGTAGAAGCTAACCATTAAATGGCGGAGCAAGAAAAGAATATCTGCACTGAAGTTCGAGTTGTCACCCACGTGAACATCCGATCACAAAACCCACCCCTAACAAATGAATGTAGCTGTCATCTTTCCCATTTTGTCTCCTTCAGGTCTCCTAGGCTGTCGTATCTTCTGACACTCCATTCTTGTACCTTTTTCTCCGAGTGAAAAGGACAGACATTCAATAGCTTAACAACTGCCCTCTTAAATAATGGTTGGTTTTATTTGATGCGTTCTAAGCTTTCAGTAAGCTATCATCAATGAATAATCAGACTGCTTAACCATTTAGACAGGGACAAGATGCTTAGTCTGGTAAAGCAAGCCACGCCATGTACGAAGGTGTTTCCCATCAATTGACTTGTGATATCTAGGTTAAAAATTTAAAATAAAAATTTCATGTATGATCAGTTGATTAATCTTTTATGTTCTTTATACTAGAAAATATTCTCATAAAATAAAACAAATCTTTTAACATAATATCAAAATTAAACCAGATGTTATAGAAAGTGTTCTTCCACATTTTGAATAAAGAGATGTGTTGAAATCTAATGTGTGATCTAACATTACTAATATATCAATAGGATGAGTTTGCGAGTGTAAGTGAGTTTTCTAACAACTGCTATACTAAAATACGTCAACATTACGTTGGTCTATTTAATCACAAACTTGGAGTACGTGGAAGATGAGGCCGACCGACCAAGCATGTTTAAAGTGCTTTGATTTGTCCTAAAATCGCTCGACACAGGTTTGAAAGATGTTTGTTGAATGGACTGTCTTGATATCTACCTTATCAGTTCCAGCACTTTTCTTCGTTGTGGTTTCCCCGTCATTATCATGTTATTGTTGATCTTGAGAGGTCGCATTTCAACAATAATTCAAAGTAGCTTTTGAGTGTTGGAAATAGCTGGAAATGGCGTCTATTTCCTTAGCAAGACACTGTTGTCAATGTCCAATCTTCCTCTGTAAATCGAGGCAATTTTCAGTGGTCCCAACGCGGTGATCCGCAGCACCAGCACACGCAGTATCCGATTTTGCTCTTTCAATGTCTCAGAATTTCCAACCCAGAAAATGCTGGCAAGAAAGAAACCCAGATCACTACGTGAACCCACACAAGCTTTGACTTCTTTTTCATATATATAATACTGAGCTACTAGACTGTTGACAAAAGAAAATAGATTGTTTCGTTATCAATACATTTCAGTATTTCTTATCAAGCTCTGCTTAATGGGGAACCAAGGTTTTTCACATCCCGGATGACTGTCTTTCGTAGTGGCGAACAGGTGATATGGAATGCACTTGCATTGAAAGCGATACAGAATCGGACTTCTCGAATCTAGAAAATACAATGATAGAGTAGGACGTGCATAGGACGGAGGAACTCATGTGATGGGTTGTTTGACACCACTTGTGTGTCTTTGTTTTGTTGTGAAACAGGACCATTTGCGTGAAACAAAGAATGCTTGTGTTTTAATCAAGCTGGACATGCCCAAAGCCAAATGCATGATTTACTACAATGAATTGCCAATGCTTTACAGAATCTCTCCAAGAGTTTGTCTTCTTTGCACTGACAGCTGAATGGCGAGCATGTCTTTTGTTGAACAGAATCAATCTCTTGTCTCATGCTAGTGTAGAAAAGTGATTCATCTCCATATGTTTCTCAATGGGTAGATTCATCCAAACTCCAGCCATTAAAGGATAACCTCATACCCTTGGAGAGTTGATTTTAATGACCCATCATTCCAATTAAGTTGATTTTTTTTTTAAGGAAAAGAGAGAGAGAGAGAGAGAGAGAGAGAGAACAAAGAGGGCTCATTTGCATTCTAGATCCTTTCTTTTTTTCTTTTTTCTTTTTTCTTTTTTCAGGCAAAGGGATAAGGAATTTTGGTGTCTCAAACCTTGGATATCTTTGGTCCTAGACCGTCTAGACTTAACTAAACTAAGGTTTGTTAACCCCAACTTCATTCTTTCTTGCTTGCCGTTTTGTTAATATATATAAAGTATAACATGTTAATCTATTGATAATGGAAGATGCTCCAATTTAAAACCACTTGTTGGACATGAAGACATATACTTCCATTTATGTTTGGTTTGGTATAATAAGTGAACAATTTGATGTGTGTGTGTATATATATATATATATTTATACTATTGAAGTTCCCTTGCAAGACGATGGTAAGTTTTGGCTGAACAAGTGAACGCAACATCTAAATAAAGTTCAACATAGTATCCTACAAATGATGTCATTTTTCGCCTCAAAAAATACTCTTTTTGCATGCTGTTCATAGAACAATCTGCCTCGTCCAATGAAAGCATTTGAGGTGGTCGACTAGAAGATAACCTGGAAAAACCCATGAGCTCATCGAGCAGGATGAGAACATGCAAGTTTCAAGAGCTACCTTGTATTACCGATCTGGCCAACTTCATGCTAACCTTAAAGCACCAAGTTCTGTATCAGAATGGCCGACTTCCATGCATCAACTGATTTCCAGGACTTCCCAGGCTGAAGTACCATTCACCTTCAATGTCGACATTCCTACTTATTGATCAATCAATAGTATCTGTTAATCAAGCTCATGCTCATATATGGTAAACTGCACAGTTCTTTCCTGTAGTATCCACCAGATGAACAGATGAAAAACAAAGACAGACCATATAGCTCATCATGGTAGATCTGGAATTCCAAAATGGGAAGGCACATTGTCGAACTCACTATCAATCATTCAACAAATTTGATATATTCAACATACCAAATATACAAATTTTTTTTTTGGAAATATTTATCATTTTAACATGAAAGAAAGATCTATTGCTGTGTTTCAAAAAGAAAAACCAAAGAGAGAAAATCTACATACCAATGTGAATGATTTAAACTACCAATGTTAAGGATTCCAACACCATCAACATTTCCACTTGTATCACCACAATGATAGAAAGATACACTTATGTTGAAATTGATATTAAATTGACCATCAAAAGTCTGGGACAATGCAACTCACAATTAACCACTGCAACCAACAAAGGGAATTTCTTCATATTCCACGCCAGACTATCAAAGACAAGTTAAAATCATCCTGTTGTTGAATATTTAATCTCCAGATTTGACAAATGCACGGAGTTTATGTCATCTATCTCAAATAGGACAGTTATTGCATCTAAAACCCCCGCTAGTCACAGCACAAAGGATGTGCTTCTGTAATTCAAAACGAGTTGCAAAATTTCCTTCAACTTGATGGTTAATACAATCACACACAATTCCAGAGGTGCTAATATACGCTAACTCTGGGATGAAACCCATGAAATCTTCATTTCTTTAAACGGACAATGTAAGATAAACACAACTGTAAAAATTATACTTTCCATTGGTATCGGGGATGGATAATTAGTATTGCCAAAATATACTAAAACATGCTTTTGCAGGTTGGATTTTTGAGTATCAAATGGAGATACATCAAACAACCATGGGAACCATAATTACAGCTTTAGCTATGTTATTCCTTTATTTCAACGACTTACACTTGATAATTTCTTCGAGAAATGAGAAAGTGCTTCAAAAGGCGATGAATGTGAAGAATTATCCAGTATGTCAAAAGGGAGGATCAAAGAAAATGCAAGGTCCCCAAAGATTACTATCAGAATCCTTAAAAGTCCTAGGTACTCTTCATCGTATGATAGATGATACCATCTCCTAACCTTATAGAAGTTGAAACTAAAACTGCTCGTGAATCATCGCCATTTGTGAGCTACTCCAAAAGCTTGGCAAGGAGCATGACCCAGTTTAGAATTGCAAAAACCTTTTTCTGGGAAGTTCAACTATAAAGTCAGAAGGGGTCTTGTTCTCCACTATTCAGGATAAAAACTTGGAAGAAGTTTAGATGCAATGGTGTTTTCAACAAGTTATTTTTCCCTGCTTGTATATTTACAACTTCAACTGTTCATTCCCATCAAGATATGTAGTGATTTTGCATTTCTATTTTAACATCATGCAACAATTAGCATAAGTAAAAAATAATGGAGCTTTTGTATCGCAGTGTCAAATGCAAATTCATAGTTGTTTCTGAATAAGATGCACTACTAACAGAAAATGAGAACATATAAAAGACAATATATGGACACAAAAGATTAAGGGGGAGACAGAGAAAGAATGAAAAGGACCGAGTATAATCATAAAGGCCAAGTTATAAGACAATCTACGTAAAACATATACTCATTTCTTGGGAAAACCAATAATCCATGGATTACATTACCTATAAGCACAAAAAATATGAGATCTACGAACCATTATACAATAAAGATTCAGATCTGAAGAATTCTTTAATTGCCCTATACTAGCAAGTAGTAAAAGAATGATATTGTGATAGACAAAAGCCATGAGGCGCACCTCATCAAAATTACAGGCAGTACACAAATGAGAAAGATCTCAATCTCGAATACCAAGTTCAACCTCGAGCTCATCATCATCTTCAAACAGCTTAAGGAGACGGGCATGCTGCTCCTCTCTCTTCTTCTTTTGCCATATCTTGAACAAGAGCACCCCAAAACCAACAACTGCCACCACAGCGAGGAATAAAATGGCTACCTTGATTCCAACGGAGCTTCTAGAATTACCATGACTCACAGCTTTTTTATCATTTTCTGAACTTACTGGGTCACCTGCCAAGCCTTCAGGTACAGAAAAAAATTTAGACAGAGTATGGGCAATTGCATTTATTAGGTAGATTATATCAAGACCGAGCAGTTACACATCTTCTAGCAAACAAATACACAAAACGAAAGGAACAATTTCTTAATCTTTAAATCTTGCACATTGAGGGAAGTACTTCTGTTTTCTTTCCAAGCAAATTTCATCGAGAATTTTTCCCAGGAAAGAGGAGGAATAATATACCTATAACACGCTAATCACATAGTACTGAGGGCGTAAAAATAAAAAAGAAGATAGAAGTTTCAATTATTTTCCAGAATGTGTCCAAATTATCTTCAGAAATTTGGAAAAATTACAAAATTTAAACAAAATAACAGAACGAAACCTAAATCCTTGCCATCTAGGTGCTTTTCCTTCAAGTTTACAGTCAAAATTCTCCATGCAGTTATTCAATAGAAGCCATGAATACGTTTCGCAAAGAATGAGCGATTATATTCCATCCAGAAGAAGATAAAACAGACAAATTTTGCACCATTCGCGAATCTGGAAATCAGCTAGCAATAAAAATCAGAAACGCAGAGACCACGCAAACATGATCGCGCGCGCGTACCTAAATATAAACATATAGAGAGAGGCAGAGAGACAGAGAGAAACCTGTAATGAATTGCAGATGGATCAAACAAAACAGGAAGGGGAATCGCAGAGATCTTGGGCTCGGAATTCTACTCATTTCTTCTCTCGCTCTCTGCGCGCCTACCTCTCCGCGAACAGACGAAGAAACAATGCGCGTCCTCACCAAACAAGGTAATATGGTCTACCGCGTCAAATAACGGGTCGGCTTTCGCCTCTCGTGTCGGCGCTCAATGGACCGGGGTTCACGGTCCCGACAACCCGGAATATTCAGACCGTTCGTTGTAACAAATCGTTTGGAGCTACATCACATCCCCGTAACATTCATTCATATTTTACAAGTTCAAAATTGTATAGAACTCAAGCTCTAATATTAGATTACAAAGGTTAAGTTCAATTCAAAAACTAAGTTAAAAGTTGAAAGAGTATTTTTTATATTTAAACATTACTTAAAATTCAAGTTTTTTTATATGTAACTTTCATCTTTGGTAAATATAGTTTATAAAGAGATGATATACTTGACTATGAAGTATAATGTAACAAGTGTGACCACTTTGTTAAAAAGTTTATGCCTTTTAAATAGTTAATCACACTCATTTGATGAGTTGTCTACGTACTATTACACTTTTGATTTATTGTTACAATAACACCATCAATGAAGGTTAGCTACACCAAAAGGGATTCACCCTAAAATCTACTAGAAGCCATTTTTCCTAGGTATTTGGTTGGAGACTCAAACTTAGGACATGGGAGTATGCTCTGATACCACTGTAACAAGTATGATTACTTTGCCAAAAAACCTAAATTTAAACCCAATCATCTTATGGGCCAAGCAACATAAAATGTATACGATTGTGTTGTTTTATCCAAATTAAGAATATCACAAAAATTTGAAGTATAACACTTGAACTTTACATTCTAATGGCGTGTGTAAGTCATTTCTTCTTTAAAATTGAGTTATAATAAAAAGAATACAGTTACTTTCCAATGGTGTCAACCTTTAAGGGCTGGTTGCACCAAAGCCAAGTCTCCGAGGGTGGTCTCACAAGGGCCCCAGAACTGCGGCCCGCGTACCAACTTTTTATTCCAGGGGAAGGTATGCTTTCTAAGTAGTCACTACCTTTGTTGTCGTGACTTAGAATGTTAGCCACGCTAGGTGGTATATGTCACTAGTGTGTATCTGAATTCTACTGGGTTTTGTAGTTCCAGGTAGCTAGGCATAGATCTTGAACAAAGTGAGAAAAATCAAAATTTTGAATATCTCAATCTAGTGTTCTCTTTATATCTTTTAAAGATACGTTTTAAGAGGCTACTTCAACAGGCTAACACAAAAATCAAATGTGATTTAATAAGTCAAGGGAAATCCCAACTACACTGTCATGAGACCAAAACCATAGGGGACGCTAATGCCATTAAATAATCACTGCAAACGGATGAAAAGAAACCACTTTTTTGGAACAAACAACTAGAAAGTCAAAAATTCGGGCTCATCACAAAGAGAACCCAGGAAAATTACAGTTCTCACGATTCAACATCTTCATCACTTAAAGCACTTGGCATCCAACAAAGCCTGACCCTCAAAAGGCTCATAATCTTCAATCATTTGATTGACACGCTCCTTTTGCTCTTCATCATTGATGTCAACCTTCTTCCACTCGTACAGCTCCATATCATAACACTCATCCATGACGAACTTAGGAATTTCTGGTCCACGGAAGAGCCATAGCCCCTTCACCTTGAATGGTGCCTCTGAGCCAATAATCAGCATCTTGCCGAATGCATACTTCCGAGCCAAATCCATACGTTGCAGGAAACCACTCACCTTGTTCAAAGTTACAAAAGAGACAGTGTTCTCGTCGTTATACTTGTAGTCGCAGAACCAAAGGGAGTAGCCCTCGGGATCATACATGTCCCAGAACCCTGCAAAAGGAAGCAAAAATCAAGAAACAAATCCCAGAACTTTTCTTGAACAAAGATGACAAAGATCTGGAAAAGACCTTCGGATAGATCTTTAGCAGATGTATAATGATGGTAGAGTTGTTTTATGGAAATTTCCAAACAGTAGCAGGGCTAGACAAGATACCACTCATGAGTCATTCCATCCATCCCTACGTCAGTATGTTCAAGAAATACATTGAATCACCAGATATGTCCCAAACATGACTAAGATTCCTACACTAACCAGATTCCCATCTACATACATCTGAACACTTGCTAAAAAGAAATGATCAAATCTTATGAGTTTGAAAAGTGTAAAACATCAAGAAGAAATCCTTTCAGCACAAACAATATAACACCAATTCACAGAAAAGATGAAACTTTATCATCTGAATGGGGAAAACATCTAAGAACACTATAAACTAAAATCGTTCACAAGCCAAAATAAATGGCCAAAGTTAAAGCTCTGGCTAGGGAATATTTGCAAGATGAGGCCCAAATAAGATTTATTTTAAAAAATGATCTGAATGAAAATCTGATTAAAATAAAATAGAAAACAATATAAATGAAACCAAAGAAAAGAACCTACCTCAGAATTGTAAGGTCCTAGCTAACAAATGATGAACACTGAAAAAACTACAAATTATGCGTTGAAGAATCCAGAAAATTCAAACTGCATATCAGAAAATGCTAACACTTTTTATGCCAGCTTGCCGCACAAAGGTAACTGATATATCAGAGTTTATAAGGGAGAAACCTTTAATTGCAACCTCACGGAAGTTGGTCTTCGTGTTTGAGTATAGCCTTTTCCATTCATCCAGAATCATCTTGCTAGGAGGCAAAAGATCAAGAGGATTCTTTGCTTTGGGCTTGGGTGCCTCCTCATCAGCAGCCTCTTCTGCTTTAGACGGGGCTGGTTCTTTCTTGACCTCTTTCTTTGGTTCATCTTTCGGCTTAGGTTCTTTTGGCTGTGAAGGCTTTTTGTTTGATTGAATAAGAGGGACGGATTCTGTTTGCTTCACCTCACCCAATATCTTACGGAAATTTGGCTGATTAACCAAGGTCCAGAAGTATCTCTCGACATGGGGGAACTCAGAGGTAAAAGTCTTGGTCAAGATCCGGCTAAAACCCAAAACCAAGTTACAGATCATAATGATATCAGCCAGTGTCACAGAATGTCCTACAAGGTAGGTGTTGGATGCAAGATGAGTATTCACGGCATCCAGTGCTCTCTTAAGTGCAGATATTGCAGCTTCTTCAGCCTTCATGCCCAAAAGATAAAATTACAAGAGAGACTAAACTCAATGATTTACACTAATTCCACATGCAAAGAAATTGTCGCACATGAGAGAGAAAAGCAAATAAAAGCAAAGATGTGACTAACCGGTGGCAAGTATACCGCAAAACCAACACGTGGTATGAACCAGCGCAAGATATTGGCATCGATTTCCAATGATGCAAAGTCAATCCACTGCTCGATACGAGCCTGCATAAAACAAGTGTGTAACATATAAATAGTGACTCAATCTTAACAGAAGAGCATGACAAAAATGGTAATTATTATGAAAATGCCTATGGTACACATAAAATTTCATTCCATGAATTAGAGACTGCAAATCCACTTCAACAATGTTGTTTCACTGTACCTGTTTGTTGTGGATTCCTCAATTTTTTTATTTATTGGAGAACCAATATCTGTCCCATTATGATACTATGAATTTTTTACTTCAAAAAGTTTCAATCTTATCTTAATTTGACTGGACCAGATGGTATATTGCGATTAAAAAGATATAGAACTTCCTCAATTTTTGTAAGATCTGTAACAAAACACTTTTGACACTAAGTCGAGAGAAACTCACAGGTTGGAATTCTGAATAAAAACTAAAACAACACAATGCAAATATGGACTTGTGGGCATGGAAAATGACAAATAAATCTTGTAGTGCACTAGACAGCCCTTGTATAACTTACATATTCAATCAATGAAGAACCATAGAGAGGATTATCGGCCTTCAAGCGAGTAACTGCAGCAAGTAATAGCTCACCATAAAAATCAAATCTTATCACAACCTAGAAAATGCTATAAGAGTAGTTAAGCCTCACCATAGCGTGCAATAGCATTGCTCTCAAATACAGGACCATCAGGTGTCTCCAACACAGGAACCTACACAAGAAGAGATGCTATTTAGGAAAACCAAGCATAAGAAACATATAACAGACTAAAGAATTTTCCAATAATGAAGGAGCCCACCTTTCCAATAGGGTTCATCTTGAGGAACTCAGGAGTTTTGTTGGAAACTCCCATCTCAAAATTCTGCACCAATTCAACATTGACTCCACTGTACTCCGCAGCGATAAGAGCCTTGAAGGCATTCTTATTTGTGTTCCCCGCATGCAAGACCTAGAGTAGACAATATATATAATACTTTAAAAACAATTTCAGTTGCATGTACTCACATCATCCAGTCAAGTTGAAAAAGATCCCCACAACAGATTTCCACATCAGATTCATCCCTTTGAATCTAGAACTAAGGGTAGGTAATAAATTGCACATGCCCATTAAACTGATCCAGATTCTCAGCAACTTTCACTCACAAATAGAGGTAAGAACAATCACAGAGATAACCCAAATGCTGCAGTGAATTCTCATTTGAGGGTGGCCTGCTTAATTTACATCTACTCACCAGTAGAAGAGAAGCATGGTACAGGCTGACGTAGGTTAAGCAAAGAACAGTTGACCGTATCTACAGTCAGTAATTCATTTTCCAAAAAAAACAAAGGCTTGGAAATGAACCTTAAACTTGAAACGAATACAATCTCAAGTTGTCAACCCAAAATTTCCACATTGTCATCAAAACTTCTAGTCTCAGCTCAGAGATACATCATCACACAACTTCACCACCAATTATCTCCACTCAACATTGCCAAAAGCCAAATACAGAACCACTCAATACATGAATCTCGAGACAGAGATGTTAATATCCAGATCTAAATGGCAACAAGGTGTAAACCAAAAGCGAAAATCGTATAACGAAAAACAGAGAGATCAGAGATAGGTTCTTGGGAGCTTACCAGAGCCATAGCTAAGCAGAGATCCTTAGCACAAGCGAGAGAGAGTGAGGAAGGAAGAGAAGAGACTAGGGTTTGTGGAGGGAAATAAAACGGCAGAGATTGGTCAGCGATCCAATCTAGGGTTTTACACCCCAAGCTAAAGCCTTTTTAAAATATGCGGATACGAGGTCGTATATTCTCTCGGATATATATAAATGTCTCGGATATATACGTAAATTCAATCGGCCCCAACTTGGAATCCCCTAGCCTCGCCTCCCACAAATTTTAAGAATCATTTAATTCCTTCAAATATTAAAAAGAAAAAAGAAAACTCTTAACCATTATTAGAAAATGTAATATCTTGTAAATCTAAAAGTTATTTTCTAAACTACAGGGTTTCTCTCTCACTTATGCTTTGTTTATTTCCTTTTGACTTCTTAATCATCTTCATAGTCTACAACTTTCTTATACAATCAAATATTGTAGTTTGTTGTCCATTGTGTTTATATATAAATAACACAACATATGTTTAGTATTTAAAAAAAATATTAGAGATTGAAAATAAGCATTCAAAAAATATGATCTTTGTATAATGTCCAAATAAAACAATTATTCTTCCAACTTAGTTAGATTTTAGAATGAACTAACTCTTGGTTTACTTACATGAATTTAAGAATTAGTAACTCAAATAAATAAATAAAAAATGCATAACTCAAAAATGTGGAATTGATCTTAGATAAAAGATATATATAGTAACAATGTAAATTGAATGTACTATTATTTAACAAATATCAAGAATTATTTGAAACTCTATACTGGATTCTGTTCCTGAATTCAAGTGAGAAGCATCAAAATAAAACCCACCCATTTCATAGTTCATGGTCAATAGTTTACTTACACGACAAGAGGTAAATCCTGCAGTGGAATTGAATTTGGTTACTGGGTTCATGTCGAGTGACTTGCAGGCCACGAAATTGGGTAAAATCTGATCTGCAGTCCCAAATGGGCAAGGACAGACTTTTCATATGTCAGAAACCACTTCATTTCTCGAGTCCGTTTTAAGGCAAGTGGAGAAAGAGGGCCTTCTTCAAGAAGCATGAGGTCCATTTTATATACTAAACTAAGTAATCAAGAACTTTCATACCAGCTAAAGTTGATGGGGAGCATTCAATGGCGAAGTCATCTTCTGCAACTAAACCGTGGGCTTTCAGTCCATTGCAAGCTCTACGCTGGATGGAGTGAAAAAGAGAATCAAAAGGAAGGATTGTGGGCAGGGCCCATTATTACTATTCCTTTGAAAATGTCACGGGCCTAATTATATCACAGGCTAAATTATTGTCGTAGGCTTAATTGTAATATGGGCTGGATCATGCTTTTAGGCCAAGCCCATGTCTAGGTATAAAAAGGAAGGAGAAATGAAATAAGAGAGAGAGAATCTCATGCATGCTACAGTTAATATTGAACATTCTAATATTTTCCTTTCAGTCGTCATAAGGTAGTGTTATACATCTCATAGGTAATAATATCACGAGAAAAGTTTTATGCCTAAACTATTGATCATAATAAAAACTTATCTACTTAAATATAAACTGATACAGAACGCGGGAGCCACGTAGGCATGTGATCAAGCTGGCGGGAGAAGATATCTTAGAAGGGTGGGCGTTGTAGTCAAGAAAGGAATGAATGGGAGTCGTGAAAGGAAAGGAGGTTGGTCATTGATTCGGACTACGTGGAAGGAAAGAAGGTGGTAACGTGAAGAGCAATAATTTGAATTTGAATTCAAGTGTAGTGGGCATCGGATATCTTTCAAAATTAGCTTCCTTATTTTACAACCATTAATCAGGGGGTGGTTGGGATTTCTTTATTTAAAGAAATTTGAATAAATTGCATTATTTAATATTTCTTAATTTTTCAAATTTAATTATGTAATGTGAGAACTTTCCTTTAGTAGGGGGAATAGACGGCTAGAAATAAGGGCAAGGACAATCAAAGAAAGCAGTGAGAAATTTGTAATCTGTTTTCGCATTTTGTAACTATCCTTGCGATTCAATGGAATTATCTTCCCAACTCTTCCTATTTTGAATTACTGTGACCATAAGTCATCCTTGTAAGAGCAAAAATAGGAAAACGTTACACGACTTTCCAATAGTCAGTCCAGTTACTCGCTCATTCACACAAGCACGTAACATAAATCTTGATATTATGTTAAAAATATATATTTCTTCTTTAAAACTCGTTAGCCAAGAAATGAGTATAAAGGTTTAAAGTTTAATCCAAAAGTAACTCAAGAATATATAAAAAAAAAATCATATCTAAAAATTACTCAATAATCATATCTCCTTAATTCAAAACTTTTGTTCTTGGTACTCTCCACAAACATATATGAATGGTTTAAGTTGAACGAGAGTTGTATTGAATTACCCTAATTTTTGATAATATATAAGAAATTTTAAATCTAGCTCAAAAGATAATTTAAGAGTAGGGGAAAAGAAAATTCATATTAAGGCATTACTTATGAATCACATTCTTTGATCTCTTAACATTTTTCCTCAACAAGGGACATGTCTTTCGTTAAAACAAAGTATCATGAATTGCCATCGAAACTCATAATTGGCCTTGATTACTTCGGAGATAATGCATACCTCTGCATCAGAACAAATCTTGATTTGTTCCCGACATACATAAATATATAATGAATTCTAACCACTAATTTGACGCTATCGAATCACGGGAACACCACATGATTTTTCCCTTTGATCTTTTTTCTGATCTAATCTTCATCTTATTCTCTTCAAAGACACTCTTATGATCAATTGGGACAGCACAAAAATCAGTGAACTTTCTCCCCAGGCATGCAGACAAAGTTCGACGTCTCAAAATTGTCCGTAGTCTTTGTTTTGGTCGATTGAAAACACGGGAACAATATCTTTGCATGTACGATTTCTACTAGTGCTCATCCTTGTGGGGATATTTCTATGACTACTTCTTAGGACGATCATAAGGCTGGTGGGTGATTACGGACAACGCGCATTGCTATCTTCTAGGGGGAATGGATTGCAATTTGAACTCCTTTGATCTCAATTATTGAAGTTGGTCACCATTCCCAACATGGTTTTAACATGGTTTTGAAGTCCTCTTCTTTACTCACTACAATGTTATATAAAATAAATAAATAAATAAATACTATGATCATATCTAAGTATAAAAAGATTATTTCAAAATTTTAAGATATTATATAAAGAAAACTCATTATTTATAAAGTTAATATTTTTTCTTACTTTTAATGTATAACAACACTTGTCTTTAGTAAATTAAAAAATTAAAATATTTAAAATATTTAAAATATAAAATGTTAAGATATATAAATCATACAAAAATTCAATCCATATGCAATAAGACGTGGCATTCATACCCAAAAACTATTATAAAAAATGGGCAAACCCCTGTATAGTTAACTTCTCTATCACATATTTATTAACTAGGAGTAAAGATTTAGAAAGAAACTTACATAGGTTTATGCCACATGGTTCTCAATCTCTAGACCAAACAGACCATGTTACATTAAAGAGCATAGACAGGGTGAGGGTCCCCAACACATGACAAGCAATATTAAAACTTTAATTATTGACTGCATCTCTGCTACTAAACAGATCATTAAATCCCCATCTATCCCAAGACAACAAGATGGTACGGCCTGAGGAATAGGCTGAGCATGCTGCAGAATTCAGGCCCTCCCATGCCCAAATGGTCAAAATTGGTGGACTTGCCCTACACAGGACCCGGGGCAAAAGGACTCCCTAGAGATGGAAAGAATCCAATGGGAGGAGAGCCTACGTAAACTGCCAAATGCCTCTCAGCCATTACCACCTGCTGCTTGTCCAGAATGATTTGTCCCTTTCCATTCTGGTTTGAACTCTTTGAATTCCAAGGGATATTAATTTCCTCGAAGGACTTCAATGGAAGCAGACCTTGATCTTGCAGCCGCAGAGATAGTTTTGATACACCCACCATTCTAGTTGAATGTTAGACGGAGATGAATTTTTTAACTTCACTAGAATCCAAAGGATAAGAAATTAACATTAAAAGTTAATGAAATATGTTAAAAGTTGATATTATCTCTTATTAAAAATATAAAGATAAATTTTTAATTTTATAAACAATGAAGTTTATCATGTAATATCTTAAAATCTTAGTATGTCTTCTCACGTTTTAATAAAATTTATAACCAAAATTAATACTAAGAAAACATGTTAAAGACAATACACAATGTTATTTATTGTCTAAAATTTAATTAAATATTATCGTTTAAAATGAAAGAAATGTATCTTCTTTATTAGTTATTAATCTTAAAAATAATGAATTCTCTTAATAGTTACTTAAGTTATTTATAAATTTGAGACTTATGGAGTTGTGTATGATGTGTACCATTTGATTAATAATTATAATGATTAAAAATAAAAATGTATTAAAAAAGAGAAATTTTGTTTCAACTCTCATATCTCAAAGACTAATATATTCATTTTTCTAAATCATTAAAAAAAATATTTTTTAATATAAATATTTACTTCACTATTATATATTAGTAATTCAAAATTTTTACCTTTTTCACCCCGATAACAATCACGTAAATCATAAAGAAAAGGCAAAGAGGGATAATAATGACAATAATGATAGCAATAAGTGAGAGAGAGAAGAGAAAATGGTAGTACCCTTGTTGGAGTAGGCATCATTCAAATGAAAACTTCTTCAAGAGCTTTCTCATTGGATGGGGCTCATCCACATAGATTCTTGCAGGCCAAACAGTAATTATAGGGAGACGACTTCTTTATCGGGGATCCTTTAAAAGGAAGGAACCATTATTAGGCTGTTGGCTTATCAGGCGTCTTTGAACAGATGATAAGTTCGTCGAACAGAGTCTAAGATGATCCAATAATTGAATAAGATGTGCATCGGGCGGAGCAGAGGCCATGCCATCGTTTCATGCTCAGTAAACAGCACCCAGCAGGCAGAAAAGTTTGCAGGCGAATCTATTGACATTGATGTGATACAGCATCCCTACCAAGTTAGATTGTTCACTTACCCTGTGATCCCGGCTGTCTATCATCCATCCCTGCCAAGTTTGCAGGTGAATCTATTGCACAAATAATATGGACTAAGAGAAAATTTGTCATTTGCAAAGAGGTGGCCGAGAACCTGAACTTGGACTTGTTTTCCGGACAGGAAATAATGGTATCGAGGGAAAAGGAGACCAATAGTGAAGAGGGCACTTGTGAAATGCATAAAGTTGGGTGTTCATGATGTGCATGAAGTGGGTCAAGTTGTACATTGAGCTTTCACACCAATCTCTTGCTTTACAATAATGCACCCCATCTCCCTCAAATCAAAATGTCTCCATTTTATTAAACAGATAAGTTCGCCTTTTGCTTTTCTGGGGTTTAAGCATGTGGACCTGAAATCCTGCAAAGATAACACTGCTATACACATGCAGAAGGAAAAGCACAAGCAGGAAAAAGACGCTCACAAGGGCAGGAAAAAGCTGGTCTTTGCGTTTACTTTTGGGCTTGCAAAAGAGGAAGAGAAAGCTAACATGAATAACATGCTTCTGCCATAGACATTGATAATATAGTATTTTGTTACAGGCTTTACTTCATTGGGGACAGAGCAGTAGACCTCAGGATACGATCCTCAACATCTCCATATCTACATCTAAAAGGAAAGCATAATGGGACCCAAACATAATTATCAAGGAAAAAGGCCATGTTTCTTTAATCAAAACTCTCTCATATGTTATGGTTCTGTAGCTGCAGGAGTCTAGAATATGCTCCATCGGCTCTGCTTACGAGTTCAGAATGGCTGCCCTGTTCTACAATGCGACCATCTTGCACTACTCCAATGCTGTCCACCCCTCTGATTGTTGACAACCGGTGCGCCACGAGCACAGTGGTCCGGCCCCTCATTAGCCTCTCAAGCGCTTCCTGAAGGACGCATTCTGATTCTGCATCAAGAGCACTGGTGGCTTCATCTAGGAGAAGGATTGAGGGGTCCTTCAGGACTGCCCTGGCAATTGCAATTCTCTGTTTCTGTCCACCAGAGAGCTGAACTCCTCCCTCACCAACTGCAGTTTTGTATCCGTCCGGCAAGCCACTGACAAATGCATGGACATTGGCAGTTCGTGCGGCTTCAATGACCTCTGCCTCTGTGGCTCCTTCTTTTCCATAAGCAATGTTTTCGAAAATGTTGGTTGCAAAGAGGATTGGTTCTTGTTGAACTAATCCGATTTTAAGCCTAAGGGACTTCAAGTTCAGTCGCCTGATGTCCTTCCCATCAATCATAACTTTCCCAGATACTGGATCATAAAAACGCTCGATCAATGCAATCACAGAACTCTTGCCAGACCCGCTGGCCCCAACAAGAGCTTGGCTCTGGCCAGCTCGGATTCTGAGGCTGAGGTCTTTGAACACCATGACATCAGGCCTTGAAGGGTATGCAAAATCAACATGTCTAAGTTCAATCTCCCCACGAACTGATTCAACCGGCTCGGCCTCAGGGTCATCAGGGTCTATCCTTGTGTGGCTGTCAAGAATCGAGAAGACTGAACCAACAGCTTCACCCCCTCTTATAATCTCAGGAGCAAGACTGACAGTTTCTGCAACTGAATTGGCTGTAACGACCAGGACTACAAAAACCTTAATAACCTTTGAGAAGGTGGAGACGCCTTTGCTGACAAGATGGGCTCCGTACCATAGAATCAGAGCCTCGGATGCATAAAGAACAAGCTGAGAGAGGCCAAAGAGGACGCCAGCAGTTTGGCTCCGACGTAGGCTTCTCTGTTGAGGGACATGGAGTTCATGGGAAAACAAGTAGATGATCTTGCTTTCGGCATTAAAGGCTGCAACGGTTCGGATATTGCTCACCCCCTCCCCTGCAATCATGCTGGTTTTGGCATGAGCCTTTGCTGTGTCTCCAGCAAACCCTTTGAGAGAAAGTTGCTGTACATGGCAGGTTATAACAAATTGTAAGGAAACTGTATATATGGTTTGTATATAATGAGTCCCTTTAAATGGCAATGCAATTGAATATAACACAGAAGATCATGTTTCGGTTCCGGACGAAAATAAGCAGGCACTACAGTTTCTTGGCATTTTCATATAAGATTTTTTCAAAAAGTGGTTGAATACTCAGCACTGCTCACTGCAACGGACCCACTAAAAAGCACCAAACGAGGCTACTTTGGAAGGCCTAGGATACGGACCTCCTAGATCAACAAGTACACAACAATGCTCTATATTGGCAAGGCACATACATAACCGATCAATAACAAGTACACTACAATGACATATATCGGCAAGGAACACGCATAACCGATCAATTTCACTTTCACTGTTTGTGTAGCATGCGCAAAGAACTTCACCCACCCATACACGACAAACCATAAGAGGACTCGGAACTATACTTTGAAAATGAACCCCTAACTTCCAAAATCCCAGTGGATTTGAGATCCCCACCATGTCTGTCAACCCTGACATCCTCCATGCAAATACAGACGACGGGATTAAAGGAAGAAGACAGTGCTAAAAATATATGATCACGGGCACAGAGTTTCTGGGAAATCTCACATGGCTGTCAATCATCGATAGTGAACAAGTTAATGAAAATGGGAACTCTTGTCCCGAGAAATATTTGTATGTTCATCTCGGGCCCGTAAATTCAGACCCCAAGACTGATATCTCCATCCCAGTGCAGGGTCCGTGCTGGGTGAAAAAGGCAAACAGAAAAAGCACTAATGGAATAAGAAATAATCGAGCAGGATGACAAGAAAACCCAAAGGAAATTGGCAATATACCCAGAAGAAACACAATAAAGTAGAAAGAAAAAACATAGAATGAGCAACACTTTTTCTTGAAATCAGTGGACAGTCACGGAATCTTTGAAAATATTGTGTACACTGTTATCTACGGCCTTTTATAATCTTTGCTGATGTGATATTCAAAGAGTTAATGCACCGACTTGGTGGAACCACGTGCAGTGCTGAAATAGGTTGACACTTTTATTTTAGCTTTTGTCGTTTAATACCAGGGCGTGATGAAAAGACAGATTCCCGAGAAAAAATTATGTAGCGAACACAGAGCTCTGACAGTGCAGTAAAAAAAACACTAAAGCCATGCTGTAGCCCACGATGCACTTGGGATTTCAGAGCTTTACCTGAGCAAAGTTTGCCAGGACGAGAAGAGGGAAGGTTCCGAGGATGAGAAGGGAGACCCTCCATTCCACTATGAAAGCAACTATGAATGAAGTGAGGAGCGATGTCATGTTCTGGAGTATCACAGAAATCCTCTCAGCAATGGCGGATTTCACGTCGGCAGCATCCGTGGCCAGTCGGGCTGCAAGAAGGCTTGAATTGTGCTCCTCCTCATCGAACCACCCAACTTCATTCCTTAGGATTGCTGGTGGGGTAAAAAAAAAAAAAACATAATCAGAACCAAGAACATGAAAATTTGGAGAAGAAAAGTAAAAGGGATGATCTTGGCATGATATATATACCTGCAAGCATCATCCTCCTGACTCTTGTAGTGAGGTTCTCCCCCATGATACTAAAGAAGTAATGCTGTATCAAATATGCCACAACGGCATAGAGACCAGCGCCGATGTAAATGAAAACATACTCCTTTGTCTTCCTCTCCATTGAAGCAGGATTTCTGTAGTAAAAGACCTCAATCATATTGCTCATCACGATGGCAAATGTTGGACCAATAAAACCGGAAAGCACAGATCCTATAGCACCCATAATGGAATAGGGCCACTCAGGAGCATTTAGCTTGAGAAGACGGCAGAAGTAGCCATGAGGGGCTGGATTTCTTTTGTCAGTTTCAGCGTTTGAGACCATTTCTATGCGGCCATCGGCCCCTGTACTATACGAATAGCTCAGGTTTCGCAAGCTGCCAGACCGCAGGCTCAAAGACTTTGTTGACAGTGAATGGCTAAGCCGTGATGAACGCGAGCGACGGGTTGATGGGTTTGAGAAGCCTCTGTTTCTAACCATTTCTTGAAATCTGATCAGTGAAGCGTAAGCCCCACCTTTTGCAATAAGTTCTTCATGGGTTCCCGTCTCAACAACTTGCCCTTGCTGTATGACTGCAATTGAATCGACATTTCTAATGGTGGAGAGGCGATGGGCAACAACTACAGTGGTTCGACCAACCATAAGCCGGTCTAGAGCTTCTTGAACAATGCTCTCCGAACCCGCATCAAGAGCACTAGTTGCTTCGTCAAGGAGAAGGATCTTTGGGTTCTTCAGCATAGCTCTAGCAATGGCGATCCTCTGTTTCTGGCCACCAGAAAGTTGCACTCCTCGTTCTCCCACCTGGTTTGACATTGGAAGTAATTATGAGACTTGGTTCAGAGATGTTTTGCAGTTAAATCTACTTGTGGATAAGGCAACAACCTGAGTATTATACCCATGAGGAAGCAAGGAGATGAAGCTATGAGCATTTGCAGCAGAAGCAGCAGCTTCCACTTCAGACATCGTTGCATCAGGCTTCCCATAGAGTATGTTCTCCAGTATGGTGGTGGCAAAGAGTGCAGGTTCTTGGTTCACCAGCCCAATCTGGTCACGCAACCATTTCAATTGCAGTGTCTTAATGTCCACATTATCCAGCAAAACTTGGCCTGCAAACCGACAAAAAGTTCTCAGTACTAAGATTCATCAAGGACCACGGATTTTAATTCTTCTAACGAACAAGAAGTTCCTTAATTACCTTGATTAGGATCATAGAACCTCTCTATCAGGAAAACAACAGTGCTTTTCCCTGACCCACTACCACCAACTACAGCAACAGTTTTCCCAGCGGGGAAGAAGATAGAGAAATTTCGAAAGATGATGACATCTGGCCTCGATGGGTAGCTGAAAGTGACATCCTTAAATTCTATGTTGCCGTTGACCTCCGGCAAGCACTTTCCATCCAAGGGGTCCTGGATGATCGACGGCTTCTGCTTGATGATCTCCATCAACTTGTATCCTGCGGTTTTGCCTTTGCTGAAGGCCCCCAGATTTGAAAACGACTGTCCCAAACTCCTGCAGTGCACAATTATTACGACGTTATGATTGAAACCAAAGTAGCTGTCTTCCATTGGTAAAAAAGTAGCATCATAGTTTGAGCTCTTACATGCCCCCAACAATGGCGGAGAAAATTGCTGTGAATGCCTTCCCTCCATCAGTCTGTCCGTTCCTGATAAACACGCCGGCGTACCAGAAAACAAGCGCCCATGACATGCACGCTATTCCATATGTACATCCCAGCCCCAGACCTTTGGCCATCCCGGCTTTGTACCCAAGCTTCAACGTGTTCTGGATTGCATCTGAGTACGAATTCAGGGCCTTGCTCTCACCAACATATGAGTACACAGTCCGAACTTGTGCAATGGCCTATGCAGAGGATTAAAGATTTAGAACACAGACTGCAAATGATCAACAACAACTTTGAAGGCCTAGTTTGTGGATTATCAAAACCAAAAAGCAAACAGCAATGTTTATGAACGTTGCGCATGTTGAATCATCATCATCATTTCGCATGTAAAAAGCAAAAGGCCTCACCTGCTCGGCAATAATTCCGGCATTTGCGTACGACTCGCGGCTCTTTGATGTCAGCCCTGTGAGCGTATACGCGTATAAGCCTCCGGCAAAAGCAATTCCCGGAATCACGGCTACACTCAGCAACGCCAGCCTCCATGCCGACACGAAACCGACCACCAGTCCGGCCAGAAACGTCGACAGATAGTGTATAAAGTTCCCCACCTGCAATTCCAGACATGAAGCTTCTTGCTTAGAAGATCAAGAAGCTATTTAAGGAAATGAAGACCCGAAAACACAAACGTCCAAGATATCCAGCACTTGCTAACGTGCGCGTCTGCAGAAGGACCCGCATTAATGGCCACCCAACAACCCAGACCAGGACATGCCGATGTAACGCCAACAAAATCCTTGATTTCCTCCAAGGATTTAACAGGGAGAAAAGGAAAAAGGAAAAAGGAATATATATATATATATGTGTGTGTGTGTGTGTGTGTGTGAATGTAAGACAATAGCTTGGTATGTTTATCAAATTGGGAAACAACCTTCTCGCTGATGGCATCTTGAACAAGAAGGGTGTCCGTGGAGACGCTAAAAACTATATCCCCTGTCCTGGCATCAGTGTCAAAGAACCCAACGTCTTGTTTAAGCACCGCCTCCAGATACTTCTTCCTCAACGTGCTCGCTTGCCTCTCCCCAGTGTACATCCAGCAGGCAATCTCTGTAAAAACCACAAGAGATTTTTACAGTCGGTGAGAAATCTTGGGAAGATGAATGCGTACGAACAGGAACTGATGAGTGAATTAAAGACTCAGATAACGTTAGATGGCTTGAAATGGACAGGTGAAGAAGAAATGGACGAGGAGGCCAGTCCACGGACCACGTGCGCTAGTACCCACCGGACCGATGTGAACAGGCTACACGAGTCGCGTGGACTGGAAAATGGTCCAAGACCATGATCTTTCTTCTTCAATACCAACATCATTCGAACAGGAAAGTGTAAAATGGAATGAGGAAGAACACGTACCAGCATAGGATGATGCACAGACGACAAGACCAAGGTACACAAAATATAAAGCATACTGCAAAGAAACAAGCAAAGTAAAGGTGCGTAAGAACAGATCACCAGATCTGAGATGATTATGAAAAATACTCGATTTTGAAAGGTTTGATGAATTGGGTTGCAGACCTTTGCAACTTCCTCGGTCATTTTCTTCAAATCGGATTGGTTCTTGCCGAACCCATTAACCATTTCACCGAAAAGAAGAAAGAAAACCGGCATGGAAGAGCCATGGATGATGGCCCCCAAGCTCCCAGAGACCATGAGCAGCCAGTCGTACTTGTCTGCAAAAGAGAAGAGCTGGTAGAACGGCAGGCTCTGCTCCTTCTTCTTCTCTGCCTCCGGCACTGTTTTTGCGTCCGTAGCCTCAGCCATTGCAGCCCAAAACTTAAGTTCTCGAAACTGGTAGAGACGGTGCGAGGGAAGACTACTCCGAAGTGACTAACAGTCCATTACCGTCGCCAGAAAGATCTGAGATTCACCTTTTCCGGGCATTAAAGAGCGAAAGAGATCTGAGCCTCTCCCCCTCTTCTGTCTCCAAAGAACTGTCAATATCGTGGTGTTCTTATCACCAAAACGCTCCGCCGTTCCGTTTGCCGGCGAAGAAAAGCAGGGAGAAAAGACACTTGAGCAAGAGAGTGTGCAAGTATGAGTGTGTAGGCCTCTGTTTAGACCAGTGGTCAAACAAAGTGGAGAAAATGAGTTCAGAATACAGAGTTTTGTTGGGTTCTTTATAGCCACTGTGGCTGTAAAAACATGCAACTTTCAAGAGTTCCAGGCATGGTGATCCGATTTAACTCGGTGGGGCAGTGCTTGTTACTGCATTGATTTTCGTGCACTGGAAAGTTCATTGTTTATTTGCTTTTGACAGAATTTCGGAAGAAAGAGAAGGAGAAGTGATTAGTTTAAGGCAATGAGGCTTTTGTTTGGCAGCTGCAAACACCCCATCTGAGCGTGGAATTCAACGAGGAGTGGAAGGCCCACTTCTGAAGCTACGCATAGGCTTGTGATTAATTATGTCGAGATTAGTGTTAATTACTTCTGGGAATTTCAAAATCAGTCCCTCAATCGGGCTCTGAACTGCAGTTTGCTCTTCAATGGCCCTCTCTGCAACTCCTTTGCTGAAATGTCCTCTTTCTGACATTCCATGTCATTTTCTATTAAGATTTATATTAAAATTTTAACCCTTTTAACTTAATATTATACTTCAATAATATAATATTCAATAAGATTCTATGTACAGAGAAATATATATAAGATTATAGATTTATAGAATCTATGAAGTAAATTTTAAATTAAGAAAATAATCCTCTAACCTTGAAAAGAAAAATTAAGTTAGTTTTTATAATCCTAAAAAAATTAACTAAGAAATTTGTAAAAACACTTATGTCTTACATTTTTAATTTTATTTTTTAAGGGTTTGGGGAATAGAAGCTAAACATACCCTACCATCTCACTCTTTTTCCCAATTGGGAATAGGACTGAATATGTCCTACCATCTCACTTCTTTTTCCTTTCACTTTATACGGAAAGAATTCAAGGAAAAAGATCTTAAAAAAATACAAAGGAAAATTTGATTTTTTTTAGTTAAAAAACAACTTGCATATAAGAGGTAATGTATCTTCTTTAACCTGGTTTAGATTTTGTTGATCACTTTTCATACTATTTTTAGTGTTTTTTTCTCACCAATAATATTAATAACAAGTTTCGTGCACTAAATATTACCTTTTAGCTTAAACTGGTACCAAATTTAAAGCAGAGAATAATTTAATGCATGGTTGTTCTAATCCGAGGAGATATTCTTATGGATTTTGAGACCCATACGCTTCTGGGTCCCTATCCTGCATTGCCATTAAAAGCTGACACATACTTAGGGAAAGAAGAAAATGAAAAAGTTACCATATAATGTTTCTTTACCATTTGCATGTAAAAAAAATAAAAAATACATGTATTCCAATAATTGTTAGCGCAGTTACTCTGCGAAGTGGTCACCTTCTGACATTGTTGGCAGTGGAAAGGCTTAAGGTTGCTGGTTCGGTCTATTCACGGTAGAGTCAAAATTATTGGCAAAGATAAAATAGTAATTTTATTTAAGTTGTATATGTATATATTATATTTATATTTATATTTAAATCATATACCTGATATACTAATTATACAGAGAAATGCTTCAGACATATGGAACATCTTTATTCTCTGGACTTAACAACATTGTTCTGTTTAGTCAATAGAAGGGCATTATTTGTGTCCCACTCCTCGACAAACTTTTTAGGTCATAGAAATTTCAAATACAACCAAATGTTTAAAAGGAAAACTTATAGCAAAAGGCCACAAGAAAACTTTCTATATTATAACTAAGGTTTGATAATCTTTGTAGAGAAGATATTCTTAATGTATAAACAAGAACTTACTATTCAAATATCAATAAGTTGAAAATAAAAAAAAACATTTTATTTTTTTTATAATCATAAATACTTAGTTCAGTTGAAAGTATATATTCTTTAAAATGTTTTAATCTCATATCTTATACTTGATTATGTGAATAAAAAATTAAAAAAATATATATCTTGACTTTTGTCATTTATTATGAGTCTTAATTATCTTTTACACGTAGAAATTTTCTCAAATTTTTTATAACAACTTTCATTTATTGTTGAAGACTTTAGTTTGTCCTTTTCCAATTCCTCCTAAATGAGGTGTAACCTTTGACTTGTAAATGAATAAATTCATTTACTATTTCGGTACACCTCAATTATTTACATATGACTCATAACACGTAACTTCAAATAATACAAATTACAAAATACGTGATCCGAGCAGTACATTCAAATTGAAAGAGCCCATGTACGTGGTATTATCTGAAGAAAGAACAACGTGGCATCACCATGAGAGCCCGTCCCAGAATTGGGAGTGTCAAATCAGCACGTGTGATAACACCATTTGACTACTAAGAAAAAGACTCCAACGACCTATAGGTTCCATGGTGGGTTCTTTAAGTCACATCCGACGTGCAGGCATCAGGTCCTAGAAACGGAGGCTCTATTGGGCTGGACCATGCTGTGGCCGACCTAGAGGGGCAAGAGCTATGGCTCTACAAGCTTTTCAGGTTTTAATGGGGACATGGAATTGGTTCCGGGCCAAACCATATAGTTAGGAAATGTAAGGATAGAATATGAAAATGGGGGAGGGTGTAGGTAAAAAAGCTCATGAAAATGAACCATGATGGAGTTAAAAGATCATTAAAAGTGGGGTATTTTAATAATTTTTTATAATCATTATAAGATAAAGTTGGTATATACTTTATTAATATTAGGTAATCAGTTCAATATAAAAACTCATTTATGAGATGAAAGACTTTTTTATATTTAAATCCTGCTAAATATTGCATTTTTCTATTTTCATCTTAAACATACTTAAGCATTGGTTAAAACATAATTTTTTTTGTTTAAACTATGAACTTTAATATTATATTAAAAAGTATATTTTTCTTTTAAACCAATGTATAATGACATAAATAATTTGTTGAAATTGACTTTTTAAAAAGGAAGTAATATGTTTATATATAGATAATTTCAAGTTCATTGTCATATGAGAGACTTTTTACCTAAGCATAAATAATAATAAGATCTCATTATTTTAATCACGAGTTTTGAACATAAATCATAACAAGATCCTATTAGTTGAATCATGACTTTTCATATCACATTTTATGAATCTTATTTTCTTTAAAACCTATTTTTCAAAGAGAAATGTAATCTAGTTATGTATTAGAAACTGGTAAAAGATTGTAATAATTAAACTAAAGACCAAATTTAGGATTAATCCATTGAGGCCAATCATCATGGCTACGTTAGATCAAATCATGGAGACCAATACGCTATGCTCAGGATTAAGTTTCTTCAGTCTCACAAACCTTTATGCTTCATAAAATTCAAGAATCAGGCCTGAAACTTGTCTCCAATTGTGGCTGTTTCTAACCCCACCAAGCATGGCTCAAACAATGAAAACATATTCATACCTTTAATCATATGACAAGCATCATATGTAGAAATGCTTGTTTGTAGCAGTGAAAACTATGTGGCCCATGTGGCCAGCATCTTCTCGCAAACGGCCACCCTACCAAACCCTTATCCTACCATTTTCTACAACTAACCAAAAGAGCTGTGGTCCAATGAAATCGATGACCAGACCATCCAATCAACTCCTAAGGTTGTGGCAGCGCCGAAGGAATGCTACGGACGCCGTCAAATCCTGGCCGTTGAATCACCCAAGCTCACTAAACAATGAAAAGTAATTATAAAATAATTAACAAGATGCTTAGGATTGAAAGTCTTGTCAAACTCACAAAGAGAACGGAGACGGTCGGCTGTTCCTTTGACACTCTTGTGTACTTGTGTGGTCCTTTGGCTCCCTATTGCTCAAAAGCTTGGGTTTAATGTTTATAATCGGATTAATATTATAAATTAAAAACCCATTTGTTGTTAATCCAAATGGGTGTGTAAATCAAGTGAAGTGGCTTTGGTTGTATTGTAGGCACTTTTGGGGACAATAGATCCGTTTTGGTGACTTGATTTTGGCCTGATATCTGTTTCATTATGTGACTATTGAAGCATGTGATGTGTTGCTAGAGATTAGAGTTCAAATTATTCAAGAATTAATTTATTATGTGGGTGGATCATCCAGTGCAGCAGAGTTGGAGATTTGCTTTTTCCACTGTCTGATTAACACCAATATCTTATGGTTGTGATTAATCATTGACATGAAAGAAAAAGTGAAGATATTCAAGGGTCTAACCTATGTAGTCCAACCTTGGACAGGAGCCTGGTCATCTGGGTAGTCATGATTTGACTCAAACTTTATGAAATATTAAAAGAGATGAAGCTTGATTACACCATGCATTCCACCTAATCCACGATCATTTCCCGGATACAGCTTGGTTATGGAGATCCCCATGCTGAAATCTTATTCAACAGCTCATTCTTTCGGATTCAATCAATATTTTAGTTTTTGTGGAGAGTCAAATTGACGAGAATGTTGGATTATAATATAAGGAGAATAACAAATTATTATACTAGCATTGTGTGATATATACTTAAATCTCAATATATCTTCACTTGAAAAAAAGAAAATACATTTTATTGAGATATAGTTCATGAGTGATACAATGTCTTACTCAAAATTTGGAGTATAATATTATACGAAAAAAAAAGAAAGAAAAATGTTTGTAAAGATCATATGGCGCCATTACTTTGGAGTTAGATTTTATACTTTCCAATATATTTCCTCTAAGGAACATAATATGTTGGTAGACTAACAATATAAGACAATATATCTAGATTTTAATGATAAAACAAACAGTAATTTTTTAATATATAAAGAATGTTAAGATAAATTCTAAGTGCTATAAGATAAACACCACCTTCAACTACCGTAGCACTGCAACTGTAAATGAATAGGTAAATGAGTGCTCATAATACATGGGGTCAGATTGCAGAAAGTTAAGAAAAAGAACTGCTTGAATGTTGAATTGCAATGTGGGATCATAATAGCAGGCTGCATACTAATGAAACTTTTTCCAATAGAGAAGACAGACCATCCCGAAATAGATGACCATAGCCCTTCTACCCACAGGCCTAAAACCTCTTTTTGAGGGCCCTCAAGAAGTCATAATCCTCATCATTCGGCGGCATATACCTCCATTGTTATTCCTGCTTCAGAAGCTTTTCACAACAGTTTCTTCCTCAAATCATTACTAGCAGAACAGCCTACAGAGAGCAAAGCAAAACATCATGTAGCTTTAGACATGTGGGCTATCCGCTGCAACTTTCCATGAGTGGCCATGAGTTTGACAAGTGACTCCATCCTTGGGCGTGTTCAAAGAAACTATGGATTTAAGCACAGCTAGAAACCCACCATAGCTTGCTACTTTTGGACAACTTTTTAGTTGAAACGTTCCATGATTAAGTGTGCTCTGCTTTAAGTCCCATTCCTAGGCGCATCAACCTCCTTTTTGCTCATGGAAATAATTAAAACATGAATGTCCAGCAGAATCAATCATCAGGACAGCCATCACTGCTTCAGCTAGCCCATTCCTCCTCAAAATCACACTTTCCGACATGAAAATTACTTACTCAGCCACTACTGACTTCTCTTTTCTCTGTCGAAGATGGTGGGCAGAATATGGCAGGATCTGGTTTGATTAATCTAAGCCCATTATACTTTAACAAGATCTGGTGTCAGTCCTACACTCGTCTCTGGCCTAACTAAAGTTCCCCATGTCCAATCCAATGAACTCGTAGAAGTACTTTTTGAGCTATCATGAATCACTTTCATGCCCCAATTCAATAGTAGCCCATAAAAGCCACTGAGACCTCTTTTGCTTGAGAACCCATTTCTTGCATCTTCTTTTACTTAATTAAGAAGAAACTTACTTTTGTAATCTTTCCTCTCAAATCATATTGCCAATGGAACCTAAACTAAGGATAAGAATAATATAAGAATTTTGCATGGAAGAGACAAATTTGTAGGCTAAGATGAGATTTATGAAAACTCTTGTGTATACCATGTCATTTGGTGAATTATACTAATCAAAAAGACGAAATTATGGCCAAAGGAAGTTGATGAGTCATTAGTACATAACCTTCAAAATAATGAGAGAAATATTCTTCTTTGAGAAAAAGAAAATCACTTGATACACCAAATCCTTAGTTCTTATTTTCCCACCCAACAAATCACTTGATACAAAATAGTGACTTGATCTTCCCATCGGGCTCACTGGATCAGGGTACAACTGGGTTCGACGAAATTGACCGGCCCATGGAAAACAGAAAACCAAAACAAACCCAAACCCATGTTGTACGCATACAGATTAGGCCCACTAGCTTTTGAAATTTAATATTGACCAGTGAAGTTTTAAGTAATAATTACGGTGATGAGTACAATTAGAGGGTGAACTTCTTAAGATGATTTTAGTCGCATTTAAAATTAAAAGCGTAGGAGCTATATCCACATTTGTAGTGAACCCCGTGTCCTTTCCTTGAATAGAAGACCTCATTTGATGTGTCCTTGATAGAATCCCAGTTTCAAATGTGGCAAACCAGAATGGCAAGGTAGCGTTTCTCAATTTGAAGTTGGGTCTTTCTCTTTACCATATAATGAGGAATTAAGAGTGCTGTAAACAGTCACATCAGTGCCATTTCATTACAATTCCCAAAGTTACCACTTCAAGTTTTATTATATTCTCTGCAATCACAATTACAAACTTAAGGAGGCAATGTTGAGCATTCAAATAAGTCTTGTATGATTGAATTATAAAAACATAATGGGGTTATGACCTCAGACATCCAAGGAAGGATTGAAGCAGCACTAGTTCTCAACCCCAGCGAAGGCGAAAGCTCTCAGGCGGCCACTGCGAATGTTTTGAGAAACAAGCCTTTGGATTGTCATCACTGGCCATGGAATAACAAGAACTCTTTAACGCCGAATGACGCTTAAGAGGGATACAACCACATAACCAAATGCAAGAAACAAACGGCATAGATAAACATGAAAGATGAAGGGATAGTTAGATAAGTTTCAGACATCCAAGGAAGGATAAAGCAGCACTAGCTCTCAAGCCTGGCGAAGGCGAAAGCTCTTAGGCGGCCACTGCGAATGTTTTGAGAAACAAGCCTTTGGAATTGTCATCATCAACAATCTTAACAATACAATCCTGTTCAACTAAAGATTATTAGGATGGTAATCCAGTCATATCATGATTCTTAAATGTGCCAGAACTCCTAATTATGCGAAGATTTGCAGATTGAATTAGACTATATCTAACAATCATAGGCACTTTATCTTACACCAACAGCATAGTGCTTCTACAATCAGAGAAGTCAAGGAACTGAAATTGGACGTTTAGACATTGGAAAAAGAGAATTTTCCATCCTGTAATGATCAGCAAGACAACAAAGAGAAAGCTGACAAAGTGAATCAGATGGATGAATTTGAGGGACCCGTTCATCCCTGAAGCACTCTGGCCACTGCTAGAGGGGCAGACGCGAGTCCCCCGCATAGAACCCAAATCCATGTCAACAAATAAATTCAATAAAATGGCCAGGTTGCGAAATTTCAAAGAAATGGAAACTGAACAACACGAGCATGAACTCAACCATGTATTAAATCCTTGAGAAACCGTTTGGGAATTCGAAGAAGTTCTCGAAAGAATGATGCCAGAGAACACACATGGTATGCTTCAAGAAAGATACTGACTCGATCAGAGATGTAATGAAAGCGATTCAAGCAAAAAATAAGTTAGATTCGAGATTCCATCACAACCAAATATAGCCACAGCGATCAAAATAGAGTCATAGCCTCAGACATCCAAGGATAAGAAGCAGCACAAGCTCTCAAGCCCGGCGAAAGGCGAAAGCTCTCAGGCGGCCACTGCGAATGTTTTGAGAAACAAGCCTATGGATTTGTCATCACTGACAACAACAACAAACCTAAAACATATTCACTCATACAGATGAGACATCTATTTCTACATCAAGAAACACAATTTGATTCCACAACTATAAACAAGATCATTAAGCACCCCCATAGATTTATTGGACAGAGAAAACTAGAACGAAACACAGATATCACCGATCCAGAGGACGACGAAGAAGCAGCGAGGACTCTGTAACGGAGAAGAATGTAGGCAAGCCAGGTTTATATGGGGCTGGAGTTAGGGTTCATGATTCTGGAAGGTCCTGGCGGTGGATTCTGCGAACCGTCCGATTTGAAATGGAATGGACGGTTTCTAATTATTTCGCTGTTTTCCTTTCCAGTCCGCAAAGTTTCCAAAAATTCTCGCGCCACTGGACTGACGTGCCCACGCGCCGCACGTGGGTATTGCTTCGGGGCAACGACTTGCCTTTTTTGGGCGATATTTTGTCCGAACCCGACGAAATGACCAATGACAACCTAAACGGGCTTTGTTTAGCCAGGCCCAAGAATGATCCAACCTGTTGACCCGTACTCGAATTGGATATGGACCTTTTTGCTTGAGTCCAGGACAAAATTAATTAATTAATTAGAATATTAAAATTGAGTGTGAAACTAAAATTGTTACCTCAAGTATGGATAAGACTAAATACAACTTATATTTCAAAAGTTGTCTTGCCCTTTTTATGACAATAAGTAGATTGGTTTGTTATGTGGTATGGGTCCAGTATTTACATGCAAAACGACGTTAAAAATAAAGCCCTGTAGAACACTGGCTTTTTACTATATAGAGGAACGGCTAATAATAAGCCGTCTTAGCTCAGCCGGTTCGATTCCCACAGACGGCGTTTCATGGATTTTGGGTATCACATCACATCTCTATTTATTGTATCCTTCTTTCGCATCTCTACCCACATTGTTTTAGGACATACTCCTCTTTTATTCTACTAACTCGAATTAAACCTCTTTTGTTGAAATATTACTTGCTACTGAGTTACGGATGCACATTTCATGGGATATCTAATATGAGGAGAGGTTCTCACGGTATCAAAAGTCACGGATGCACAGGCTAGACCTATGGGGTATGCTGAAATGACTAATCACAATTTGGCTCTTCAGTTGCTGAAGTAGTGCAAATCAACTTAGCATGCCGGGATACTGTGATATCCTTCACTCAAGTCATTGACATACTAATTAGGCTTCCATTTCCTGTTTAATACCCAGCCACATGGTATTTCCATGCTAAGCTATGACTCTACCATATCTAGAAAGAATGTTCACTAACAGGGCTAATCACAACCACTGTGATAGCAGAATCAAACACAAGATGTGAATGCAGATCATGTGTGCATCATATTATTGTCTCTGATCATACAAGTACCAGTCGGAGCAACTATTACACCTAAAAAATAAGAACCAACTAAGCTACACGAAGTAACTTAAAAACAAAAATTTCACAGAGGGGAGGTATTCAGTTTCAGACACATAACAGTTGTAGGCCTTGGTGTAGTCCTTATCTTCAAGATTTTAGGACGAGATGGACTCAGATGCCCCCGACCTCTAGATACTCTTAATTTGGTGCCATCTTCAAGATATCTAACACCAACCTTGCATGGCTTCCTGCGTAAGTAAGAACCCACTTCCAGAAAAACATAAGGAAAAGAAACAAGCACCGAAGGTTTTCAAACCCAAAATCTATATTAATTTTGTACCCTGTCACAGGGTCAAGAACTTGGACATTTGACACATGCAATGGTGCTTCAACTGTAAAGATCCCACCCTCGTGACCTTGCCCTTGTTTGATATGTTTCTTTACCTGCAAAAGAGCATAAATGGATGATAAAAAGGAAATTTATATAGAAAAAATATCTCTACTGCATGCTTGTTGTGGCATAAAATTTACTGGCTTAAAAGAAATTTCACAATGCATGCTGCAGTGCCCATGACATGATCTCTCAGCATTAGATTATATCTTTCCAACTTGTGTAAATTGTTCAGTACAGGGCCTAATTCAAAATCCAAATTATAAGCACCAGTTATTAATTCAATAACACAACAGCTATTAAAGAAACTTGACACTGAGTTTACAATAAATACTTATTGAACTTGGTCATCAAATATTATAACTTAGGTGAACTCTCTAAAGCCTTGCTCTGTAACATACTGATCTCTCTTGCTTTTTTTTTTTTTTTCTTTTTCTTTTTCCTCTTAACTCAAAGCATACAACATTTTCGAAAAAATCCGCACATACATTCACCACAGAGGCACTACATCAGTATGCATTCAGAGCTTTGGCTTATTTCTAACCATAAAAGTTTTAAATTCTGTCGTGAAAACCAACGTTTCTGATTTTCAATGACATTAAATTATCAGCTTCTACTTATTAGCATAACAGTTAGAACATTCTCAATATGAATGCAAAACAACTTTCCTCCAGCAACAGTTAATCCTTACAATAATCAAATTATTCGAAAGAAAAATTACTCACCAAATTCTGTCGAGCGGATTACACGCTTAATAATACCTGTGTCCCCATTGTCTTTGCCCCTTATAATTATCACCTGTAAAAATTAAGCCCAAACAACGGAAATTAAAAGACCAAACAATAAATATAACCACAATAAATCATAACTATTTTTTTCTCATAACTATTTTTTTCTTACACTATCTCCTCTGAGGACCTTCCAATGTCTAATGAGTTTCTGGGCCGCTCTCCAACTCATTTAGAGCTGACTCTATGGGAAGCAGATGGAAAAAGCAGAAAACGAAAAATTCCAGATAAATGGCCTCAATTGCAAAAAAATGGAACAATTTCCTTTCAAATAGAATCGTTTGAAGGGAAATTCAGCAGAGCTGAGATTACCTAAGGGCCTCAAAGACCCGAGCTCATGCTTTAAATTTGTTTGCTTGTGCGTTTCTCTCAGTTCTAGAGCTTTCATCAGGAATAGGGGTTTTTTTGTTCTTAAACCCAAAATCTTATTGGTGCTTCTTGTTTTTTCAATAAAATTTTAAATTAAAAAAAGCTTTTTTTATGTTTCTAAAACTTCTTATTGAAACTTCTTATAAAACTCAGCTCCCCTAATTTGGAGATTCCTTTCCATTCCGCCTTTATTTTTGGTTTATCAAATATGTGTTCTTTGAGATTTTTTAGTCTCAAGCTTAATACTTAGATGTATGAGTTTGAGTATATACATAAATTAGTATAATATTAAAGATCCCTTAATATCTTATATTTTTTGGGTCTCATGAATTTAGAATCTTAAACAGCACAAACTCTGGTTAATACCAATATAACTCAATGAAGCAATTTAATCAAACTTTAAAAATAGATATTTCATAAAAAAAAAACTTCATTGATTAAGATTTGGATTACTTTTTTTTAACTTACCTAATAAAAGTTCCCAAGTTCAATGCCTCGTTATTCCAAATATTTATTTTACTTAATAGAAGAACAAGAGTTCAAAAATCAGCAAAAAAAAAAAAAAGTACTGATTTTGACCCAAACAAACAATTGGTTTCCTCCAATATCCCATATAAATAATGTTTTGCAAAAACTTCAAACAAGTTAATTTCTTCATATTTTGTAGCTTTGGATTTGAATGTCATTTATGAGCCCCATACTAATACCTAATGTTCACATCAAAGGCATTTTCAATTTCATTTACAAAGCATTTTTTCCAAAACACATTGCACATGATATGAATTCCTGCGCAGAACTTGTGAACAAATGGTTTGTTCATTACCTTTTGAATTCTTGCTGCTTTGTTTTAGAATCGGTTACTTTTCATTCCATAATCTCAGAAATATACCCCCAGTCATGTAGCGACATATGCCGACTTCAACATCTACAGCCCCTCATTTTATCCACTCCTTTTATCTATTTCGGCTCTTCCTCCTTTTTCCTATCGAAAACTCTCTTCCTTAACTTCACTTCCTCGTGCTTCTCATTAAACGTAATCTTTAATTTCACTCAAAACAGAACGCTAAGATAAAATTTACCAGTCTCTTCCGTCCACAGTTTGATGATTTATGCTGAGCGGACCTAATTAAAACAGCGGAAACTATCATAGACAGAAGGATCAAACAGTAGTGAGCCCTTGTTCTAACATTTGGCACATGAAATAGGTTTAATACTTGTGAATAAATTGTGGTGTTATCTTTCTGTCATGCACAAGTTCAATCAGGAATTGAGAGCTTGGCGAAAGAGTGATGGTTTGGTTAAATCTTTGCCAAAATTTGGCATGTCTCATCTTACCAATTTGCTCAAAAAATTGAGTCAAAAAACTTGACCTCGTTGTCTCAAAGTCAAAATTTGAAGAAAGAGGAAAAGACCTTTTCAATTAACAACTTTAATAAGATATGCAGCCAATTAAGTTCAATTAGAAAACCTCTCTCAGACTACTAAAACTTTCAGCTGATAAAAGGACACGGCAAAGGTTACGAGGAATTATGAATGGTTATATTTAAACCACTCGAGTCTCCCTATGTAGACATTTACAGTCTTGCGTAAGTTGTTACAAACTCATGCCAATTGAAGGCATAGGTTTCGTTGCTCAGGAAGTTGAACGAGACAGAAGATTCATCCTATGCCCTTCTGTCAATCAAGCAGCGCGTCGTGGACATTAATCTCTCAGTTTTCAAACTCCAATAGTTTGAGTTATCAAAAGTCAGACACCCTTTCAGAAGATTAATCCTGAAAAGTTTGTAGGGCACTATTCAAAGTATAATGCAGATTGATTACTCAGTTGCTACAAATAACAAAAATTGGGATTCTGTAATGGAGGAGGAAAAACAAAAAGGTCAACTAGTCAACAAAAGTGAACTGTTGACATCAATAAACCATTACAAGCAAACCAAACTCCAGCATTCTTCAAACATTCTGGGGCCAAACTGTTTATACAGTCCATTTTTTATCTAGAAGAGTTCTTGTTAAAACGGCTTCTGAAATGGTCAGAACTCTCTCTATCTGGAACTCCCTGAACATATATTATTATTGAAATGCACACACTACAATCCTTCGGACATGCTGCTACTTCTTTCCTCGCATACGGTCAAGCAATCACTTTTAAGTAGTTAAGTTTGGAGGCAACAGGTGCAAATTTAGATAACTTTGCCTCTGGTGTGAAAATGTATAGGAAAAAGTCTTTTAACACCTAATAAGACCAGGAAGAGTTTAACCCATCATCTAGTCTCCAACCAAAACATGTTGCTAAACTTAGTACTGAGGTACTAATATGGCCAAAAAATAAGAAGGCGTACCAAGCACGCCAAAAGAAGCTAACACAGGAAAAAAGCATCAAATGCACCTCCAGTGAAGAGAAGTTATTTGTCATAACTTATCAGATCATCCAGTTGCAAACTTATTTCTGATCAATCAGAACACCAACTCCATACATACATTAATCAAGACGAAAACAGGCAAAGCTTAAAAAGCAACAAAGAAATTAGACTACGTTATTCTGTGATGGATGACCACCTAACATGATACTAGTCCAGGTTATAAGAACCGCTATTTCACAACTAATAAACTACGATCAGAAATTTTTAACAACATCATATCAGGCCAGACATCTGCACCATATTAGCTTATCTTGCCACCAGAATCTAAAAGATCCACACAAACCGCATATAAAAGAGTCCATTTAGACGAAAGTACAAGCATATAACTAAATATCCGATCAGAGAATTAATCCAAACAAACCGCATCCTCTTCAAACACCAGCTTCAAAAAAGGAACCATATGCAAAAGGATAGCCAGTAGCATATGCCAGACGACAAACCCAATGCAGAAAATCAAGCCCATTAAAATGACATCTTTCATCCAAAATTTCATCTCAATAGAACATATCTTTCACCAAAATACGAAATCCAACACATGATACTAATGCCTAACAACAATTAACGTTTAAAACAATAAACCATAAACCGAACACTTAGCAACACCGAAAAGAATGATTTTTGCCAGAAACTTCAGAAATTGATTAAAAATAACAAAATCCAGGTCTCAAAGAGGGCCTTTAAATATCCAGATCCAAAACACAAGATTCTAAAACATTGCGAAGGACTCGTTCTCTTAGTAGCACCACTGACATAAAAACAGCCTAACAAAAATAAATTTATAGATAAAGAAGGACAAGATGGAACCCTTTCGCCAAACTTAATCGACGGTCTGCATGATATCCTCTGCAGTGAACTTGGACCCCTTGTCCTTGTCGGCTGCAGCACGACCCTTGGCCTTGCGGTCTAGCAGAGACTTCCGGTCCTTATCGAGACGGAGTTTGCTGATGACCACCTTGGAGGGGTTAATGCCGACGTTAACAGTCGACCCATTGACCTTCTCCCGGGTGATCCGCTCGATGTGGATGACCCACTTACGACGATATACCTGTACGACCTTGCCCTCGCGGCCCTTGTAGGTTCCACGCACCACCTGCACCTCGTCGTCTTTGCGAACCGGCATCGACCGCACGTTATATTTGCTTCGCAGGTCAGTCGACAGCGGCGCGCTCATCAGAACGCGCCGAACGCTAGACGGCGCTGTGAAGTGCGCCTTCCTGTTCTTGCGCCTGGAGCTCGTAACCCTCGGATTGTACTTCATCCTCGCTCTCTCTCTCTCTCTCTCTCTTTGGTTTCTGAGGAAACGGCGAAGCCGAATGCGAGAGGGTCGGTAGGTTAGGGTTTTCTGCCGTTTTATAGTAGAATTGTAACCCGAGAGTTCGAGAAAAGCCGTCGTTAGGGTTTTGTGCACTCTTTTTTAGTGGTGGTACGTGGCTTAAAAAAAGAAAAAAGAAAGAAAGAAAAAAAAAAAAGGAAACATGAGCCCGAGCCTTTATTACAAACAATTGGTTTTTAACTGTGCTTGTTTTGATATAAAACAAATCAACATTTTTTAATATTTGACAGTGTTTGAAGAACTAAAGTTCATTGTAAAATGCTTTTATAGACAAAAACTTTTATACTATCTGTCATTTATTACAATTTTTAATTTTAAAAACATTCGCATTAGGTTTTATATGGTATATCTTTTTCCTATCTCATTTTAGTCATAGATCTTAATAACCCAACAAATTCTGATTTTCTTTTCAAAAGGTTCCGTAATCTAGCTTAAGTTTATTGGAAGTTTCAATGGTGCTAGGCCCAGCTCTAGTCTTTGCAGGACATGGCAATTCATCTACCGGGTCTGCCCAAGTTACTTTTGACATTCATCTAAAAGTCATCCGAGAATTATAAACCTCATATTTATAAGAAACTAGGAAGAAGCTCTGCCTTAAAATTACCATTAAATTTGACACCATGTCTAACATTAAAAAAAGGGAAATCAGCATTTGAAAAAGTGCTCGATACTAAATAGATTAAATGTGAGACATTTGGAATTGGAATATTTATAACCACCATTTGAAAAGCTACACAAGCAGCGCAATTAGCATGTGATGACAATCCTAAGTGGCTTCGAGGAGAGACAATGATGCTCAAGCTACACTATACCCTCTCTAACTCGGTGTTGTGTTTGTTCAACTGGTCTTTCAATTCTTTTCTCCACCCCTGTATCTGTCTCTCCTGCTTCTTTATAATCTCATTCTTTATCTTCAATTCTTCCTCCATCACAGCAATCTCCTGTTAAAAGCAGGGGATTAATGAGCATGACTTTATCAAGTTTCCACAAAATTTCTGAAGCAGCGGATGGAAAATACAATATCGTCTGCATATGATCCGTGGATTACCTTTCTAAGGGTTTCAGCCTTTGTTGGCTGATCATCACGTTGCAGGCCTATAAAATACAGCTGAAGCTTCTTGGCAGCCTCCATAAAATCTCTTGCATGCCTTTCCACATCAACTGTCAGTCAGGAAATCAACACCTTTCAGCATGTGCTAACGTGAAGACATGAAAAAAAGACATGCAAAAACTTCTTCTCACCAAAAAATTGCTGCCAGATTAAAGATGTTAAAAGGTGAACCATAGATAGTACATTGACAATCACCTACATTTTGAAACATGAAAGAGAGATGATCTTCGGACGTTCAATTAGTCCAGCAATCCAAACCCTTAACATGATCATGAAAGATCTTTCTTTCACCTTTTTTTTAAATTATCTATTTTGCAAGGGTGGGGAGTACGATCACTACTTACTACTGTCAAGTTCCCTAAGGGCATCATTTGGAACCATCAAATAATCTCAATGACCCACCATTCTTCCAAGACAAAGGTATCTTCAAGTATACAGAAAGAAGAAAAAGACTTGGACCAAACGCAAGCCCTGGACAAATATCTCTGCTATTAACATCATATGCCACTTCAAAGGAATCATAAAACTCCCGAAAATATTTGAGAATGAGGAATCAAAACATTTTACCAAAAATAAGATCTCTTAGAGAGAGTGAAAATCATCAAGAATCGAATTAAATCCCAGGAGCTTAATGGTAACATACTAAACACCCCCTCAACCAAACTTTTAAAAGAGCAAAGCAAGCGAAGTGCCGTCTTTAGCCTCTTTGAGAAAGCCCACCTCTGACATCATGCAGAAGAAAATATTAAACACCTGGATATTTAGTACCAGAAAGGTACCAAAATTATCAAACATTAAATAGCTTAAGATCTTCGTGGACATCTCCCACCAAGTCAAAACCTACCTCCATGCAGTTTTCAGCAAAGCAATATATTAGATATCGATCAGCCGTAGGAGCGGAAATGTCTTGTCAAGTACTTATTGATACCGCAGAAAGGTATCTGCAATGCCAACACAAAACTGTCGTTCCTAGCCAACACAAATCTTAGTTTGTATCAACACTGGAGAATCAAGATTAGAATAGCAAGCCAGGATTCACAGTCTTCATACTTTTATCTTTCCTTTCTGGACAAAGTGCAAATATATATTGATCTTTCTCTGGCAATAACCAACCCCCAGCAGTACCATTCCCTTTGATCCTAACCAAAGCAATCTGTACTCCAAAATGCTCATTCAAATAGATAGTGTAATAAACTCATCCCTAACCACCCAACACACAGATAGTAAAATAAGCTGTGTCCAAACAAGTAATAGCAAAAACAACTCCTTCCATCACATCTATAACCATATTCCCCATTCGATGTTTAAAATTTTTTCCCCTTAATCTTAGATCTTATGCTCAGCAGTCAGTCAAAAAGCAATTCTGCTTAGGAACAAAAAAATCTTTTCCCATTATTTCACCGAGAATCCTTTTTTTTTTTATGTTTTACTACAAGCTCATGCATTCCGTAAGCTTCCGCAAAACAAAACGCGAAAACAAAATATCAAGCCCCCAGGAAATTGTGATATCCTACGAAGGAGACACTGAAGAACCAAATCACATTAAATCAAACCCACCTCTTTTGAACACAAGGTGTCATAATCAAACATTTAACTGATCCAAGCTTGACCTTAGAGAATGAAACGAAAAAGAAAAGGTTCCTATTTCGGAAAACCAAAACTAAAACGATAAGCTTACAGTTAAAAGGTACAAGATGTAGCTGTCCTAGGCCTCACCAGCAAGCAACCCATGCGAAAAACGAGACCCAAAGAGCAAGGAACACCAATGAACAACAAGAATGAGAAAAACCAGAAAAAAAGGTGACCTACTCTGATGAGAAGGGTGCGGAGAACGGTCTATAGCTTGAAGCTCCCGCGCAGGCAAGCATGGAAGCAACGCAGCCTCCAGAGCCATCACGCACGCAACCATGTCGTCCCTCGCAGGCGGCGAAGATTGCAACTGTCCATCGATTTGGTGCTGCTGATCCGCCGCTTGTCGGTCAGCCATGATTGTTCCCCAAATCGACACAAATCCCTCCACTTCAAGAAAGAGCCGTTCCAACACCCAGAAATTTTCTGAATTTCTGCCTCTTGAGAGCTAATCTGAGTTGCTGCTTCGTTTTTGGTTCAAACTCTTCATCAAAACGTCGTCGTTCGAGCAACTTATTTCTTTTTCGTTTTACGGTTCCTCGTTCGGATCGGGTCGCATCACGGGTCGAACCAAAAGTTTTTTCATTTCTCCTTAATCTTCTGAGCTTCAAATTCTTCAAATCGTTGTCTCTCTTTCTTTCTTCTAATCGGATCTCGCAAAACCCATCGGGTCGCGAAGGACGCCAAGGGTTTATCTTCTTCGATCCTCTCTGAATAGCTGGGTATCAAATTTTTGTGCACCGATTCTTCCTGTTGCAAGCCTCATGGCAGACAATGAGGCTCGCTTCCAGAAAATCGAAGCCACTCTGGAGTGTCTCACGGCTGGGCTAGACGCGATTCTTTCTGCATTGCAGCGTTTGACCCTCCCAGCGCCACCTTTGGCCACTGAAGCCCCACCACCGCCTTCCCCGCAGTACATAGATTCCACAGGCCTTTCAGTTTACGGCGGCCCTCCCAACTCCCACCGCACCGAGTTCTCGGCCGACGTGCGCCGACCAGCCCTTCCGACTCCCACTGCCACTGTGCAGGAAAGCGGCTGCCTCGAGTCTCTAGGTTCCGGCCCTCCACCGGACCCAACTATGGGGTTCTCCGGTCCCACCGGCCCCCCCGCCTCCCATCGCACCGAACTCCCTACCAACTGGAGCCGATCGCCCCACGTTCCCCCTGCCCTCACCTGGCTCGGGTTCCGGAGTTGTCCTTCCCCCCGCGGGTCACGCCGTCGTCCACCCAGCCTCTATCGGGCCCGAGCTTCCCCCCATCGGCCCGGCGACCAGCGCCATGGGTCACCTCCATGGCCCGGCGACTCCACAGGTCTCGCACACTTGTGCGTGCTCTTGGTGTGGGCCCCCAGGCGGGCCTTCTCCCATCCCACGTGGGTTGGGCCGGCCCACAGCTGGTACCAAGGACCGCTATCTTACCCCACTACTTGGGGCCCGTGGCAACAAGGCCAACATGGCCCGCCATACTCTTGGGGACTGCAAAGCCCACCATCTCCGTGGGGCTCAGGCCCGCAAGGACAGCCAGTACAGCCCAATTTACAGCACATGGGTTGGGGACCCATTGCCTTAGCTCCTAATCCAGCACTGACTTGGGAACAGCCCATTCCAGGCTCCAACCATACAGGTTCTATGCATACTAGTACTCATGGTCCCAGTGGCAGCAAGCCTAACCCAAATTGTGACGGAGACAACAATGGCACCCAGATGCAACCAGGTAATTCTAGATTTTGCTACCAACCGCCTAAATTTCCAAAATTTAAGGGGATAAACCTAGAGCATGGATTACTAGTTGTGAATTTTTTTTTCGATTTGTACCCATGGATGAGTATGAGAAGGTGGATTACGCTGCAATTTATTTTAGAGATGAGGCTGCCGAATGGGTGATGAATTATTTGAAACACAAAGGACGGGTTAATTGGAATAAGTTCACACAGGATGTTTGTACTAAGTTTGCTAATGAAGAATTGGGTGGTGCCGTGGGAGCTTTTCATCTCTTTAGACAAACCTCCACGGTAAAAGCTTATGTGCAAGAATTTGACCGCTTAAGATATGAAGTCTTAGCTCAAAACCCTGGTTGGACTGATGAAGCATTTTTGATTGCCTTCTTAGTCGGGTTAAAGGATGATGTGAAAGCTCCAGTATGGTTGGCACGTCCCCGAGATTTAGAAGATGCATTTAAATTAGCATTGATGCAAGAAAAGTTTATGTCACCCGAGACCAACAAAGTGGATATAACCTCAGTGAGCATTAACTGCTCTCATGTACCTCAATCACAGAGGGCTTCTACAAATCGACTTTGTGAGGACAAGCATTTCCTCGTTAAATACATTACGAAATCTCAGATGCACGCCCGATATGAGCAAGACTTGTGTTATTATTGTGATGAAAAATGGAGCCAAGGTCATGTTTGCAAGAAGAAACAATTGTTTTTAGTGATTGAGGATGAGGAGCCGGAGGTGCAAGTGAATTGGCATTAGTATAGCAATTTGAGGAAATTCAAGAAGAAGAGTCACGGACCCGGGCATAGATTGGTGAAATTATTGGTCACACATTTAACCATTAAGTACAAGGGTTATTTGAAGTGGAGGACATTGTTAGGACCAAACATTAGAAATGGACAATGGCATGTAAGGGGTGAAATAGGGAATTGTAGAAGGGCAAAACCTGTATGGCAATCGAGAAATGAAGTTAAAAGGAGAAGAAGTGAGTTCGAGAAGCATCCATGGAAGAAAACACTTGCAACGTACTTTACTCTTTCATTAGTTGGTTGACCTTTCTAGTGGCTTTCCTTTGGCTTGTAATCGTTTAGACTTGCCCTTCTTAGTGTGTAACTTAGCTGCATTTCTGTATTGAATAGTTTGAGTAGTTAATCTAGCTACCTCCTTAATTGATTGTGTTTTAGTTTCTTGCAATTTAAGTTACCTTGATCCTAACAATTTTTCTTTTCTCGACCATCAATTAAAAACTAAATTAAAAACTTCCTTTTTCAGCTTCTGTATCTGTCATTGAAAAACTATGATAGGACGTTGGAGTAATTCTAGAAACCCTCTTGTTTTCTTTTCTCTCCTCTTGGTTCCAATTTGAAATTATGAACGTTTGAAAAGCGTCAACGGTCAAAACCAGCTGGATTCCACTAGAGTTTCCTTTTCGGAATTCACGTTCCTTTTTCGCATCCGTGGATGTTCAAACGGCTATCTCCGCCATGAATGTCCTCTTTATTTATATACTCCATTATCCTGACGGGCGTGTATTCAAATTTCTTCACCAGGCCCAGCGTCTTTGTATACGTTTTCTGCAGCCTTGTCGTTTGTTCTTCTTCATCTCGCTTCTTTCTTTCCCTCATCCACACTCCATTACCAGCGACTAAAGCAAGAGCAAGAAGAAGAGAAATGAGAGAGTGCATTTCCGTCCACATCGGGCAGGCCGGTATCCAAGTGGGTAACGCCTGTTGGGAGCTCTACTGCCTTGAACATGGAATTCAGGTATGGCCTTTCTCCTCTCAGCAAAAACGTCAAACGCAGAAGACCATTTATGCTTTTTCGTGATTCTGTTCTTCGTCTTTTTTCAGCCTGATGGCCAGATGCCAGGCGACAAGACTGTTGGTGGTGGAGACGACGCTTTCAACACGTTTTTCAGTGAGACCGGGGCCGGAAAACATGTCCCCCGCGCCGTGTTCTTGGACCTTGAACCGACCGTCATCGACGAGGTCAGGACCGGAACTTACCGCCAGCTGTTCCACCCGGAACAACTTATCAGCGGCAAAGAAGACGCTGCAAACAACTTTGCGAGAGGTCACTACACAAGTAAGCACCAAGCTCGAATCTCTGAAGTCCATTAGAGTCTCTAACCAAAGGTTCAAAAAATTAACGAAATTCTGGGTTTCTGGTTTTGGCAGTTGGGAAGGAAATTGTGGATCTCTGCCTAGATCGTATAAGGAAGCTTGCTGATAACTGCACTGGACTTCAGGGGTTTTTGGTGTTCCATGCGGTTGGCGGAGGGACCGGCTCCGGGCTTGGGTCTCTGCTTCTGGAGAGGCTCTCTGTGGATTACGGCAAGAAATCCAAGCTCGGATTCACCGTTTATCCGTCCCCTCAGGTCTCCACCTCCGTCGTCGAGCCCTACAACAGTGTGTTGTCCACTCACTCCCTGCTGGAGCACACAGACGTCTCCGTGCTTCTCGACAACGAAGCCATCTACGATATCTGCCGCCGATCGCTGGATATCGAGAGGCCCACTTACACCAATCTGAACAGGCTCGTTTCCCAGGTGATTTCTTCGCTGACTGCATCTCTGCGTTTTGATGGAGCTCTGAACGTGGACGTGACGGAGTTCCAGACCAATTTGGTCCCGTACCCGAGAATCCATTTCATGCTTTCGTCGTACGCACCGGTCATCTCCGCCGAGAAGGCCTACCACGAGCAGCTCTCGGTTGGCGAGATCACAAACAGCGCCTTCGAGCCCTCGGCCATGATGGCCAAATGCGACCCGCGACACGGGAAGTACATGGCGTGTTGCCTGATGTACAGAGGCGACGTGGTGCCGAAGGACGTGAACGCAGCTGTCGCAACGATCAAGACGAAGAGGACCATTCAGTTCGTGGACTGGTGCCCCACCGGATTCAAGTGCGGGATCAACTACCAGCCTCCGACGGTGGTTCCCGGCGGCGACTTGGCGAAGGTTCAGAGGGCTGTGTGCATGATCTCGAACTCGACGAGCGTGGCGGAGGTGTTCTCTAGGATCGATCACAAGTTTGATCTGATGTATGCGAAGAGGGCATTTGTGCACTGGTATGTTGGTGAGGGGATGGAGGAAGGAGAGTTTTCAGAGGCGAGGGAGGATTTGGCTGCATTGGAGAAGGACTACGAGGAAGTTGGATTAGAGTCTGCTGAAGGGGAGGATGATGAAGGCGACGAGTACTAGGGCATGTAGTGGTTCTGCCAATGGACTCATTGGTTTGAAACAGTAGATGGAAATAATGCTACCTTGTATTTTCCCTATGTTTGAGTTTAATGGATAAAAATGCTTGGTATTTGGTCCAATGAAACTCCATTTTTATCTTTTCTAATACAAAAATCAACTTAGGAGTAATGGAATCCTTCATTTAACCAGAATTCCCCCACAAAGCCAATTACAAGGCATTTCACACTTTGTGCACTTTTTGCCAAAGAGGAATGAAGTTTAGGTAAATCATTAGGTTTTATGAGTATCAAGTAGAAAAACTCTTTTTTTTTTTTTGTATAAATTATTTTGTATAAGGATTTCTAACGTGAGACTTAATACTTACTCTTTGTCTGAGCATAAGTTACAATTTTCACAATAACTTTCGTTTACAAGCAAAGAGATAAGATTAAACCTAAATTCTTCATAAACTCATAAGTAATGTAAAATAATTTTATATCATTCATTTAATACATTACTTTATTATAATACTTAAACCATTTTGCAGCATAGTTTTGTGTGAATTTCACAACTTATCCGTATCTATAAGAGTGCTTGGAAAAATTTTGAATTTTAATACAATGTTATATGTTATATAATTTAAAACTTTCAAACATTAATTGAATAAATTCGTTTCTTTATAATTTATTTTTCTACGCTGGATTAAGCTCAAACATGTCGACAAACATATTCCTAAATGGGACCATGGAACCCATCTGTCCGATCTCTGCGGGACCACTTGGATTTCTCAATTATTTTGGCCTTTTGGTTCTAATGTTGCCTCTGCTGGACGCTGCATCCTCAAAATTGGTCCTAACTTTGTCAGAGGGAGCGTGGACGGTTTCCATTGGTGATTCCTTTCATAGTCAAGACATGTGAAGAACATGGTAATCTAGAAAAAACTGTGGTCGTACACACAAACATATATATAAAATAATCAAATGTCGATATGATGATATCTTTGAAAAGATATTCACCGTGGCATTCAGGAAGTAGACAAAAGAAGTCATTTCATTGCGATTGAGGATGACACCCATGATATCTATGTGAAGTTATTTTTGCCCACCTTAAAGATCATCATGTCATGATATTTATAGTATGAACAAATGATCCCATGGAGAAAGTACCGCAGCAATCAGCATGTCAATTTCTGTGGGTTCATTCCAATCAAACTGGAGAGTCGAATTCTAGACATGTCCGGAAGGGTGAAACGATTCGTCAACCAGATTTTTCAGATATCCTAATTTTGGGTATGGAATAGGTTGGTGGCCCAGGTGCTGCCACAAACTCCACTGCGGTATCCAAATGCGTTCCACCGAACAAGCTACGCATGGCCCGTGCTACGACGGCAACGGATATGGAAGCGGAGGGGGGGCCGTTTTTGGGTACGTTTTCGGTTGGTGAAATGGCAAAGCTTTATCCCGCGACCCTTTCCTTGAAATAGAAATTTTGTCTTTGCTTTTCTAAATAATGCTTTTTGGGCGAGCCAAGTGCAAACACGTGTTCAATTGTCTTACTTTTTCAATCATCACTTTTTAAACATGTTTTAAAAATAATCATTGTCTAATCTAAAAGAATAGATTATATTTACATATACATAAATACTATTCAAATATACATAAAAAATTATTCAAAAGTCGAAGGAATATTTTTATATTTATTATTATTGAATGATTGTATCTTTTTAATGTGAAATTTTGACTTTCAATAAATATAACCCCAAATCACCTCATCAGCCACAACCAATATTACTTAATAAGGGATTTGTCATACTATAAATATCATGACATGATATTTTTTTAAGCTAGACGAAGATAACTTTAAGACGGAAATCATGGATAGGATCCTCGAACGCAATAAAATGTTTGCGTTTAGATGTCTGTCCCATCTTTCGTCTACTTCTAATGGCCCAATGGAATCTTTCAAAGATATCATCATATCAGTACCCCATTACTTTATACATATATGTGTGCGTTCACAATTTTATCTAGATTACGATGTTCTATACGTCTTGGCGATGAAAGAAACATCACCAACGGAGACCGTCCATGGATGCTCCTTTCTGACAAAAAACCAATTCTGAGGGTGGTGTATAGCGGAGGAGACATGAGAACCATAAAGGCCATAATAATTAAGGGAACCAAGTGGTCTAGCGGATATTGGACAAGATGGGTTCCATAGTCCCCATTCAGGAATATCTTTGCCGATATGTTCGCCTAACTGAAAGCAAGTTTCATTCCTCTTCCCCCTTCAACCGGCCTTCCTCTTTTATATAGATAGCCCTTCTTTGCTTGTAATCTACTCAAGCATCTCCCTCAGAGAGACAGACGCATACCCCAAAAACACCCTTTTGATCTAACAATGTCCCGCGGGAGGGCCGAGGGGGTTAAAGAACTTGTTCAAGAACTTCAAGCAATGGTATCCAGAGAGGAAAGTCGAAGCAGGAAGGCCAAGGTAGGAGCAACTCTTACTACGTAAATCAAGAGAGTCTATAAGAGTGTTTCTTTGCTCAAACCTGGTTAAACTTTTAATCGTTGTCCAGCTTTTGAAGGAGCTTTGCAATCATATAAGGAGGCTGCAGCGGGAGGTAGACGATCTGAGCAACAGAATATCTGGTCTTCTTGCGCCTTCGGACGCTACCGAAGTTGGTTCATCATAGGGCGCGGGCAGCTCTGTAACGTAATATCCCCATGTTTTCCATCTCTTTGCTTTCAAGAGTCAATAAATGGATAGTTTTTGTTTTCTTTTCTCTTTTTCTCGTTTTTTCTTCTGCGGGAATCCATTAAAGTTTGTGGATTAATAGTAGGAAGGTAATCTTCCCTTATTCCCTTTGCCTAGTCAAGACTTCATTACATATAGACAAGTCTATGCAGAAACAGTAAAAGGAGGCCCTGAATTTTGTTCACTGTACACATAGAAGACTCTCTTGCTCTCTCTCCCCCTCTCTCTCCCTCTTCTCTCTCTTTCTCACACTCAAGAAAAGACTAAAACTGAGTAAGTGACAAGAAATCAAACTCGAACTCAACTTGACACACTTGCATACCGAGTTTGACGCTCCTCCTTGAGATCCCACCAATCTCCTGCCCAAAGAAAAGAAAAAAAACCCGTCAAAACCAGTGACAAATTCAATACCGCCAACAAGATGAAATTAAAATCCATCCATGAAATCAGATTCAAACTCAACATTTACAGTTTGATACATGAGAAAAAGTTAGTTCTTCGGAAAGTCAAAGAGAGAGAAAAACAACGATTTAATTATTTAATTTATATCTGAATAGAATCAAATGAATAAATCACTGATGTAGTGGATGGTACTGGGCCGGATCTAACATGATATGGTTTTTGCACCCCGACCGAAATGGAAGATTGAAGATTGAACAGAAAACAACAAGAAAATCAACGAGTTTCGCGCCACGTATCTTGCCAGATACTAACAGCTTCCGTTACGTGGGAATTTTGAAATATAGGATTATGGAATTATATGCAGCGTGATCTACAACGACTGATCGGAAAGGAAACAGAAATTAAACTGCTTAAGTTCCGGGGCTTAGGAAAAAGAACTTGAGATTTTTGTATCTCTCCACGTTTTCCTCCTTTTTTCTCAGTGTCCAAACGGAGATCACCGTAAAAAGGAAAAAAGTACGGAAATCAAGAACTTAAAAGAACAAGGCCGAGAGACTGGAGTGATTCCATTCAACGAACAAGAAGCTGACCTTTTGAACGCACCACAATTGGTTTGATTCAAAGTAACGCCTCTACAGCGCTGGTCTTGCGGCTGAGCGGGGAGCTCGGCAAGATCGGCTTGGAGAATACCGCGGGGTCCGGCAAATCCACGTGATCATAATGATGGTGGTGAGAAAGATGAACGTTCTCCTTGATGCCGAGACTGAATTCCTCCCCGAGGTGCGAGTCCTCCTCCCTGATCCTCAGGATCTGGCTATGCACGTACTTCCCCCATTTCCCCACCGCCTTAGGCGACCGTTCAGTCTCCTCCACCCTCCGATCATCCCTCGACACCTTCCCCGCGAGATCACCGCACTCCGGCGAGGAGAAATCCTTCGGCTTCCGACTTTCAGCAACACCGTCCAGCGACACGTTAACAGGCTTCACCGTCATTCTGGTTTCCGTAGTCCGGAGAATCACCAAACCAAGAAGACAAGTAGAAACTGACTTTCCCTCCCATCTTGCGATCCGCGTCTCGGTACTTATAGGAGGAAGAGGGTCCCAGTGGAAACGTGGCAACAGGCGCGAAAGATTTACAGAAACTGAAATTAGGCGTTGCTGTTTTATAAGGAACAGGTCTTCGCCTTCCCAGGCTGACCGCCACGTTAGCGCGACCTTTCCGAAGATCGTAGGGGAAGAGCTTTAGATGTGCGAAGGATATTGGTCTCGGGTCACCGTCGTATCTGCTCGACAAGGATCACAGTGGTGCATTCGCCGTTTGTTTGATATCTGGGACAATCTTTTGGAGCTCCGGTGCTCTCCACATGGCACGAAGGGTCACACGCGACGGTGACCTTCCGCATGCTTTAGCTAACGCTGGGGACACGCGAGAAGTGGAAGCTGCCATGGAAATGTCTATATTATAAACGTGGCGAAGATTCAAACAGGTGGAAGGCGCTAAGGAGAAAAACAATTTCATTATAACAAAACCATTGTGATGCATTTGAGTTCTCTTCCAATTAAATCAAAATGAAACATGAAACAAAATCCGCTACAATAAGGATTTGAAAACTGAAGTCGAGGGCTTGGCACAAAACAAGAAAAAAAGAAAAAGAAAACTCAAGATGATTCCTTCATTCCTCTTCCTCCTCATCTCCATCACCGCCAGATGCCTTCTTGGCAGCTGCCTTCTGGTTCTTTCGCTTCACTCTACCAGGGCGTCCACCTCCGAAGGGACTGGTAAGGGAGAAATCGATGTGCTTCTGAGAATCAATTCTCACCATGAAAGATGGGATGTTGACAACCTGCCTCCCAACCCTGATAAGGAAAAAAGTGAACAAAACGTTAGATATTTTATCAGATTATCGTTAGGTGCTTGTTCTCAAACACGTATTGGCAGGCAAAAAAATCACTTGATCTCCACACCCTAGTAGAATGAGTACAAGTTTAGCCACCCAAGGTCCAAAATTGCGGCTCCAGCAGAACGTGAATGGTGTTTAGAAAAACCAAGAACTACACCATCGCTTGAGTACAGCAAGGCAGGGATAATTGCTCGTAAATAAAAGGACAAACAGACACTAGGAATTAACAAGCAAACATCAATCATTTCTGAACCTCTTAATATGTAAAGAAAGCCAGTTAATAAAGTTGCTATAAAAGCAGTACACCAGCACAATACTAATGTATAATAAGATAAAGAAACTTCTGATCAAGTGTAGGTTCCTTCAGGTACAAAAGAAAATCAATAATTGATGGCTTTTCTTACTTCCCACGACATTATCGGCCGAAGGTAAAAGTACTAAACACAGTAGATCGCTAGCACAGACAAAATGAGTCGTTGAACAGACCTGGTTTTAGACACATACTTTACACTAATAAAGTCCTACCAGACTCCTAAAGAGCTCAACATGATTATGAATAGATTGGATGAATCAGGGCGGAGTTGCAAATGAGTGGTCCACCCTTAGTCTTGAGCAACTCCATAAGTTCTACTTAACCGAAGGTAACAAGTTACAACTCCACAGAAGTGGCACAATTCTATCACATAATCTGAGCAAAACAGGGCATTGTGAATTAGAAGCACATGCTAATTGTACTCCTACAAAACCCCATTTGTACTGCAAAAAAACACATTTCCTTACCTTAATATAATTCATTCCAAATCATTCATACATACACAATTTACATCTACACAAGCAATTTAAATGTCCACCAAGGGGGATTCACAGTCCAGAATGCATTCAAAGATTCGTAGCAGTCTAACATTCGGTACATCAATGCAGCAGCAAAGGTCAAACATTCCACACACAAAGATGCTAGCTTTCATCCTTGCTAGCTCATTAAGCCACAACTCAGCATAGAGCAAAAGACTTTATACAGCTTGGAAGTCCACAAATACATTACCATGATGGACTAAATATCACACTCTCTACTGCACAAAATAACTTGCAAAATAACTTGCAAGGAAACTACTTCTACACAGCATGTGTCTATGTGTAAACATAAAGGTGTGAATTAAACAGATCCAAGAAATGCTTTGGCCATACTGGTGAAATAAAGCGCGTCTGTACCTGATATGCTTCTGTCTAATAAGCACACGAGCATGGTGGATCGACTTGGCCATTCCCGACTTGAATACAAGGGTTTGCAGCCGGCGTTCAAGGAAGTTTTCAACAGTCAAAGCCAGGACATAATCGAGCTTGTTCTGGCTCTCGTCCAAAAGCCCATACCTGTTCATTCTTCTGAGAAGGGCTTCACCCTCAAAGATTCGACGAGGGTTCTTCTCATCCAAAGTCAGAAGTTCCCTGGCAGCATTACGGATGCGGCTCAAAGCATATTGCACCCTCCACAACTCCCTTTTACAACGGAGCCCATACTCTCCCACCAGCTTCAGCTCGTGGTCCAATCGCTCCTTCTCATATGGACGGCGAGGCTTCTTGAAGGTCTTCCCATCTAAAACCACCCAGCATTGTATGTTAACAATTCATACTAGTAGAAAGCATAATCCAAGGTCTCAAACAAGCTCAACCACGATTAAGTATAAAAATGTTAAACACGATTTGGATTACAATGCAAACACTATAAAAATCCATTCATAAGGTAATGAGAAATAGACTTCTACACAAAGAAGTCGGATTTCCCAGCTGAAGAAAGAAGTCGAAACCAGACTAAACAGAATGAAAGTTGCCTCATGTTTTCTATTGGCTCCATTTTCGGGGGAAAAAAACTAACTAAATCCCTCTTCTACTCTACACCCACTGTATCCAAATTTGCTTGGTCAGCACGGAAAAAACAAGCTGCGATGGAGAATTTGAACACATCAACGAAAACAAATTACATTAAGAAAAAAGAACAACGAAATTATCAGAAGGATTACAACTCCTAGAAGCCACGCACCAATCAAAACAGCATTGACTAGATTACAGAAACCTAACCTAAACCAGATCTAAAGAAACAAATAAAAATATTTGCACAAACTTCCATAAACATCCATATACATTTACATGAAACAGAGGGTGGGAGAGGTAGAGCATACAGTTGCGGTAGAAACTGACGTGCACCATGGCTCCGCCGCCTTCCGATCAAACGCGGAGAGTGCCGAGGGAAAAGGGATGGACGAGAAGACGAAACTGTGACGACGGCTCTGTTAAATACGAAACCCTAAACCCCAGGTCCTCGAAGTGAAATTACAATTTGCCACATGAGTAGTCCACTTCTGCTGTTTGGAGGCCGCTCGGCCCATTTTGTGGATTAAGTTGTGGGCCTATAATCAAGCCATGGCTTCTCCATTATTTTTCTTAGTTTTCTAAAATAAATAATATATCTCATAATGGCCTGATTCATTAAGGAGAAAGAGTAATAAGAAGTTGTCCCTAAATTTATGTTTTGATATGCTATTATATATCATGCTTTTTCATTAAATTGATCGCCAAGATAAATATATACTTGATATAAAATGAAGATATTGAAAATATAAAAAAATATTAACTTTGACAAAAATTATATCCTAATAAATGTGGTATGAGATTTTCAATTTCGGACTATTGTTCTTAGTTATGGTCTCAAGTTTATAATATCATATGTATATCATACAAGAAATTAATATAGCTTTTTAGAATGAGTTTTTTTTTTTCTTCAGGCTAAGTTATATGAGTGTAAAATATGTTTGTATATGATGAATGAAACGATCAATTATATAAGCAATATAGGATATGTAACACAATTAAGTGAAAAAAAAAAACCAACTCAATTTTATTATAATTTTAATTTTTTAGTATTTGAGGGTAACTTAACAATCCCTTATGCAACGAGATAGATAAAAGATGTAATATTTTTTAATCTTTTACATCCATTTACATCTAAAAGTTTTATCTAGTAATTAGGCTTTTTGATATATCTAACGATTGAGTTATTATTATTATTAATATAATTTTACAAGATAGTCGACAACATGTTTAGTGAGTTTTTGGGCTTTGATGACATGCTTGTGTTTAGTGGGTCTCTTTGGCACTCTCTCGGTCTTGTCTTGGTAAAAGCTTTAATAGGGACCATATTGCATGCGTAGGACATGATAAGGTCCGAAGGGAATATGGATCAAGTCAATAGAATAAATGACTATCCTTTATTCTGTATTTTTTTCTTTCTAAATCTCTTGGGTCTCTCGATCCGAGTGTCCTTCTCTTGGAGCTCCAAGGGCTTCTGGCATTTGATGAAAAGTCTTCCCTAAGAAACATCTCATAGCCTATAAATTAATAAATATATCATATTTTCTTCTTAATATTGACAATTTAAAGAAATATATACTCTTAAATAATATGAAGATATTGATAATACGAAATAAATATTATTTTTATATCCCAATAGATGTGTTGTGAGTTTTTCATTTTTGGACTACTATTTTTAGTTATAGTTTCATTTTTATAATATCATTTATGAATCATACAAAAAAAAAAAAACATAACTCTGTAGAATGTTCATTTTCTCACTTGTTGAACTTCCTTATTGTGACATAATCATAAGTAGCAGAATTTGTTATAAATGTTTATTTTTATTCTTAAGAACTAAGATACTTGTTAGAGATTGTTAATTTATTTTTCTAAAATTGATCATCGAAAAATAATAATACATAAGATATCAACTAAAATATTAACTCTATAGGGTGATAAACGTTTAACACAGTTTTTATCCGAAACAGTGATCAATTTATCAATTATTAACTGTAACGATAGTATACAAATCACGAAAATGTATCGTGATTAAACTTTAAACTATAATATTACTTTATAAATGGTTAAATTTATATTATAAATAATATAACCCAGTACTTGTTATATTTATATAAAATAACACAATAAGGTATAATAATACAAAACAAATACTATTTACTAATACTCAACCTATAATTTCTTTGGATTTTAATTTGAACCGACCAAAAATGCTAAAAGAATTAAACTGTGTGGCCAAAAAAAAAAAAAAAGAGCCACACAAATTGCTTCTCCTTCTTTAAAATTTTATTTTATTTGTTCGTGTTTCGTCGTAAATGAGACTGCTTTTGAAAATCTCAAGACTTTAGCTTGGAGGTTTCTCTTACACTGTCAAACTTCCTTGTGTTCTCGCTATCCGGAACCTAAAATTCCATAGTTTTGGCATCAAAAACTCTATTTCTCAGCAGGATTCGAGCGAAGAGCTAGGTTTTCGTTCAGGATCGAATTTTTAGGTTTCATGGGTTCGAATTGACGGTTGGGAAGCTAATTCGGTGGTTCGGGTTGGTACAGAGAAGAATCGGAGTATCCGTGGTTGTATTAAGGTTTTTGAGAGAGCTGTAAACAGAGAATATGAGCGCTTCAAGGAAGAAGAACTTCCAGATAGAGGCGTTCAAGCACCGGGTTGTTGTGGATCCGAAGTACCCCGAGAAGACGTGGAAGATTCTGGAGCACGCGATTAACGAAATTTATAATCATAATGCTAGCGGGCTCAGCTTCGAAGAGCTTTATAGGTTTTGCCCCTTTATTTAACATTCTTGCGCATTCTCTTGAAGTTTCTCTCTTTTTCTTTGTTAACTTTAGGTGATGGTCGAGAACATGTTTAGTGAGTTTTTGGCTTTGAATTTTCATGCCATGCCTCTGTTTCAAAATTGACACGACAATGTTTGATAATCAGTGGGTCTCTTTGGCCCTCTTTTATTCTTGTTTTGGTAAAAGCTTGGGGTGATTCATAAAATAAAAGGAAAAAAGAAAAGCTTGGACATGGACTAGAGTTGCATGTGTGGGATATGATACGGTCCGAAGCATGTAAGACTGCAAATTGAAATTTGGTTTGTGCATCTTGGAAGCAGAACAAAAATGATTGGAAATGCTACTTGATTGCTGTCAATTTGTGCTTTTGGAAGCATGCCATTTTCAAGTCAACTATCCCCGTCAGTTTGGTGTTGGTGCAGTCTGATTTGTTCAAAGGGTAGTTGACGCTGCGTGGTTTCAGTTTCAGGATATTTCAGTGTTTTTTTTTTTTTTCTTTTTTTGTGCTGCGATTGTATTTCAGTTTGCTTTTATCCCTACGATGTAGTTCCCCTACGAGGTCTCACACCAATTTTATTTTCTTTCTCCTTTGAATACTTTGATTCAAGCATAGAAGGTGGTATTCCTGAGATATATTGCTGGATTCTCTCTCCGTCCTTTACTTTTCCATCTATTTTAGGTCTTCTCACTGTTCTTTTCTATTGAATTTCGTTCCTGTTATGCTATCCTCCCTCTTTTCTTTCTCTCTCTTTTTGTTTTTTGTTTTTCACTTCTAGATGAGCGATCCATATCTTCCTTTACTTCCAACTTTGAAGACACCATGTAATAAATCCAGCCACTAGGTTTTGGGACCCGTGACATTCTTCTCTTCCTGGAGTTATCATCTCTTCATATTTCCAACTTCCTCCCATTTCTTTTTCATTTTTGCACAGTTTGTTCTGACTTCATCTAAAATATTTTCTGTTTGTGCTTGTGCTTTATCATGTTAGGATATATGTTCCAAGGGAAGAGTTTGAGCTTCAATCTGTATTTCTGATCTTGTTTTGTCAAAGTGGTGTCATAAAATCAGAGAGCTGAGAGAAGTTAACTAACAAGTTGTCATGAGATCTCTTTGATCTACGCTGATTAATCTGCTTACTGACTTCTCTCATTTAAAATTGAATTTGTGATCAAATCTGCAACTTTGACTTAATCCACTCCAAGCATTAGCAATTTATGGAGGGGGGCTATTTGAGGCGACAATGTTTCTCCAGCCTTTGGTTTTTGGAAGGATTTATTGTTTCTGTGGCCATTTTCCTAGAGGAATATTGACTACTAAGGAGCTTTGAATTACCAGTAGGAATGCAATTATAGGATTTAGCACTGAAGGTATTTGGTTTAATTGTCTGCCAAGTTAGTGAAATACATGGTTATGTGGACCTTATTTATCACAACCAGTAGTAACTAAGGCGATGAAGCTTACAAGCATTAAGATTGCAATTCTCAGCTGGTCATTTGTGGTAGAGGAAATACTGGTTGTTGAATTAGTTGTGCTGAGTAGAGAAACCAGGACATTTCAACTGGATTCTTCATCACAAATTGGTCCAGAAAAGGATCTCGTAGAATTGCTTACCTATAATTTTGGAAGTATTTGCACCAGATGTGGAATCCATTTAGATATATATTGTATTCTAGATGTCTTTATGGAAAAATTTGTAATTATCTATGGGCAATAGGTTATGAAGTGTTTTAGGAAAGTTTCAGGTTGGGATATAGGACATTCTGGCATTCTGGCATCTGTTGCTTTGATTTTTATGTAATGCTGGCACTCTAATTTTCTTCCTTCTGTTCTGATATTTATGATTATCTATTTGATATTGAGGAACTGAATTCGCAATATAACGTGATAGCATTGTGGTTTGCTTCAATATGCTTAGCAGATGGTTTCCCTTCAATTTGCCTCTAGTTGCTATGTCTGGCTACTTGTGAATTAATCCATCTCTTATTCTGCTTTTGTCAAGTTTTCATGAATATCTTGAACTATTTTTGGTTTTTGCTGCTCATCATTTTTCTGTAGTGATGCATAGCTGGTCCTTAAGTTGTGTAGGTATACATCTTAAGTTTATAGGTATCTGGTGATCTAGAAGAACTCAAAAAGTAATCTACTCGAGAACCGAAGCAGCCACAGTAAGATATAGTCAACTTCATTTATTGAAACAGTGACATGAAATGTATTTCTAGTCAGATCAGCCATGATTTGTGGTTTGATTTAGGGGAATCAAAACAAAGCTTTCATATCTGAAGCCACTTGTCAAAAGGGGGGAAAAACCAAAAGAAAGGAAAAAACTTGTTTATTAGTGTACCTGAGACATGATTTTGGCGATGGGCAGGAAATTAATGAAAATAAGCCGAGAAAGGAGCTTATTTCTGAAAATCATCATTAAGAAATTTGAATTGAGGAATGAGTAGCAAACTAGGGAAATAAGGCCAAGAGGCGTGTGACCTATGGATTGAGTAGCACCTCCTTTTTCTTTTGCTAGGGCAGGCCAGGTTTTTGAACTCTGCAAGGTCCATGAAGAGGGGAATAGTTCTCTGGGCATGGGTCTATGAGCTGGCCTAGGTCTTAAAGCTATGTCCAGAAAAAGAAGTCCAAAAAGGAGCATATTTGGAAAACGAGAACTAAAACTACATGTCGATTGCTAAGAGTTAATTCTATGGAATTTTCGCAAATTATTGCTGGCTGTCATATCTGTACCTTTTAGCTCTTCTTATTACTCCTACATATGTTTCTCACATCCTTTGGCTTACAAAAGTCACTTCAAGTGGTGAAGCATCTGGAGTACAATTGAGTTCACGTGTCTTGGAGTAGTATATGGTGAAGGAAGTTGGAGAGGGATAGGCTATAGTTGAAGTTGCATTAGGTCTGTTCAGTTGATGATTGAGAATAGTATTATGTGTGATTGAATTTGTGTTTTTAAAGTGTATGTTGCTGCTACTATCTTCTAGATGAGAAAACATGGTGTTTTGTGATGTTTATGACTGAATGTGTTCAGGTATGCTTACAATATGGTGCTGCACAAATTTGGCGACAAACTGTACTCTGGACTTGTGACAAGCATGACTTCGCATCTAAGTGAAATATCTAAATCGATTGAAGCTGCTCAGGGAGAGTTATTTTTGGAAGAGCTGAACAGGAAATGGGCAGATCATAACAAGGCATTGCAAATGATCCGAGATATATTGATGTACATGGATAGGACTTTCATCCCAAGCACCCAAAAAACCCCAGTTTACGAACTTGGTTTGAATTTGTGGAGAGATGTCGTTATCCACTCCAGCAAGACTCAAACTAGGCTTCGGGATACACTTCTTGAGCTTGTGCATGGAGAAAGGAATGGGGAAGTTATAAATAGGGGTTTGATGAGGAATATTGTAAAGATGCTAATGGATTTAGGTTCTTCTGTTTATCAAGAAGACTTTGAGCAGCATTTTCTTGAAGTTTCAGCTGATTTTTATCGTGTTGAGTCTCAAGAATTCATTGAGTGTTGTGATTGTGGAGATTATCTAAAAAAGGCTGAAAGACGTTTAAATGAAGAAATGGAGAGAGTGTCCCATTATTTGGATGCAAGAAGTTTAGACAAGATAACTAATGTGGTCGAAAAGGAGATGATTGAAAGTCACATGCAGAGACTTGTCTATATGGAGAACTCTGGCCTAGTCAATATGCTTGTAAACGATAAGTATGAGGACTTGGGAAGGATGTATAACTTATTCCGCCGGGTTCCCACAGGACTTCTTATAGTGAGGGATGTCATGACTTCATATATTCGGGATACTGGTAGGCAGCTAGTTACTGACCCTGACAGGTTGAAAGATCCTGTAGACTTTGTGCAGCGTCTCTTGGATTTGAAGGATAAATACGACAAAATTATCACTTTGGCATTTAACAACGACAAGACATTCCAAAATGCCTTGAATTCCTCTTTTGAGTACTTCATTAATCTGAACACTCGGTCTCCAGAATTCATTTCTTTGTTTGTGGATGACAAGCTCCGTAAAGGACTGAGGGGAGTCAGTGAGGAGGACGTGGAGGTTGTACTGGACAAGGTCATGATGCTTTTCCGTTACCTTCAAGAGAAAGACGTATTTGAGAAGTACTACAAGCAACATTTGGCCAAGAGGCTTCTTGCTGGGAAAACCGTCTCTGATGACGCGGAAAGAAGTTTGATTGTCAAGCTAAAAACTGAATGCGGATATCAGTTTACATCTAAACTGGAAGGTATGTTCACTGATATGAAGACCTCACAGGATACAATGCATGGATTCTATGCAAGCCTTGGTGCTGAATTAGGGGATGGCCCCACGTTAGCTGTCCAGGTGCTCACTACAGGTTCGTGGCCAACTCAACCAAGTGCTACATGCAATCTTCCGGCAGAAATCGTGGGGGTATGTGAGAAGTTCAGGAGTTATTATCTTGGGACTCATACTGGGCGTCGGCTGTCTTGGCAAACTAATATGGGTACGGCGGATTTAAAGGCAACCTTCGGGAAAGGCCAAAAGCATGAGTTGAATGTTTCCACCTACCAGATGTGTGTACTGATGCTCTTCAATAAGGCTGATCAGTTGACTTACAAAGAGATCGAGCAGGCCACGGAAATACCTGCCCCAGAGTTGAAGAGATGTCTACAATCATTGGCCTGTGTTAAGGGCAAGAATGTTTTGCGGAAGGAGCCTATGAGCAAGGACATAGCTGAGGATGATGCCTTCTTCTTCAATGAAAAGTTCACAAGCAAGCTCTACAAGGTAAAAATCGGTACTGTGGTTGCACAGCGGGAGTCCGAACCCGAAAATCAAGAAACCCGGCAGAGGGTGGAGGAAGATAGGAAGCCTCAGATTGAGGCAGCGATCGTTAGGATCATGAAGTCGAGGCGGATGCTAGATCATAACAATGTTGTTGCTGAGGTCACAAAGCAGCTGCAGGCAAGGTTCTTGCCTAACCCTGTTATTATCAAAAAACGAATCGAATCCCTCATTGAGAGGGAGTTTTTAGAGAGGGATAAAAACGATAGAAAAATGTATCGGTACCTTGCTTGAAGAAACTATAATTGTCTCTTTTTCTTTAATGTATTGGGCAAGTCCCATGAAGTGATATCCTCCAATTACTTTGCTGAAGATTGTTCGCAAATTACTCAAGCTCTGGACGAGTTTGAATGGAATTCCATTTACCGCATCTTTGCTGGATGGAATCTATAAGCTCCATCTTTTTGATCTCTGAGGACCAGAGATGAAGATGGATTCAGGAGCATTTTCTGCTTCTGTTTCAAATATCTGAGCCTGATGGTACTTCTTTTTGCCCCTTTTTCTCAGTGGGAACTTGCCAAGAACTCTCGTGTAGAGAGGGCTAGCTCTTCTAGTTAATCGTGGATGGTTTGAAGCTTTGAATTGCCTATGCTCCATCTTTTTCCATATCTTCATATTTTAAGCATAAAAAGTGAAGGACTTTTTCCAGCTAGTTTCTGTCTCATTTTCAATTTGTTCATGCATCCATAGAACATATAGGATTTTTGGCCAATACCTAGGTGGCTCTCTAGGTTGATCTAAATCCTTGTTACTCTCTAATTCCTGCTAGATTTAATTTTGAGCTTGCAAAGAAAGGTAAAAGTATCTTATATAAAAAATAATGATTATCTTATACTGTTAATATGATATTTGATTCTAAACGAGGAGATTATGTCTTTTAATTTAATATTAGAATTCAGATTTTAGTATAACATCTTATTATTTGTGAATTAAGTTTAATATAATTATACTCTGTAATGCAGAGATTGAATCTTGATAATTTTCTTAAATCGTAGATATAGGATACATAAAAAATGGTTGTTGTTACATATTGTTAATATCTTAAATAAGATATCTTTTTCATATATTAATATGTCTTGTTTCTTAAGATTGATTATATCAATGGATTCAGTAAGAATTCAGGCTTTTATGTTGATGCCCATTACAGTAGGCTCATTGTCTAGTTTCTATGGGCCTCAACCCAGAAGAGCATGGCTCCTCAAATCCGCCATGGTCGGGCCCAACAAAGCTCCTCACGGAGCCGTTCTTCCAGTTCCCACCACGCCCTACTTTGCCAACGTTTCACTACCAGTTTAAGCCGCCACCTTCCCCGCATGCTCTATCGGGGGAAGCCCGAGGAAACCACGTTCATATCAAGCTCCATCTCCGGCCGCCCAAGGAATAACGTTCTCGGAAAGTTTGTTCCGATTCGCTCAAGCACTCTGAAGCATGTCAGCGAAGTGGCGGGCGCTACAGCACCGCCATCGGTACACTTACAGCGCCGTCGTTTTCCCCAGCTCATACACCGAGTCCTTAGCCCAAAAAGTCCAAGCGGCGTCTTCGAAATTCTACGACGAGTTGAAGCAACTCGTCTCTCTCAATTCCACTTACGCCCAAGTCGACCATGCGAAGAGAGTCGCGGCGTCGTTCGGCGAGTTACTGTCGAATGCCCAGGATGAGGCTTTGGTGGCTGAGGCCGCGCGGTTCTACTTGGGGCTTTTGTTCTTCGAAAACTCTCTGCCTCTACAACGGACTCTCGTTTCTGCCTTGGCCAAGACGCGCCATCATCAGGCACTAATCGGGGCGTGCCTCCGTGCGCTCTGCGATGAGTACGGCGGGGGTAAAGGGAACCGCTTCTGCGCGTCGCGCATGGCGCTGTCCGTAATGGGAATGCCGAAGTTGGGGTATTTAGTGAACGTAGTTGAGGAGTGCGCTATATTGGTGGCTCACGACGCCGTTTCGAGCCTCGAAGGCGTCGTTTCGGAGACGGAGGACTGGGCTCGGCCGTCCCCGATCGTTTTGGAACAGTGCCAGGAGGCACTTTCGTGCCTGTACTACTTGTTCCAGCGGTTTCCGTCAAAGTTCGCCGGCTGTAACGGCTCTGAGAGCGTTCTGGAAACGGCCGTGGCGGTCATTTTGAAGATCCTTCAATCGATAGCGTTTTCAAGGGACTGCTTCGTGGCGGCCGGGGTGAGCTTATGTGCGGCCCTGCAAGCGCGTTTAAACGCTCAAGAGCTTGGCTTGTTCATCATTGAAGGCATATTCTATCAAACCACTCGTGGTTCGGTTGAGCTTAGAAATATTATTGCTGAAGTTCCTTGCAAGGGTGATCTATGTAGTCAAATACGAAAATTTTCGGTTTTGAGTAGGCTTTGCTTGATTAGAGGGATTCTTACTGCGGTTTCAAGAGATGTGCTCAATATCCGGTTTTATGTATTGGATAATGGTTCGAGTGGTGGTAGTTCGGTTAAGACTATACTGTATGATGGGATTTTGCCTGAGCTCTGCAACTATTGTGAGAACCCCAGTGATAGCCATTTTAATTTTCATGCTTTAACCGTGTTGCAGATTTGTTTGCAACAGATAAAAACCTCGATGTTAGCAAATATTAGTAATCCGTTGGGAGATTATGACTTGATTTCTGAGGAATTGGGTGCTCGGGTGTTGAGAATTATATGGAATAATTTAGAAGATCCCCTGAGTCAAACGGTCAAACAGGTTCATCTCATTTTTGATCTTTTCTTAGATGTTCAATCTTCCCTTCGTTGGTCGGAGGGCAGTGAAAGTATGAAGGCATTCTTGCAAAAGATTGCATCAGATCTTCTCCACCTGGGACCCCGTTGTAAGGGGAGATATGTTCCTTTAGCTTTACTGACAAAGAGGTTAGGGGCAAAGAGCATGTTAGAAATGAAGCCCGACTTACTGCTGGAAACGATACAGGCATACATTGATGATGACGTTTGCTGTGCTGTCACATCATTTTTGAAGTGTTTCCTTGAGTACTTGCGTGATGAATGCTGGAGCAGTGAGGGCATTGAAAGTGGGTATGCAGCTTATAGAGGGTATTGTTTGCCTCCCTTTATGTATGGGCTTGCTTCTGGAGTTTCAAAGCTTCGCACAAACTTGAACACTTATGCTCTGCCAGTCTTACTCGAAGTGGATGTTGATAGTATATTTTCAATGCTTGCTCTTATATCCGTCACGCCAAAGGACCATGAGAATGGACAGTTATATCCTGGGTTTGGTTCTGGGGACGTGGAACTTAAAGTTGAACAGAAAGTGGCCATCTTAGTGTCATTGCTCAAGGTGTCTCGTTCCCTTGCCTTGCTTGAGGGTGACATTGATTGGTCGGAGAATAATGTAGTTCACCAAGAGGGTGGTTTAGAGACAGATTGTTTTACACATCATGCGCTTGTCCATATAAAAGGGATGAAGATTGAAGTCCCTATTGAGTGGCTAGTACAGGCATTGACACATGTTGATGAGTCACTTCGTGTAGATGCCGCAGAGACTCTTTTTCTAAACCCAAAGACCTCTAGCCTGCCTTCCCATTTAGAGCTTACTTTGATGAAGGAAGCGGTGCCATTAAACATGAGGTGTTGCTCTACTGCTTTTCAGATGAAGTGGACCAGCTTATTTAGAAAGTTCTTTTCTCGGGTTCGGACAGCTTTGGAGAAACAATTCAAGCAGGGGAGCTGGCAACCGCTGGTTTATTGCAATAATAATGATGTGCATCTTTTAAATGGAAGCAATGAAATAGTAGTTAACAGAGCAGATGATCTTTTTCATTTCATGAGGTGGTTTAGTTGTTTTCTATTTTTCTCATGCTATCCATCTGCTCCCTACAAGAGAAAAATAATGGCCATGGAACTTATTTTGGTAATGCTTAATGTTTGGTCCATTGTGCCTTCGTTCCAGGAAGACTGTAGGTCTCTTTCTCCTGAAGGCTGTCTAAATCCGTATAATAAAGGAATTCTATTACCTGATTCAACGCTGCTGTTAGTTGGGTCAATAATAGATAGTTGGGACAGGCTGAGAGAGAGTTCTTTTCGTATATTGCTGCGTTTTCCTACTCCACTTCCTGGAATTTCAAGTGAAGACATGGTCATGAAAGTGATTGGTTGGGCTATGAAACTAGTTTGCAGTCCACGTGTGAGAGAGAGTGATGCTGGTGCTCTGACCTTGCGCCTTATATTTAGGAAGTATGTATTGGAGCTTGGGTGGATTATCAGGGCTTCAGTAAATCTTGTCTGCCTTGGTCCCCAGCGTGAACTAGCAGATCAGACCAGTAAACCTAGGATTCCTGTCATAGACTACATTAAATCACTTGTAGATTGGTTAAGTGTTGTCGTGGAGGATGGAGAGAGGGATCTTTCTGAAGCTTGCAGGAAAAGCTTTGTACATGGCGTGTTGCTTGCTCTACGATATACTTTTGAGGAATTGGATTGGAGTTCTGATGTACTCTTGTCAGGCTTCTTAGAGATGAGATTTTTATTAGAGAAGCTTTTGGAGCTCATTTTGCAAATAACTTCTTTAGCTCTTTGTGTGGTTTCTTCAGATGCTTGGCATCTGCCAGAGGACATGGATGAGATGGTTGACGATGATAATTTCTTGTCTGAGGCTTCAGATGAGGTGGGTATGCTGACACATTCTTCTGTCCCTGAAGACGTGAAGTCAAGAAATGCCAAGGATGTTAGACCAGAACAGATAGTGATGGTTGGTTGCTGGCTTGCTATGAAAGAGGTACTCATTTTCTGTCTCTTTGTTAGTTGAAGAAGTGTGCCAATTGTGTGCATGCTGTTTTTCATTTCTCTGGTGGTAGTCAGTTGTGTATAAATCACAATGGATTGGACATGCCCATGAATTGTTTGGGTATTTGATAGATGTGCTCAGTTAGATTTCTTGAGTTGTAGTAACTACTATTTATATCGATATATATCTGGTGTCAGGTGAGTCTTCTTTTGGGAACCATCATAAGAAAGATTCCTTTACCAAGTTGCAGTAATTTAGACTCACTAGAGTTTGGGGATTCTCCAGCAATGGTGACATCTGATGCAATGCTTGATGTGAAACAACTTGAAACAATTGGGAGCCACTTCCTAGAAGTTCTTCTGAAGATGAAGCATAATGGTGCAATAGATAAGACAAGGGCGGGATTCACAGCTCTTTGCAACCGTCTACTTTGTTCAAATGATCCAAGGTATGTTTCCCTTTGGCGTCATCATGGTAGTTGCTTTATGATTAAGTTTGAAGAGGAATCGTGGTTTATGTTACTAATTATGTATTTCATTAGCAGTGTTGTCTGGCTTATTTGTTTTTAAGACAGCAGAAACAACTATTCAGGTTTCAATATTTCAGTGATACAACCAACCAACTTTTCCATTCTTGCCAAGATCTTAGTTTTTTCTTAGTCAAAAAGTCCTGCAATAATATCCACATGCTTCTAGATGAACTGAATTATTTATTAACTTTCATGTTCGGCATGGCAATTGAAGCTGCCTATTAGAGCATAATTTCAGTAAGATCAAAATTTGAGATACAGTAGGTGCAAATATGTCTATTTTTGCTCATTTTCTGTGCCTGAGAACTGAGTAATCTTTAAAGAAGATGAATCTGAAATATATGTTGTTTAATGAGGACTGAGGCGAAATAGCTTATATAAATAGACAAATATGATAAAGAAAAGCAAATTGAAGTACTTGCTGATGGAATGCCTCTGTTTGCTTACTGTTGAATCACTCACCATTAGATTTGCCTTTAATTGAAACTAAAAATACATTACCATAAATTTCTGTCATAATATATGCATTGTAGTTTGGATTTTCTGCAACAATGAATCCTTTAGTACCAAAAGTCAAATATTCATTCTTTTGTTAAAGCCGAAAGATATATGTTAATTCAGTAATTGAGGAGAAAACTCAGAACCAAGTCCAGTCAACTTAGCAATAATCATAAGAAATAGGAATCACCTACTCTGCATGTTAGTTCCAAGTCTTTTCATTCTGTTGAAGGTTCCTTAGAGTCAACCAAAAATTATTATGTTTCATGCTTTGTGTTCAGAACATTTATGGTCAAATCTTGCACTGTGTTGCATGGGTTTGAATCTTCTCAGGTGTTTTTTATTTTTTATTTTTTAAATTCAAATGATATAAATATCTTATCTGAAATGGTGGGTCCCTCTCAGACTCTGTAGGTTGACAGAATCCTGGATGGATCAACTTATGGAAAGAACTGTGGCCAAGGGACAAGTAGTGGATGATTTACTAAGAAGAAGTGCAGGCATTCCTGCCGCATTTACTGCTCTTTTTCTCTCAGAGCCGGAAGGTACACCAAAGAAACTCCTTCCATGGGCTCTGCGGTGGCTAATAGATGTAGCTAACGGGTCTTTGCTGAATGAAATGGAAAGTAATGGCATAAAAGCTGACTCGAGCAAAATTTTGTCTGCAAAACAAAACCAAGATACTGAGTCTGCATTGCAACCTCAAATAAATGAGATCAAAAGCACGTCAAAGATCCGAGATGAAGGTGTCATTCCTACAGTACATTCATTTAATGTCCTTAGGGCTGCTTTCAATGATACCAACCTAGCTACTGATACATCAGGCTTCTCCGCTGAGGCTTTGATTGTTTCTGTTCGCTCATTCTCTTCACCCTACTGGGAGGTACGAAACAGTGCTTGTCTGGCATACACTGCCTTGGTACGTCGCATGATTGGGTTCCTCAATATTCAAAAGCGAGAATCAGCAAGACGGGCATTAACTGGGCTTGAATTTTTTCACAGGTATTGTTTGTGTGAAAATAAAGGTCAATAAATATTGCATTCATATTGACACACTTTCGATCTTTTTCTGTGAGTTCCAGCCTCCTACAATTATGAAAAGATAGTTTGCCGCATTTTAATTTTATGGTTTCTTGTCTAACATACATGAGTCTTTAGACGAAAAGAAGTTTGAAGTGTTTTCCCTTTAAAGTTTGAAGTGTTTTTATTGGGTGGCCTTGTTATGAGCATGAATTCTTAACTAATGTTTTTGGTTTAACCATACCTTTTGTTAAGCAATAAATTAAATTGATTTTTTTCTGTGAAGGTACCCCTTGTTGCATTCATTTATTTTCAACGAATTAAAAGTTGCAACTGAGTTGCTTGGTGAAATGCCCTCTGGACGTTCGGAATCAGACCTTGCAAAAGTTGTGCACCCAAGCTTGTGTCCTTTGCTGATTCTTTTGTCAAGGCTTAAGCCTTCAACAATTGCAAGTGAGACGGGAGATGACCTTGATCCTTTCTTGTTCATGCCATTCATCAGGAGGTGTTCAACCCAAAGCAATTTACAAGTCCGTGTTCTTGCATCTAGAGCTTTAACTGGTCTTGTATCTAATGAAAAATTGCCAGTTATCCTCCTCAACATAGCCTCTGAGTTGCCTTGTGAGGAATACCCAAACACAGCCTCCCTTGATTCATTGCATGTGACCCAACGTTATCCCCAGTGTTCTTTAAACTCAGTACACGGACATATCTTGCAGTTAAGTTCTCTTCTAGATATGAACTGCAGAAATCTTGCTGATTTCTCAAAGAAAGATCAGATTCTTGGTGAATTGATCCAAGTTCTTGTGATGCGATCATGGATTGCAAGCCCCAAGATGTGCCCATGCCCTATTCTCAATGCCGCTTTCTTGAGGGTTTTGGATCACATGCTTAGTATTGCACGGACAGTCAGTATGAGCAAGAATTTCTGTGCCATCAGGAACCTATTATTGGAGTCATCTAGAGAATGCTTAGATATTGAAGCTTCTTATGGGCTATCATATTATGATCCCACTATAGCCGAACTTCGTGAGCAAGCAGCTATTTCTTATTTTAGTTGTGTGTTACAAGCATCTACGGATGAGTCTGAAGAGTTTCTCCAGATATCTCAAAGATGTTCTCCACTTGATTCAAGCTTGTCAAAGTTACCTGAGATAGATAATGCTTTTACTGGACTCCAGGAAAGGCTGATATGCTCCTTGTCAGATTCATCATATGAAGTTCGGCTTGCAACATTGAAGTGGCTGCTGAAGTTTTTGAAGGCAACAGAATCTGGTCGTAAGGTCAATGATCTGTCTAGCAGTGAGATTATGCTTATTCAGCACTGGACCAAAACCAACCTCCAGGCAACGATGATGAGGCTCTTAGACTTGGAAAAGAACAACAGGTGCACATGTTACATTCTCAGGATTCTTTTTGCTTGGAATATGGTTCAGTCCCAGAAAACAATTGTTGAAAAATGCAGTCAAACATTTTACATCGATAGGATGGAGTGCGATTCTTTGTTTCAGTTTTGGGATAAGTTAATTTCTTTGTACAAACTCACTAGACAATGGAAGACTCGAGAAACACTCATCTGCTGCATGGGAATATGCGTAAAGCGATTTGCCAGTTTATTTGTGAGCATTCAGGGATTGAGGAAATCCATCGAGCATTGTGAATCTGATCAAGTGGAAAGATTGGTCCACTTGTATGATTGCATCAGCCTTTTCACTAGTTTAATTAAACAACACAGTTCCTCTTCCGAGCCAGTAAACATGCGAAAGGCTGCAGCAGACTCTATGATAGCATCTGGATTGTTGGAACAAGCTGTGGTTATTCCTCCTCATTTGCTCAGTAACCAAATCCCAGATAAGGATTTAGGCTCTCAGTTTGAACCAAATGAAGCCCTCAGTAAGTATGCTTGTCAAATACTGGATATGTGGTTCACTTGTATCCAGCTGCTGGAGGATGAGGATGATGAAATCAGGCAGAGGCTTGCGATGGATGTTCAGAAGTGTTTTGAGTTGAAAGGAAGTGGAAAATGCTTTCATCCTGGAAAAGTTCCAACCCAAGTAGAGAAAGTTATACATTTGTGTTTTGACCACTTGTCTTCTATCTTTGGTCACTGGATTGCGTACTTCGATTACTTATTGCAGTGGGTACTGAATGCAACTAGCTGTGCCATAACCAAAGGAGATCTTGTGAGACGGGTCTTTGACAAGGAAATTGATAATCATCATGAAGAGAAGCTTCTGATCAGTCAAATTTGCTGCTTTCATATGGAGAAGCTAACACTCTTGAAGTCTGAGGTGGTAAATCTCTTGGATAAAGAGGGATTCAGAAATTATTTGTCTGTCTGGAGACGCAGATTTTGCCAACAGCTGATGTTGTTTGCTAAGGACCGTGTTGAGAAACAGGGAGGAGTTGATTGGATAGGTGGTGTGGGGAACCACAAGGATGCTTTCCTACCACTATACGGGAATTTGCTTGCTTTTTATACCCTCTCAAAGTGCCTTTTCGATGGGAACACAGAGGACGGTGTGTCTCTGCTTTCTGATGTTGTCGAACTTGGTAGAACAATTGATCCATTTCTTAGGAACCCCTTGATTTTTAACCTGTATCTTTTTGTTCTTGAATTGCACGAGAAAAATTTTGGTTCTACTGCAGACCACTCGATCCCTAGGTACGGAGTTGATTGTATCTGGGATGGTTTTGATCCTTATTTTCTTCTTAGGTAAGATCGAGTATGTACAATAGATCAAAGATCAATTGTTAGGTCATTTATAGGGCCCTTGGAATTTTTGAGTAATTTAGAAAATTTCTGTTAGGTCATGATGTATTATAAATTTCTTTGGGGCCATACAAATATGTACTAGTCTTCAATTTGCTTGTTTTAGAAGCTCATATAAATGAATGCTATTTGAGATTATGCTTTATCACCTCAAAGTGTCTTGATCCTCAATAGGAGATAAAATCTTTGTTGCTGAGTTTTAATGTTCGGTTGGTTTCTGCAAAACTTTAGGAAGATTAAATTAGCTTATTTAATCCCTCAATTTTCAGGCACGTGAATCCTGTACAATATGGTCATGACATGTGTGTCTATTCTATTTGATTCTACATTATCTTGAAGTGGTAAAGATAATCCAGAGCTGTTTGTAATAGTGAATAAACATTGTCAATAAATTGAACGGAGAATTAAGTAAAAATAGACTATTAATTTCCTTACATAACTTGAAATGTCCCAATGATTACCAATCAAGAGTTGGGCTCTTCTCAAAGATGGTCACTATGATACATTTCATCCATTGGAATTTTATTTTATCTTTCTTCTTATTATGTAGTTAGCCGTACTTCATACTAACATAATGGCTACTAAGGGAATTCATCTCGAAAAACTCTAATTCACAGAAGCATAAAACAACTCTGCCTTTAAGTTACATATTTGTATGTGAGAAATTGTTTCATTTATAAGTTATGGACACATGATCTTTTTGACTGCCATAGTATGTATAAAAGTTTATTAATTTACTTATCTTTTCTTAAGTTGATTCCTTTCTCAATTTGATACCACGGTCTTTGGATCTTCTAACTCCTTTTAACCTACAGTTATTAGGAGTTAATTAGAACATATATGAATAGAGTAGCCGTGTTAATCTTTTTGTTAGAGAAGTATCATCAATACTTATCTTTTTCAGGCTTATTCCCTTCTCGATTATGGATGCACAAGAAAATAGAGAATCACCACTACACAGTTGACTTATTGCAAAAATTGAAAAGCCCTTTGAATAGGCTCTTAGATTGAGCCTCGCCTTCCTTCGGTACTTCAGGTTCTTCTGCTTTTGAATCTGGAAAGCAATTTATACAAGAATGAAGATAAAAGAAAATGACAGTGAAGAAAACAAAGACTTTAATTTTTATGAAAGTTCAAACAAAAAATAAAAAGAGAGAAATATTACCTGAATCCTCAATCAATCACCTTAACGTTTGGAATGTGAGCAATTTTGAGCCAATCTTCACCTGTCTCTTTCTTACACCGCTGTGAATTAAAATTATGACATTCTCTAATTATAAGTGTTTTAAGTGATTTGCAATTCTCTATCCATTTTGGTATAACCATCAAGCTATCACATCCGCAAATGCAGAGAGACTGTAGAGAGGTAGGACCTTGCCAGATTCCATTCTCATCGTTGACTAAATCGAGCTTAGGACAATAATAAAAATCTAAATGTTTAAGTGCAGTGAGATGTTGGATTGAAGGCACACACTTCAGTTTATCAAAAGAAGAAATGTAGAGCTTTTCGAGGGAGGGTAGGTTCTGGCTTTCCCTATTTGATCATTGTTTTCCCCTTCCGTGGAAGAATCCACCTTCCACCACCCCTTGAGATTCGGACAATTATATAACCATAAATTCTCTAACATTGGAAAAAATATTAAACATGCAGATGAAGAAGACGACGAAAAAGAGACCTTATTCATATCATGACATTTTGAAATGTATTCTAAATCTTTTATATTACAAAGTTCAAGTTTTTTTAGACAAGGTAGTTAGCTGACTCAATGATGACACATCTTGCCATTTATTACAATTATTTATATATAAATTAACAAGACTTGTAAGTGATGAAATCCTAGTTGGAAGTCTTGAATTCTGATAATTGTTTAACGAAAGTTCTTTCATATTTGCATGTGGTTGTAAGCCGTCATAAGAAATGTCATCCACACAATCATTGTTATCATCAAAATCACTCCAACTTAAAGTCAAACTAGTAAGACATGATTTTTGTTTTAAGTTCATAGCTTCCATTTTTATTGCCGTATCTCTCACATGAGTCAAACCTAGAATATTTAAATTTCCTCTTAGATTATTGAGTCCATTTAATTCATTAAACCACTACAATCATGGGATAGAGAATCCTTAAGAATAAAAAAATAATTTAACTTTCTAGATTAATTAGTTGTCCCAATTTGGGTGGCATATACCTTAAATTGTTACACTTTTCAAGATCAAGATATCTAAGATTAATTAGTTTTGCAAGTTATTTTGGTAATTTTTCTAATGACTCACATTGAAAGAGTATTAAAGTTTGTAAATTTTCTAACCTTGTTATAGATTTAGGTAGTTGTTTGAGAAACTTGTTTTTAGAAAGATCAAGATATCTCAATTGTCTCAACTTACTAATAGAGCTTGTTAGACATTTCAAATTTCTTTGACTTAAATCTAAAACTCGCAAGGACCTAAAATTTGAAAAAATAACTTTATAATCAATCTCACCTTTAAAATCTATGATCATAGAAGTCATAGGACAAAGAAATGCTCTTATTTTATTTGCTTCAAATGGAAATTGTTTGATAGATGAAATATTATTCTTGGCATGAAATCCTATGAAACGAGTTTTCTTACTAATGTGTTTCACCTTATCACCAATTGTACCTATATATGATCTTGCCATTTTTATAGCAAGATCATGCATTAGATCATGCATTTTATATTTCATTACTTTGTCAAAATATTCCATATGAGGTTCTTGAAAAAAAGATCCATAAAGCAAATTCATAAAATAGTTATGACCAATATCTTCTAAACATTGATTCTCTTGTGGTTCAACAAATCCTTCTGCTAACCAAAGATTAATCAATGTCATTTCATCATACTTATAGTCCTTAGGAAACAAACAACAATAAACAAAACATTGTTTCAAACGAGAAGAAAGTTTATCATAACTCAATTTTAGAGTTGGCATTATATCATTGGTTCCATCATTTAAAGATATGGTGGAAAGTTCCTTCTCTTTAAAATTCATCCAGGAGTTCAAATTTTTGGAATATAGCAGACCTCCCAACGTTCTCAAAGCCAACGGAACACCTGCACACTTTCTGACGACCTCCATCCCAATATCCCGCTTACTTGGATCAATTGGGTCTTGCTCATTTTCAAAAGCGTGTTGCTTAAACAATTGCCATGACTCATCTTCCCTTAAACCTTTCAATATATAAGGTTCTAAATGCATAATTTTTTCTGCGACACTAGTAAAACGTGTAGTTACCAAAACTCTGCTGCCTTTACCGCCACCACCCAACACATTTTTTAACTGACACCATTTCTCATAATTAACGTCATCCCAAACGTCATCTAATACAAGCAAATACATTTGTCCATTGATTTTTTTACTTAGGAGATCTGCTGCTGAATTTATTGTATCATCTCGAGGTTTTTCGTCTGTTATACATCCTAATATTTTTCTTGCAATAATGTTTACATTGAAGTCATCTGAAACACACACCCACATTTTAAGATTAAATTTTTCTATGAGTTTCTCATTATTATAGATAAGTCTTGCTAACGCAGTCTTTCCAAGCCCCCCAATGCCAACAATTGGAACAGTTAAAACATTTCTATCATCGTTGGCTTCGAAACGCTCTATGACTGCTTTCATATCATCCTCCCGCCCAACAATGACTTCATCCTTCCCTAAAAGGGAGTAAGTATCCCTATCTCTAACTCTTATTTCTACATGGCTCTTTTCTAATTGGAAGTTTTTCTCGTCTTTTATAGCATCTAATTTCTCTCTAATATCCTTAATCTTACGGGCCATTTTAAGATCATGGACAAGCTTTTTCGATTTGAGAAAGAACATGCGTACCTTTTTGCCCTTACCTTGTGTGCTTGCTTCCCGTCGTCGAGCTTCGGTGGAGAGAACATCAACCAAATCATCTGCTTCGTAAAGGACGTCTGTTAGCTTTTCTAGCCAATTTCTAACTGCACTGCTCTTATCCTGTTGTGCCTCTGCATCCTCAAGCGCAGCGTTGATTGCTGAAACCGTACTCTCCAACTTTCGAAGCTCCTTTTTGAAATTCCGTAGCAGGGTGACCTGTTGGGCAGCCAGAGGGCCGGCCACACCGCTAATGATTCCACCGGCGACGGTAACGAGAGCTCTTTCTGCCATTCCTTGATAATGAATGAAAAGAGCGTTCTGGAAAGTTGTCAGGGACGTAATTATGGGAAGAGAAAGAGGTGCAATTGAAGTAATTATGAGGGAGAGGGAGAGGAAGATCTGATTGCTTGGTACAAAAAGAAGTCCTCAAATGGTCAATATTTATAAAGAACAAATCTGCTGAACGTTACTGACCAAAAAGCGACATAGGCGCGCATAAATCTACCGTTGGCTATGCCGTTGTAAAAGTTGAAAAATAATGGCAGTATCCGTTGAAAAAAAGACAAGTTGCTTTTCATGTCCATAATTGTCTACTTTCCTCAGTTTTATCAGACATCGGTATGTTCTTACTGTTATGTTTTTTGAATTGTCTTGCTTCAAGTGACATTGATATTTGACCCTGTCTGCTTTCTTATGGATTTTCACTCTTCTTTCTCAAGGTGGGGCCGGACAACCAACGTTCTTTTTTTTTTTTTTTTTTTTTTCTTTCATTGTTGTTCTGCATTTGATCTTGTTTGATCTAATTGTTGTTCTGCATTTGATCTTATTTGATCTAATGACTGCAGGTTGCAGGTACAATAATTTGAACTGGACAACTTTGCTGTAGCAAACATTTTTGAGAGCTTTCATAAAGTAATCTTCTTTAGGAGAATCCACTTACGCCTCTTTATTTTATTTTTAATCATTAGCCTAGACATGCACAGATATAGTAAGAGAGCTTTTCTAGAACAGTGGCTGTTAAGAATTATTTGATCTGGGGATTTTGTTAGTCGAAATATATTCAAGTTTTTTTATATTTTTCACAAATCCTAATTTGCATGCCATTGAAATGCTTCTTGGACAAGGGATTCAGCAAAGCAGAAAGATCTAAGTGATAAACAACAAAACAGAAGAATAAGTTAAATATGAGAGTCTTACAAAGTGCACTATAGCTCGGTAAAATTTTTCACCCCGTGCTATCAGCAAGATTTGCACAAAAAGCTTGCACATCTCATTGCCATGAGCATAAGAGAAAAAGAAAAATGTAATGAAATGCAAGATGGAAAGAACTCAGCTGTCTCCGTTGTTTTTGTCCCCCTCGTCTTCATGATCATCTTGTTCTTCATCATCATCATCATCATTTTCCTGCATAGGGGTCGTTGGGTGATCAGAACATGTAAACAAAGATAGTTACATATAAGGCACTGGCAATATCTAATAAGGTTCAAATAGCTGGTGGCAACCAACAATTATATAAGATTTAGATCTCCATCACTATGAGTTAGATGTCTGTTTCATCTCGTATTGTTTGGATGGATGATGATACTTTTGAAGCAGATTTGAGAGCTTATTTTCCTAGTTACTGGCGCACCAATTTGTGATTCTACATAAGATTAATTACTTAATTAAAGAAAAGGATCTGTGCAGAAGTGTAATTATCATTCTTCATTAGAAGTCTTTACTTGGGAGAGATGGAGGGGAAGCATTTATAAGGGGACCTTAAACATTACTCCCTTCGGCCAGCAACAAATGAAACGCAACTTAATGAAACAAAGGACTCCATAATGTGCTCTAGAAGAACCTAGAAAAGGTTTCAAACTTGAGAAGAGGTGGTTTCAAATTTAAGAGGTAATATGTTAAGTTGATTGAATAAGTACTTTATCTAAGGACTTTCATATATTTAGGATAGTCCAGCATGGAAAGTACATCTCCTATTATGAAAGGCAGGAAACTATTGCAATATACATATGGTCATGAGATTATGTGGCACACATTAGATAATGACATTGAAAACAAACACTTTCTAAAATGCATTGGATGAGCCAAGAAAGATTATAACCCACGTTACACATTTAAGATACCAAGTGGAGAATGGATAAATAAGCTCATTTAGAGCTTTCATACATTATAGGATAGTCCAATAAAAGAAGATCATATCATCCAGAATGCAAGACAGAAAATGACTGCAGAATATATGTATTCATGAGAAGTGTAAATGACGGCATCAAATTCCCAATGAGAACAATACATCGTAACCTCACAACCAACATGTGTGTTTATTAGTTATTCATATGAATAATCATTATAATACCTCTTCATCGTTTGCATCACTATTAGAATCCTCTTCATCAGCCTCCTGATACAGTAAAATCAATTACTTATTTTTTAATCAAAGATAAGAGAAAACAGAAAATAAAAACTGAAAAACTTTTATTGAGTTACTGTAAATGTAAAATAAATAATTCTGTAGAGAAAAAAGAGGAATAGATCATGATGAAAAAGTTACATTATTAAAATACTTTAGAGGATTGGGCCACAAATCCTCCTTTATTATCTCTGCAATCTGCAAATTCAAGAGGAAAACCAACTTAGAAGAGAAGCAAAAAAATAAGGAAGTTTCTGATGATAAATTTCATTCTACAGCATGACTATGAGTAAGGGTTAAAAGAACAAATAATACAATTAACAAAAAGAACCAAAAATTCCAAAAGGAAAAAGAAAAAAGAAAGGAATAAACCCCACAATAATCCAACAATAAAAGTAGAAGAACAGAACTTACCTCATCGTGGACCTCTGCGATATCTTTCTGTTGAGCTTCACCAAACCAACTAAAGAAGCTGCATTTTTTAATAATACCTCATCAGTAAGTTAGAGACCAAGCCTTTGAAGATAAATGAAAAGAATGGAGGCGTCTCATAAAGCAATTGTCTTTATATTTAACATGAAATATAAAGCATTCTAAAAATATGGTCACAAAACAGTAGCAATGCAAAGGTTATTAGAGGAAGAGTTCCAGAAAAGTGGCTTGTATGATTATCTATTCTTTAAGTAATACTTACACAAAACTGCCTTTCTCGTTAAGTAATTTATTTACTATTGACTACAATGAAAGACATGAATCTTATAATGAATAAAATAAAAAATAACATGTCTTTTGTGACAGAAAATCAATCAAGCAATGTCGCAGGGAATGTAATGATTCAGTCCGTCCAAAGGGTACAAAATCAGATAAAGCATGCTGTCACTTAACATCCCTCACGAACCCAACATGGAAATTCTTGATCCCAAATCAACCACTTCCTACAGTAGGTCTACTCTTTCTTTCTAAGATGACAGAATTGGTCATTTAAGATTCTTCTGAAACTAATTTAGAATGAAAATATTAAAGATAAGAAGCCAAAGGTAGTGTATAAGTAAAGGAAAAATTTCCCAACATGCATTTCTATGAAGAATGTACAATATGAATTCATACTGTATATCCACATTATCAATAACTAGGTAACCTGTTCCATGACTTCTCTCGATGTTACCTACAACTACTCACTACAACAAATAAAAAATTTGCTACATTTAAGCATGCAAAGAGATGCTAGATAAACCACCTCTCATCAGCAAGTGGCCGCTTGTTTCCTTTTTTCTCGTGATTGAGTCCATTGGAAGCACCCTTCGCAATAATTATCACATCTTAGTTAATGAGGGAAGAAGGAAGATAAGAAGAGGGATTGCAATTACGTAAAGTGAAAATTGCCAAAGGTGTAACCATTACCATTCCCTTCTTCCACTTGATGTTTGTACCAGTTATCTTAGTCGTTCCCTCCTCAAAAAAAGTGATGGTTTTAGTCAGCTTTGTGTCCTCAAAATAAGGATTCTCATTCATATTCTGAAAATTAGGAGTTGGTTACGCAGACAAATGCATTAGCAGTCCTCATTAAGGCACTATTAGATTGAATAAGTTAAATATATAATAAAATAAAATCCAAATATTAATAAATTTCAAAGATGTAAACTAGCACCTCAAAAGGATGGAGAGGTCAAATAAGCAAGCATGGATGAAGAAGCTTACAAATGTAATGGAGTACCCTGCTTTCAGGTCTTTAAAATCCTCCACGTCTAGAGTGTCTAAGTACTTGAAGATCTATGTCAACAATAAAGGAAAGCAAATCTGTCAAATTGCAGGAGCATGTATTAAAGTCTACTGAACTTCACAATTACAATAGAATAATTACCTCTGGTAATTAATGCAAACAAAATTTTGAATCCAGTATAATTGTAGAAAAGGGAAAGTTCAAAAGAATTAGTACATCTAAAGAATTGTTGATGTTAGATGGAACTTTCTGATTAAATAGTTTCAATTCAGGCACCAAACCTTCTGGTCTTCATCACTCAAAAGATCACAAAGAGCAGGGTGGCTCAGGAACTGCATAGAGAAAAAATGCACGTCATTAAGCTGCAAATGTAGTAAGGATAGACGTGCACTTCTACATATCTTTTTTAACCGAGAAAGCCAAGTTATGTAGCATAGAGTCTGGAAATTCATGAAGAACTAAAGGTCTGAGAAATCACTTACAGCTGTCAACCAGAAGTCCGGAATAGCTTTGATGATCTCGTTCCGTTTGACATAGACAGGTCTGCGTACCTCATTATACTTCTGCTCAACTTCCAACACCTTGTCACTGGCCTCTTCATTGACCTGTTGGGTGATTACTTACTTAAAATTACAATCCATGTAAAAATCTGGCAACAACAACCAAACACCCATTTGCAAACTAGTTTGCAACTAAAAGTTATCAGAAATAAGATTATCTAATTCAACAAGAAAAGCCGCACAAGGAATACAGAATTAATGTATAAGGGAAAAATGCAAGTCCCTGATAACTGTATTGCTCCATTAGTGTTTCGGTTGTACCCTTTTCCTTTTTGTTCCAAAAATTTGCTGATTTAAAATAATCACATTGTATTAAATTTCAGTCACTAGCAACAAAAATAGTAAATCTGAAGACAACATCATGATACCTACTAATGGCAATGGTTCAAATTTTTCCTCCACACGTGAATTTGGGTTGGTAGCTCCAGTACCAGTGCTATGTAAAGGAAATGGAGTAATTCAATTCCGATAGAATGAACACACACCTCGGGGTTATACAATTGCAAGTGCAGCATCACCAACAACTCAGAAAAGAAATGTCTTAGCCTGCCCTTACTCTAGTTATGAACAAAGTGCATTATACAATTTAATAAAACCTGCCGTGATGTTCAGAGTTGAATGAAGAATTCAATCAGTGCCCAAACCATGAAAAGTCCGAGTTTCAAAATTTCTTATTTCTTCCACCTACATGTTCGTTTTTCTTCAGAAAAACATTTCAACGTATTAGAAATTAAAGGGCTCAACTAAAACACAGAACTGTGTAACAGTGAGTTGCTAGCGGAAGTTTATAAAGTCAGGCTCTCCTGTTACCTTATCCAATATGGGACTGGATATTTTAATCCTCCAACACTCCCTCGCAGTCTCATGTTGGGCGCAGTGAGAGGTAAGACCAGTTTAGAGAGATCACACTAAGGTAGACAGGACACAGGACCGGCTTTGATACCATATTAGAAATTGAATGGCCCAACTAAAACACAGAACTGTGCAATAGTGAGTTGTCAACAAAAGCTTATAAGGCTAAGCTCTCATGTCGCCTTACTCAATGTGAGACTAGATATTTTAATCCTCCAACACAACGGATAACTATTTGCAACACCGTCACTCAAGTTATTAGAATACTGGTTCCAAGAAACAAGCTAAAGAATAGCACCCACTCTTCCTTCCCCAGTTTGAACTCAACCAAACAAACCCAACATACAGAACAATCACTACGGCGAAAACACACAGACACATGCAGACACAAACACAAACCTACAAGAGATGACCAAACAGTGAGTAAAAATTACAACCTTCTCGAGCTCATCTTGAACCTCCTGCAACTTCTCGATAGACAGAACGAGCTCGCTGTCAATGTGATCGGAATCCTCGCCAATCTTCGATTTTTTCCCATTGTCCAGCACCATTTCTTACCAGACTTTCACGGGAAAGCGAGGGAAACGGCAAGCTCGGCTACAGGGCACTAGGGACAGAGATCTGCCGAGGGGTTTCTAGGAGAATGCGATGCCGCTTGATGTTATTTATACGAGGAAGTTAAAGCGGAAGCTCGCTGGCGCCTGTTTGCAAATGTTGTCTTTCCCCGCTAAGGTTTGTGGGTGGGAGTTGGGACCCGCAGTCGCATTTGTCTTAGGGTTTAGGAAAAGATATTACGAGGTATTTGGACATAGAATTTTATCTGAATTTGTAATTTCGAAACAATAACCTTGAGTTCTTTTTCTCGGACAATTAAGATTGTTGTCAAGAAGTTCAATTAAATGAATTACACATATTTTAATCTAAATTTGTATATACAAGGTGTTTTCTCTTTTAGTGATTGATTTTAAGATTTGTATTTTTTAATACAATATTAAAATTTAAGTTTTATGTAAAATATAACATTGTTTATAAACCTAGTTTTTATAGGAAAAGTGTAAAGAAGTATCTTATATGACAATCAATAAGTCAAGAGGCCGTAATTGGTTATTAATTGCCTAGAACTTAGGTAATTGATTTAATCCTCCATTTCCAAATCTCTTTTACCCTATATTAAAAAAAAAGGTGTATGATAGTATAATCAATAAGTCCAGAAGCTACTAGTTGATGGGTTTAATCCCCCGTTCTGAAAATTCCTTTTATTTGAAAAAAAATATATCTTATATTATAATCAATAGGCCAATAACTGATTAATTGATTATTCAATATTTAAGACTTAAAGTTATGAGTTCAATACCTCATTTCTTAAAATTCTTTTTGTCTAATAAAAAATATTTTATTTCAATTATTAAATCAATAGCTCACTAATTATTATTAGTTGTTTAGAACTTACGTTATATATTCAATACCCCATTCCTCCAAATCTCTTTTACTTAAAAAATAATTTTCTTATACTTGAATATTTTGATATGAGAAGTCATTTTATATAGAAGTATTCCCTTTTCTTAATATTAAATTTTAAAAAAAAATGAATCTTTTTAACACAACATTGAACTCAAGATTTATGTGCAATATCTTATTGCTCAAAAATTATCTTTTTTGAAAGATATAGCCGTTTACAGTAAGATGAAAAGCATATTAAAAATACTATAAATGAGTACTTCGTATTATAATGTCTTGATCTCGATTATTTTTATATTTAGGGCTGTTTATTTCTAAAATATCTCAACGGAATTACTAAAGTTTTATCTTAGAAGGGTTCTCTTGGGCTCAGATTGTTCCTGAAAAAGCTGACTTCTCCATCCAGCCTAAATTACAAATACAACCCCAGCCCAATATCGGTGTATTGGGCATAATCCGGTGTTCACCTTTTGCGTTGATCGTTGGATAAGTACGGGCTGCTGTTTCTGTAATCTTGTTCAAGGTATGATCAATGGGTTATTATCAATCTCTTATCTGATTATTGCATGATGTTTCCTGCTTATGAAAACACTACCTATTCTCATGGTAGTTCTTAAGTTTTCTCCAAACTTTCGTTCTGTCGAATAATCATTAAGAAATATTTTTAAATGTAAAAAAGTATCTTTCAACTTATTAATTAGCTCTTGTACTGAAATTTTAAATATATTTCTAATAGTTTTTAGTGAGTTATTTCCAATTTATCTGGTTGTAAACCTTGGGAGTTTTGATTTACTATTGATGTCTAAAAATTCCTTCATATCTTTCATTAGGCCCCCATATATGATGTTGTTAATACATGAGAATTTGGAGAAAACAATTTGGATTTCAACACTTCATTCGAATGGTTCAAACGTTAGAAATATGACATCTAAGGATGCGTTAGAGACTCCAAATGCAAGAAGTGACTCACCATCTATTCTTAGTAAGAAAATTAATGAAATTGAGTTGCACTTTACATCATTTAAACTTTGCCATGCTATCTTATGTATGCACAAAAATAATAACTTCATTGGTCAAAACAATTAGAAAACCAAAAATTCAATTTAAAAGTTGACTCGAAGAGTTAAATAATTATTATTTTATTTTAGTTTCACCTAGTGCAAGATTTGTAGCCTGCAATACCCTCGTGTACACCAAAAGAACATCTTGATACTAGTGACTCTAATAAGACCTAAAGATTCAACTTAAGGACTAGCTCAAGCATTGGAGGATTTATTTCTTATTTAAATTTTACTCAAAATCATTCATCTTGGCGTGAGACTCGTAGTCTTCAACAAAAACTTACAAACTCTAACATAGGAATTAGGTTTTCTAGGCTTAAATATGGTGCCCATTTATTTTTGGAGAAAATAATATGTTGAAATCTTATTTTCTATATCTTTTGTGTAAGTTAGTTTTAAAGAAAAAACAAAAAGTTCAATCTTTATAAATAAAAACCCAAAGTTTTAACAAATATTCCTTGGTGCTTTCGAATGTTGGTTTTCATGTTACTAGCCAAAGCAGATCACAGGAAACGACAATGGGGCGACGAATGATCCAACTCCCTCCCTCTTTGAGCTTGCAAAGCAGGTTTCTGACCGCCATGCCGGTCTTAGACACGGTCTTAGACACATGGCAATATTTCACGCACTACAACGAGTTTCCATACAGGCTCGTCATCCCTAACGCTTTCGGAGCTCTGTACAACTATCCTATGGAAGGGTTTATTCTGGACATCGCCGGCGGGGCACTGTCTTTCCTCCTCGAGTCTCTGTCTTCTTCTTCTCCCTTGCGACTATCGAAGCCGACAACGACCACTGCGGATTGTGGCTGCCGGAAACCTCTTCCACCTCGTTTTCAATAATAACTCCGCACACCGCGACATTCACCACCAGCTCTACGGAAGCAAGTACAACTTCTCTCAGTCGTTCTTTGTTGTCTAGGACAGAATCCTAGGAATTTACCTGCCCTGTCAACCCGAGAAGAAAGCAGGAGGTGTTTTTGAAGCACGGCCACCAAAAACTTATAAGAGAGAGTAATTGTGTGATGAAAAAATCGGTTCATTTCATCATACACAATGATGGAGCTCAAATTGTATAAACTCAGATAGATTTATCTATGCATACATAATAATGGAGCTCAAATTGGCTTGGCTTTTTTGGATAACAATTTTTATAAACTCGGATAGATTCATTTACACAATTCTTTTATATTTAAATCCCTTCAACTGCATTTTAGATTAAATTAAGCACATCTTTGGACTATGTTACTTTTCTATTTAAGTTATCAAGCAAATTTGGTGGAGTTTTGAGTTATTAAAAAGAGAAAAAGAAATACAACGGAGTTCAAACTATACTTCATTTATCTTTTTTTTTTTTTTAACATTTGAATCTTAATGATTTCGTTGCCATTCTTAAAATGATAATTGATTAATTTCTTTCTAGATTAATATGGTAGGTTAGGTAAGTTGTGTTTGCGTGTTGAGTGACCCGCAAGCATGCAGTGTTGTAATTGAACGTGTCTTATGAATAGGATGAACGTTTCTCTGATAATAATTACTTTTAAATTAATTATAATGTATAAAAATTTTGTACAATAAACTTACAAATTCTTTAAATATTAAGGTTATAATTAGATGATTAGGTCCTTAACACTATTTTCTTAGGATACATAACAATGAGCTAATTGCTTGCTAGAAATTTTTTTGATAACTTGCTTTAAGTTTTTTTCCTTGTGTTTTCTAAGCTAATTTATGAATCCAAGCAACTATGAATCTTAGTTTAAAAGTACAAACGGTAATGTGAATGATAGTGTAGGAGGATAAGATGTAATTACCACATTTTTAATTCTTGTATTAAGAGTTAAAAGTATGTGATTTACTTATCCGATAAAGGATAGAAGAAGAAATAATTTGTTTGTATATTTTATGTACTATATTACTGTTAAGTCCAGTTTTGGTTCCAAGCAGCCTTTTTTCTTCACTTTCTTCCCGATCCCAAAACAGAGAATCCGAATGTTACATCAGGATCGAACAGCTATTGTAGTCTTTCGATAATCTGGCAGGTAAGCACAAGTTCTCTATCATTTTCTTGGGATTTGGATTTGGATTCGGATTCGGATTTGAGTTTGTGTTTGGGACCCTTCTTGCAAGAGCTAAAAATGATGGCGATGTAGTTTTCTACTGGCGGTTTCCCCCAAAATGGTGAGGATTTTGGCTGCGAAGGACGACGGTCTTCAAGACTCAGTGACCGACGAATTTGACGTGACTGATGTCGAACCGAGCCTGATCGAACCGGTCCTTGTTGACGACAAAGCTGAACTCGTGGAGCACGCGAAGCGGCTCTTCGGGAGCGGTTTGGAGTCCTTGGACCGTTGCATCGCGTCGAAACTACTCCGGCTTTGCTGCTCGTTCGATTCAATGGAGTGCGCCGCCGCATTGTTGAGTGGAAGGCTCGGAGCGGTGCCGTTAGTGAATCAGACGGACGCAGCGGGATGGTCGGCGCTGCATACGGCGGCCTACTCGCACGCGAAAGGATGCGTGGAGGTGCTGCTGCAGAAACGCGCTCGTACGAGTCTGAGGACAAAGGACGGCCGCGCACTACTCGCTCTGGAGCTGTCTCTTTCCAGCAGTAGGTAATGTCCAAAAAACGCGTTGTTTTCGTTCTCTTGCATGTAAATGGTAAAAGCTTAACCGTTCCTGGGAGCACCACAGATGAGCAACCCTAAAACAGAAGGTTTTTCCTTTTGCTTTTCAGATGAACTGCTCTTCTGCTTTTCTTTATTCTACTTTTCTTACTTTAAGGTCCTTGCTTTTGAATTTCTCAGAATGGAGGTGATTTGGAATCCGGATGGGGACTCTATTGAGGATTTGCTCCTGCTTCTCACTCAAAAGGTTGGAAAACTTTTGCCAAGGACATTCGTTTGGTCCGCGAGAAAGTTGCAGAAAAGGGAAAGAAACTTAAAATGATATATTCGTACTAACATTTTCTGAATGAATAATTGTCAAAGCAATCAATGAAGTTCTGTACGTAGTGAAGTCCGTGTCGTGACATTCTCGCTCCTAATTGGTGAGTCTTCCTTTTCTTGCGATACTAATACCAAACCTGATGGACTCTTTGCTTGGACTTTCTAGGACTTGACCACGGTAAGACTTCTCAGCGAGAAAACGAAGGAAGTAGCGGAGGTGGCGTACGAGAATGCCGTCGGAGGCCGCATAGTTCCCTTAGCTGCTCTGCTGTTGGTAGTGCCGGAGAAGGTTAACGGATCGGTTTTGGAGATGCGAGACGGCGAAATGGGATCCAAAGAGAAGACGACCGTATACGAAGGCGTGATAAGGGACGCCATGACCTTGTGGCGGCAAACGACGGCCTCCAGAGCCGTTCAGAGGACCTGCTCCGCTCCCCAGGGCGAGAGCGCCAGGAGAAGAAAGCTCTTGCTGCGCGAGATTGAGTTGCTGCACGTCTTCCGAGAGGATGCCTCCGGCAGCTCTCCGGACCGGAAGGCGACGTCTCATCTGATCCGTGCCTGCCAGGTGAGAATAGTCTTGCTTTGAGGAAGACGAAGAAATCTTGCAGAGAATCAAGTACCATAACGTACATGTTGCGAAATGACATTTTTGCCCCCCCCCCCCAAACTCCCTTTTTTATCTCTCCGATTCCTCCCCGCAATTTCTTGAGAGCTCCGGTCAAACCAACCGCGTTATGCGTGAAGCTGTAAACGAAGGCGTAAAGCCCGGTCATTGTGATATTGTTAATGTTTTCCGGTGATGTACTCCGTTGATTGGAAACTTTTATTATTTACAGGCCGGAGATGTGAATGTCACCGAGCTGCTCTTGAGCACAGGCGTAGACGTGAACGACAGTGATGCTGAAGGAAATACTGCTCTTCATTGGTCCCTCAAGGCTTCTCCAAATCATATGAAGTCTCTCTTTCTCTCTTTTTCTCTTTCTTTCTCTCTGTTTAAATCTTTTATTGCCTTCTAGAATGATGGTCCACCGCTTGTACCCAGAATCGTATGGCTTCTTCTGAAGCATGGCGCCCGAGTAAGCCAAAAGAATAAATTGGGGTTGACTGCGCTTCATCTTGCTGCCGCTAATGGTAACTCACAAGCACTTCAGGTACTAGTACGACTGTTCTTCAGTGAGTCTCTTTATATCTATCAAGTTTGTTCGCAGCCAAATTTGGACATAAGTTTTAAAGCTGAAGGTTTCTTGACCCAACAGGTCTTTCTAATTGAAGATCCAGATGCTGTCAACCATCACACAGAAACGATGGAAACACCACTGTTCTTTGCGGTGAAGAATGACCATATGGACTGCTGTGAGCTTCTTTTGCGATGTGGGGCAAACAGCGAAGTCTTCAATTTGCGGTAAAAAGCAATTGATACCATTTCATAAAGTTCCTTGTTGGTCTTTTCTTTTTGTTAGTTATCAGGTTGAATTCGTATATTAACGTCTTTATGTGCATGTATGTGCCCCGAATCTTGTTGTTACCAGTAGACAGAGACCGATAGACTTGGCAAAGTCTCAGGACATGCGGTTCATACTGAATTCAACTAATATTAGCCACAGTAAGTGGAATCGTAAACAATCGTCCATTAAAAACTATAATATGTGAATGGTATAGCATGATACTGAGGCAGCTGTAGCGTGAGTCCTGTGATATAATTTCTTATTCCCCGAGTTGCAATGTGCAGTTAGGCGAGTCTTGCCCGTTCAACAGAAACATATTACTTCTTTTCACGACGATGACAAGATTACAGAAAACTATGATGCACTTCTATTCATGACAGATGAAAACACGACTACCGATAGGTAACTTCCCTGGCTAGAGGGTCAAAAGTCGTACGTTACTTTTACCTCTGCCCCCTGATTCTCTTGTGTACACGCTCTTATAATTTTCTACTGCGTGGGAACTGCAGCATCTACTCAAAAACAAAAACTGAAATCTGTAAATACTATAGTTCCCCTCGTGGATGCGTTAGAGGGGATGGTTGCTTTTATGTGCATAGTGAAAAGGAGCTTCGGCCGGTGGAGGAGGGAACACATGTTGCCAGGAAACTTAGACGGAAAATCTGTGTTGAAGGTCTCCCTCCTACGATGGACTCCGGTTAGCAATCTATGCAAGCTTCATTAAGTGCATTTTTAAGTTGAATAGACTTTGAATTACATTTTTAAGTTAGCAAAAATTCAACCATATTTTACTGTCGTATCTGGTCAGAGTAACATTAAGTACTTCTTTCACCGTTGTGAAGCAGATTCGTTGCCTAAATTTTTTGAACAATTTGGTCCTGTGGAAGATGCTAGAGTTGTGGGAGCTGAGGAAGAAGGTGAAATAAGATCTCGTGGATTTGGCTTCGTCACCTTTAAACAAGAGATATCTGTCTCGAGAGCAGTTGAGACGCGCTTTGTTGTCATTATGGGCAAGCAAGTTAAAATTAAAAGTGCACTCCCCAAAAGCCTTCCACTCACTGTGTTCCAGAAGCTGTCAGCACTCCCCCATCACCCAAAACTGAATAACCAACATGAACTTCAAGCAGAAACTCCCAGTGAGAAGATCAAGGAAAAGTTCAAAGGTGAATCAATATCTTGGGTTGGCAAACTACTTGGTCAGCCGAAGAAATGTCTTGATGAACATCAGGATCACATTAGCCCGGCTTCTGCGGCAGCATATAATCTCAGACCCTTAATGCCGGCAGCTCAATCTGTTTTGCCCACCTTTGACGAAAATCCGCCTTTGTGGCTCAGGATTTTCAGGAATTGGCTGCCGCGCCACTTAAAAGAACAACCAAGAACTTTAAGGGAAGGAGTATATGCTCTCTCATCTTTAAAAGGTGATTTCAGGGCAAGATTCGGCATGGAATTAGATCATGCCTCTCTCGGCTACTACAAGCTTAGTGACTTCATGAAATCTATGCCTGAACTTTGTCGCATCAAGGTTGTCCCCATAGGCAAGTTTGGACCACCCACTCATTTGGTCCTGCTGCCTAATCTTCCCATCTTCCATGAGCAAGCGCCTCATGCAATCTCACCACCCTGGACGCCGTCTGGTGCCGGATCAATTAACGAAAGTTGCGATTCTGTTTCTCCTCATGGGCATCAAAAGGTTGGCTTCACTGATAGCGTCACCGAGGAGGCAAAATCAGCGCAGGAGTACCGTGAAGTTAACTCAGCTCAGAGTGATACAGCTCCGGGTGAACATCTGAGGTTTCTTCATTTCTTGAAGCAAGATCCGCTCTTCCATGGTCGATCATGGCTACAAAATCAAAGTGATGGAGATGCAGGAGACACTCATGGCGAAACAAGGGGGTGGGTAGAGGGGTTCAAAACGAAAAGCCTGATGCATCAACAGAGACATTTGGTTTTGGAGGCCCTTGCGAGACAAAGGAACAGCAAATCGGTGTTCTTTCTTGGCGACTTTGATTTTTACAGAGTGAGAAGTCAACTAATTTAACTTTTCACTGAAGCAATATGCATGACATGCATATGGAATGTTTATGTTAATTTGGCATCCAATAATAATTATGTGCTGTCATGTGGGAGTTGTATGCAGGATTATAAGACAAGCATCGTGCAAGGTAAGTGCTTTGCCTGCAACAGACGTGAGATGCGATGGGCCAACTTTCCATGCCAACATTTGCTGTGGTGCGATGATTGTAAACTACAGGCCACCAGGGTGGCTGGGGCTTCGGAGCACAAATGTGTGGTGTGTCACATGAAAGTACAGAAAATTGACCTACTCCCATGGCATGGATCTTGTCAACCAGCCAGCCGTGAAAAGGTTCCCCATGTAGAGGACTTCCCATCCCTCAATACTTATCATATACAAAGGTATGGCAGTCCTTATCATGAATTTTGTTACTTTCATTGTCCTTTACACTACCTAATATCCTTTTTTCTTTTCCTCTGTGTAGTCCATACAAGAAAAAGAATTTCAATTGACTGCTAACTGATGGAGTTGATGCAATCAGAGTCTCTGCCAAGTAGAGAAAAATTGAAGTTAACAGAAAACAGTTGAAAAAGTTTTTGGACATCTTTTTTCCAGTGAATAGGCCAGAAAAGCACAGGGGAGATGATGGATTATCGTTGCCATTACAATTGTACAAACTGGTGTCCCCTCTCCCAGAAAGAATCATAGCTGTTGTCTATCGAAAAGTAGTGACTTTTCATTAACGTAAGTACCCTTTTGCCTTGCGCAAGCTTAGTGTTCTCTCTTTTGTAGCTCTTGACAAAGGGAATCATATTATAGCAATAGAATACAGTTCATATCTGCTTCGCGTTCTACAGCATTTTTCTTTTCATCTCAAGCCACCGACTTTTGTCAGAGTACACTTTGGATAACATTATATCATAAAACCTCTACTTCATTGGAAGTCCTTATTTGTCACGGGTTGGCCATAACATGGGTTTCGTTTTTTAATGACTTTAAAATACAACCTTTCACTTTCATAATTACTGTTTGTAACTTGGGTAGTTCATTCACCCTACAGCAACCGATTACGAAATCTGCCTAGAAAGCTCAAATCCAGTAAATGTTATTATTTCTTTTTCAAAATTTTTCTGTCTTTTACGACTTGTGGTGGCCCTCATTTAACATATACGCTATTCATCTTAGAAAGAAATCAATCAACCAGACCAAACCTTATAAGGTAGCACAGATTTGACTGCAGTAAATCCACTAGTCGAAGTTTTGATTTTGATAATTAATTTAGTCTGTGATTAGACAGATCCGAATTGCCTGACTAAAAGCCACAAAATTTTCGATTAACAGAAAGTAGCCCATTGTAAAAGCTACATGGTTGCATATATCACCTACGTCCTCCTCCTCTTTGCATGGTTTACACATAATCTACAAACATGGCAATTGTGAAAAGCTACATGAGGAAATCTGCAGCACCAAGCACAAAGAGATACTCGGTGCACGCAAAAACCAGAACTTCGCCAGCAGATTTCAATGATTCCCACAAGTCCGCCAGAAGTTGAGAAATTACATGAAAGTAGTGAGAGATCATAACAAAGATCCTGATCCGTATGATTAATTCAATTTTCAGAAATAATTATTTTTTGCCAAACAGAATCTGTAGCAAAAGTGACCTTGATGAAGAAGAATACCAATTCACGGTATTCTCCTGACGACAACAGAGGGCTGTTTCACTCAACAAATGAATCTAGTTGTGTATGCAAGAATGGTGTTTGGGTTGATTTTTTGGGAATTTTTCTGTTTTCCTTTTATGGATTCAAAGGGTTATTTATATAAGCTGAGAAATTTTGAATTTGCCCTTTCACATCAAAAATCCGGCAAAAATATCTCCTAACACACCAAAGAATCAAAATAACAATCTTTTATCCTTTTATTCTCTTTTTTTTTTATACTCACGAGGAAGAGGAGGAGAGAATTTGAACCCTTGACTGAGCGATTAAGGGTATGACTCAATTATCATTGAACCAAAGATGTTTTCAAAAATTAAAATATCAACAAAAAAACAAAACAAATGAAATCATACTATAAAACAAAACAAACGGAAAGCTTCTAGAATTTGGAAAAGGTCATCCGCTACTGTCAGTCACTTTACTATCTGAAAATCTTCCAACTAATGGGCATTCCTCAAATCACGTTACATTCCTACCCCTTCAGAAGGTCCAGGTTTAAAAATCAGAGGCACATTTCTCTGTGGGACTCCCTTTTAGCATCAGCTGGTGAAAGGTCCAATCAATGGATCTTAACTTCCAATATTTTCTTACAGGTGCGGCTTTGTAGAACTGCTAACGAAACCGAGAGCAGAGGGTCCGCCGTCTCTTCTATGTAAAAAAGGGAGGTCTTTTTACACTTCGATATTTGACCCCACATGCTTTTTGAGAATATGTCTTTTATGATGGAGGAAGTCGTATTTACAAGCTATGGGACCCACCTTTGGAAGAATTTCTGTAATTTCACAGGGCCAATTTAAGATCTCTTTTTAGAGTCACTAAAAGATTATAATAGGACTGCAATCAAAGGTGTACATGCTCCCCTATATCAAATTGAACCTCTATTGGGTTTCTATCATAATTAAGCTTTATCCTCTCCTTCATCTCTTGGAGGCGTGATCTAACTTTAACTATCATCCAATCTCTATTGATCAATTTTTTGTTAATTGCTGCCACACTAGAAGAGCCCCATACATATGTTAACAGAGATGGTGGTGGTTTATCATACACCATTTCATAAGGGATAATTATAGTAGAGGAATGCATGTAGTGTTACAATAATACTTAGCCCAGTAAAGCCAACATATCAATTCTTTAGGATGGTCACTGGTGAAGTATTGTAGGTACATTCCTAAGGACTAGTTTATAACCTCAGTTTGGCCATTTGTCTGTAAGTGGTAAGTAGGAGAAAAGTTAAACAAGGTCTATTGTAGAAGAAATAACTCCTAGAATGTATTGATAAAGATTTAATCCATGTTGCAAACAATTGAAGTGAGCATCCTGTACAATTTGAGAACATTGTCAAAGAAAACATGGGCTATAGAGACTATAGTGTAAGGATGACTATTAGCAATGAAATATAGGCCATCTTAGATAGCCGATTCACAACCACCAGAACCAAAATCTTGCCTTTAACTAATAAAAGCCCATCCATGAAATCCATGGATATAGTGGTCCAAGTATCGGTAGGAGTGACTAGAGGTTATAATAAGCCCACAAGATGCTTGTTTTCCCATGTGTTAGCCCAACAAATTGAGCACTGACGTATCCAATCCCGTCCTTTGTAATCCATTTTGTTGCGGTAGAAGATCTGTTTGATTCTTTCCAGTCTTATGGAACCCTTCACATATTTCTGTGCATCTCCTGAATAATTGTTGGTACTACTTCTAAGTCTGTTTTCAAGTAATTTGTCCCTTGAAAAGAAGAAGTCCATCCTGTAGCTTCCAAAATTTACTCACTTTTCCTTTATTAATTTTATTCACCATTTCTTGCAGTTTTGGAGTCGCCGAGAAAGCCCAAGTCCAGCATATGTTATTATTCCTTTTTCAAAAAAATTATTTGTTTTTTTCTACTTGTAGTGGCTCTCATTTAAGATATACGCTACTCATCTTAGAAAGAAATCAATCAAGCAGACCAAACCTTGTAGGGTATCGCAGATTTGGATGCAGTTCACTAGTCAATTTTCATTTTGATAATACAATTTAGTTTGTAATAATACAGAGCAGAATTGCCTCACTAAAAGCTACAAAATTTTCAAATAACAAAGCCGGCAAACCAAGAGTACCCCATGGTTGCATATATTCCCTACATCCTCCTCCGCTTTACATGGTTGCAAAAAATCTACAAACATGGCAATTGTAAAAAGCTACACGAGAAAATCTACAGCATCAAGCACAAAGAAGAGATACCCAGTGAACGCAAAAACCAGAACTTCACCAGCAGATTTCAGTGATTCCCACGCGGCTGCCAGAAGTTGAGAACTTACATGAAAATAGTGTAAGATCATAACGAAGAAAACACAGATCCATACGAATAATTCGATTTTCAGAAAAGGTCATTCTCACCAAACAGAAGCTGTAGCAAAAGTGATTTTGATGGACAAGAATACCAATTCACGATATTCTCCTTATTACAGGGAGCGGGCTTGCTCAACAAATGAAACTAGCACACATTGAAGTTTGAGAGAATTCTTTCCATCATTTGCAATTATTGCCCCTAAACTTAATTCCAAGAAATCCGTAGCGAAAGTAACTATGCAAGGATTGGAGGATCAATCAGAAGCTTTCCCCTACAATAGCACATTTATAGTGGTCATTCCTTCGTCTCTGTTAATTCCACTACATCACCAACTTTACCTTCTGGATTAGTCTTACAATAGGAACAGAGCGGAAAATATCCATATTTTAAAGATTCAATATCTCCGTTGAATGCGTTGCTGTCCTCTAAATTACTGTCAGATATTTTCCTCCTCATAATTCTTCTTCCATTCAGGTTGAAACAAAGAGATTTGAGGGACTGAGAAAAAGAAGTCAAGGATATTGGTTCTCCATCCTTACCTTTGGTAGGAGAGACTAAGAAATGGGAGGAGATCGATTCAGAAAGAATTTCTGGGACAAGGATCACAAATTTGTACAAAGTCAAGACAGACTCTTGCCCGGGTATCAACCCCTGATCAGAAACGAAAAAGGAAAGGAAAAGGGGAGTTTTCCTTGTATAAAAAGAAAGATAACTATGCATCCTCCCCTTTTCTAGCCCTTTTGCTTCTCCCTTCCACCACATGGATTGAAAAATTATGTAACATAAATAACTGGAAGAATATAAAAAAAGAGGGAAGAAATTTATGGGGGTGGGTTAGGTGGAAAGAAAGATGAGTTACCCTATCAATGTCTGACACCTAACAATAAGCCATCCAAACGAAGTTAGATTATGGCTTTTACCTGTGCTTCCTTTATCCTTACCCTCCTTTTTCCTCTTACAACTTCCCATCCAAACAAACGTAGTCTTAACATCCAATAATAACAATCCTTTCTTTGCTAGTAGTGAACATGTTACCTTCACAAAGTTCAGGTAAAAACCAAGCAGAAGAACCAGATGTCACAAATAAGAAACGTAATTGCATTTTTCAACAACCAAACAGAAGAGGAAAGAATAAGAAAAGAAGGCTCAAATATCAGGAATGTACTAAAGCAGACTAGGCAGTCAGAATATGGGATGGAAGTAACATAACAGCTCGATTACCTGCAAGTTAATTATGCGACCCTTCTCTAAGCGCTCATCTTGTACAGACTTTTCAAGTCCTTCCATGCAAGGCAGAAAAGGAAGTTGGGACTCACACAAAAAAAAAGGAAAAAAAGAAGCAGGAAGTCAACTGGAAGGAAGAAGAAAAAAAAGGGGCAGGAATTTGTGGGGAGGGTCTGGTAAAGGTAGATAAGTTACCCAAACCATCAGCTCTCACATTAACCTCAAAACTGGAGCACGATGGTACTGGTAATGCTTGTACCAGTGCTTCCTTATTCTCTTCCCCTTTTCCCTCTTCCAACTTCAAATCCAAACAAGCATCATTAAACATATTAGACTATTAACAAGGCACTACGACATATTTGTACAGATGTTACCTTCACAGTTACATGTCAAAACCAACCAGAAGAACCGGATCTTAGACATAAGAAAATTTCCCAGTTTTTAACAACTAAATAGAAGAGGAAAAACATATACAAAGAAAGAAAAAGAACAGAAAAAAGGCCCCCATATTAGCAAAGTATAAAAGCAGATAAGGCAGCCAAAATATGCAATGGGAATAGAATCATTACCTTCAATTTCATCATGCAACTGCCTCTGAGTGCTTATGTTGTGAAGACTTTTCAAGTCTTTTCCTGCAAGACAGAAAGGGGGAAAATGATACACAGATAAAATGAATAAGGAACTAACTTCATTTTTCTATTAATCCCATGCAATGGAAAGATGAAAATCGGCACCAATATCTATACATGTAAATGGAGGAAGAAAGGCAAACCAGTTACACACTTCCATTCCATAGTTAAAAGAAACAGAAATATAGCACACATGAAAACGTAAACATACAAATGTTTCTTTTGCATGAATGCATACATATTTTGGATATTATGAACATCATATGTCCTTGAGAAAGCCCTTGTATACATGCTGTCTATAGTACTTGTTTTCCTCTTTCTAATAAAATCTCTCTAAATAAGCATATGAGCTTTTGAGGGTTAAAAGAGTAGCATTCACCACTCTATTTGCATAGAGAGGCTACGTGCCTAATTCATTATGTTGCACCCAAGATATCACGATTAAATCTATTACAATGAAATTGATTATATCATTACAGTCCAACTCCACATTTCCCCTTCTTTTCTCCAACTTCTCTACTTCTTAGCACCAGATAAGCATGCATTACAAATATTCAATCCACCACCATCCACCCCTACTACCACGTAGACAACCATTAATCACCACATTGTTGTTCCATTCCTGCATTCTTCACCCACACAACTTCCTCCTCCAAGAAAACCTACACTCAATCTAGCTCTTAGAAAACACATTCAATAAATATATAAACATAACCACAAATAGCATATTCATTAAATTTTTCCAAAAACTCATAATCAAGCAACTGCTACCATCCAGCTCAAGCAATACTATCAGTTCAAGCAAACGCCACCAGCAACCACACTAGCATCATTCCCTAAACCAATACCACCTACTATCATCCTTACTCACCACTATCCCTGCAGCAAAACATCAAGGAACCTGGGCATGCAGCAACTGCCACCCCATAATTCCATTTCACCAAAATTATATAAACCTTCCACCAGGCCGCTGCTAACCAGTTACAGCGACCACATAAAGCATTAAGCAGTGATGAATGCATGTGAGCCATCCACAAGTTATTGAAAAAAAACTACGCTGAATCTTTTATTTTATTTTATTTTACTGTTCCTTATTAGAATCCAATACGTTCAGCCACATAAAGCAAGTAACAGAGTTATATACAGATAGAGAACCACAACAACTAGTACTTATTTACAAAGAAACATGAAAAGAATGCCATGCATTTAGAAGAAGAACAAAATAAAAGTATAAAATGAAAACTCCGCCAGTTCAAGATAAACCAACAAAGAATCATAATCTGAAGTGCCTACTTCTTGTGTAATTTGATATGTGACCTGAGCCTCTCATAACCAACTTCCTTCTCTTGAGGCTCTGGTTTTCCAGCCTGCCTAGTTGTCTGTTGCACTGCCTGCCTAGTTGTCTGTTGCGCTGCCTGCCTAGTTGTTGGTTTCCAATTGGCTTTGACAAGAGATTGACCCAACAAGTCAGCAATGTCTGTTGCCATTGCCTCAGCCTTCTTCCCATAAGGAAAAGTTTCCCTCTTGAAGTGGTTTGATAACCACAAATACATAGACAACACTTGATGCTTTGTCTCAAGATCCAAGAGCTCCGCATCATTTCGAGCAGAACCCTTGGGCATGCCCATTGCAATATTGACAGGAACCTTCTGACCGTATGCTGAAGCAAATCTCAGGAGGTGGTACATTGCCTTAGGGTCCCTAATATTAACGGGGGCAAAACAAAAGTTAAAACGATCATCAAGAGATAATCCCTGCACATTCTGCAACATATTTGCAACCTTCTTTATATGATCATGTCGACACAAAAAGTACGAACCATCCAGACGGCAATTGTCACTGAATTTTTCAAGTAGCTCGCTGAATGTAGAGTCAGCTATTTGCCCAGCAAATAGTTCAAACTGCTCAAAGAAAGGGAAGAGACCAACTTTCCTTACTTCTTCAAAAGGTTGCTTCAAACACTCGATTAAGTATTCTAAATCCTCTAACTCCAAGGTTGTTGTAAGCCCATCAGGATAGAGGCTTCCTCTGCGGCCAGCTCTTCCAGCAATTTGTTTCACCTGCGATGCCGGAACAAGAACAACCTTGTCACCGTTGTACTTTGAAAGGGTTTTAAAAACAACCCTTCTAATATTGAGATTCAGACCCATTCCAACAGCATCGCTAGCAACAAGCACATCATATTCATTATCTTGACTATTGAATAGATTAGCTTGCTGTCTACGAGTTTCTGGCGGTAAGGCACCATAAATTACACAACAACGGTGATTGGTGTGTTTTTCAATTAACATTTTAACTTCAAATATCTCTCTCCTTGAAAAAGCGACCACACAGTCCCCAGAGCGAATATTTGCATAATTTCCCTGTAGGGTCTTGGCTTCAACCACCAACGGCTTAAACCTCTCGTAATGGTGTTCCACTAAATTGTCCCCAGTGTCCTCACAGATCTTTCGGACAATATTTAGAACACTTGGATCTCCACACACATGTATCTCGTCCGCCTTCAATCCAAGCAATGCCCGTGTCCATGCATAACCTCTGTATGGGTCTGACATCATCTGAATTTCATCGATAACTGCCACATCATACAAGTCATCGGTTGATACCATTTCCACGGTACAAGCAACATGGTTCGAGAAAGGGACAAATTTCTTTTCTTGCCCTGTAAGTAGACTGCAGTATACTCCAAGCGCATTCACCTTGTCAAAGACTTCCATAGCCAACAACCTGAGAGGACTACAATAGATACCCGTTTTTGCTTCCATAAACCTTTGCAGAGCATTGTATGTTTTACCACTGTTCGTCGGTCCACAATGATATATTATCTTTCGCTTCATAGCGCGTGCAAATGGAAACCAAGTATGGGGCTTTGTGAGATCCGCCGACTGAATCATACCCTGAAACCGCTTAATCTCATCAGGAAACTCCTCCAAACAAAACTCTACAAATATAGGAAACAGGAACTTGACTGCTTCATCACAGGGACCAAGTGACGCTACGTATCTAAAAACATCTGCAGAGCACTTCTTGAAGAAAAAGTTCCGGAACTTCTGCACAGCAGTGGGAAAGAATGACAAGCCAATGTAAATGGCGAGAGCCTGATTTGAAGCCCACCCAGATCTCGCAAAGTAACGGAATACTTCTTGCATTATCTCCCAATCTCCGCGCGTCTGCTTTGCAGCCTTCTCAGAGTTCCTTAGCTCACGATACAATTCAACAGGATCCCGCGACAAGACGTGGACGTAACGCGCACCACCACTCATCTCATAACCCTCACCATCGCTTCCGTCTTCCGTCTCAGCCACCATAGAATCACTAACAATACCATCGTTTATTTCATCCCCCTCGTCAACAATAGCTGAATCACCAAAACTAGCACAACCCTCATCCACAAGATCCAATTCAGCAATTTTGCCTGCGTCCGCGTCGAAGTTACATTCCGATTCCACCACTGTCGAATTGCATACACCATTTTCATCATCCTCCGAGGACGACGAAAATAGTTTCGCATAAAGCGTGTCACAGCCACTGAATTTCATGCTTCGTGAGGACAACCCACAACGAGCCAGTTTAATCAAACCGGTCGAGAACGGACGGTTCGGGATATCCAAAACTGGACCAAACTGACGATTCTCGGAAACCAAACGGTCACATTGTCCAATAGACGAGAAATACTGGTTCGACAACAAAATCCTAGCCCTAGAAGCACCATTCTTAAGTTTACAAATACGCAGCAGAGACATCGTTTAAATCCAAACAAGCACACCTGGGTGGCAAAACGGTGTTGGTGGAGAAGGCGACCAAAGGAGAAGCCCTAGGGCTTGGAATTTGGAGCTGGATTCTTCCTTTTGCTTAGCTCGGTGGAGCTCTCTTGAAAAAAATTTGAGACTCCGGCTCGCCTTCCTGGGTTTCAAACTAGGATTGGGCTCGAAAAGAATCTCCAAAGTGGATCATAGGCCCAATATGATGGGCCATGGGCTTTGAAATTAGGAAATTTGATCTTTGTCAGGGGCACTTTTTGGACAATAACAAGCCTATGACTTCTTGGCAAAAAAAGGAAAAATGTAAATAAATGAATCATTTTTTTAAGGATTTTCTTGGCATCTTTTTTTTTTTTTTAAATGAAGAGTGTTTTTGTTAAACTAAAACAAGTAGGTGGTAGTCATGTAAAATTACTTAGAGCTTGAGATATGTTTTAGAAAAGAATTTCTAAATTGATGTGAGTGTCAATTTTACATTTTGAGTTTGAATTATATAAATATAAAAAAAAATTATAATGGATCATTAAGATATTTGTTACAAAGTATAGTAAGCTATTATAAGCTTATGGGAGCTTATATTGGACTTATGAGTACCTAAGTTAATGAAGATATTGAAGTAAAATGTGATTAGCTTTTAAACTTAGGTCTCTTGGCCAATTCCTTATTTGTCTAAAAATTATAAAATAAATAAATAAAAGGTAGTTCGAAAGTTTATATTTGTTCGAGGGTATTACTGTCATTGTCATACTTAGACAGCCCACTGCTGCAAGAAGGTTCCCAAGCCTCCAACCATCTCTTATCTATCTCTGCCATTCTTGAACTTACAAACTAACAACATAGATTACCAGCACTGAATTCTCGGTTGTCGGTTCTAAGCTGTCGGAAAATTATCGTTATTTACAGATGCAAGTGTTAGCATGCGGTTCTTGGCCTCTCCAATCTCATGCAATCAATGTTTTAAGTCGCCTCTTAGGTAGGCGCCAGTTCTGCTTCGATGGTATATCCTCCTCCGTAGGCCCTCACTCTCAGCCTCCCCAGAGTGATGGCGATGCTCCTCCGCAACCCATTTCCATACAAAGGTTTGCGCTTCCACTAGCTTGACTTACTGTGTGGTAAATCAGTCTGATTTGTTTACTGGGTGTGATTGAATATCCATTGCATAGCAAATGCAAGTGGCTCATAATGTAAACACATGTCTAGATTCTTGACTCGTGCCAATTCTATGTAATCCCAGTTTCTCTTTCGCGTCAAGCTGGTTATAATCATGTTCTGTTTTTCTATTTTGTGTTTGTTTTTGTTGCCATCTTTGTGGAATATTAGTTAAAATTGGTGTTGTTGACCAAGGTGGACATTATCAATGATGTTACTGAAGCTACATTACAATTTCATTGTTGCGTCTAATATATATTGAGGATTTTGATTATCGTCCATTTGTGGTTTTGGTGGTGTTAGAGGTCAGTCAAAGAATTTGGACAGAAGAATGTGCAAAAACATCCCAATAACAACTCGGCGGATTCTGTTTGCAAGTTTATGCATGTGCTCCTGTTATCATCCTTCTTCAAGGTACTTATCAGGTCCGCACAGTTCAGCTTGCAATCACCGTTAATCTATCAATTTTTTCAAGGCCTCGGGTTGCTGTTCAGTTTTGTTTGCCATTATTGTTCTCAATTGATGACTCTGTTAGGTGTCATTAGATGGATACTAAACTCTATGGATAGAATCGTATCTATTGCTTTTCCCTAACTGCATCCTCTATCCCTTTATCTAAATCTGCTGTTTGTGTAACCTGATTCTGGAAGGAAAATGAAAATTATGATCAATTAAGAACAGAACTGTGGTTAGTCCTTCAGTTATAAGTAATCTCAGGTTGGAGAACATTACATGTTTTGTCCCTCTGTTAGATTAATCAGTCTACTTGAATACAAAATGTTCCTTCATTAAAATAGTCGGTGGATCCGTTACATATTTAGTATCAATTTTCAGAGGAAGACCTTCTTACTTGTTTAACTTGTTTATGGTAATGCAATAACTGTGGATATACAGCACAAGCTTTAGGGGATCCAACTTTGACAGTTGAAGAAGTCACTCCTCCAGTTATTCCTTCTGGCTCACTCTTCCCTGTTGAGGTAGGCAACTGGCTATTTCTTGTTGTTCTCAATCTTGTATTGAGGAATTCGTTTATCATGTAAAACATGTTTATTCTGTAAAACGTTGAACGGATATTCATGGTAGCCTAATTTGTTTATCCAATTTGCAGGAAAGAATTGTTGAACTCTTTGAGAAGAACACATACTCGGTTGTCAATATTTTTGATGTGACATTGCGTCCTCAACTTAATGTAACTGGTGTGGTTGAGGTATTCTAGAAAGTTGAAGAATTGCTTCTTTAGAAGAGAAAATATTGATGGCTTTGTGTCAGTTATCTCATATCAAGAAACTAACTTACAATACTAGACATCTTGTTCAGGAACTACTCGGCTAAATTAAGCTCATAGTTTCTCTAAGTAATATAGCATCTTCACATTCTTATAAGCATCAAACAGGGTGGTAGACCATATAATTTTTGTTTTTTTAAAATCCATATTGGCAGATTCCTGAAGGAAATGGTTCTGGCGTAGTTTGGGACAAGCAAGGGCACATAGTAACAAATTATCATGGTAAGAGCTAGTGGGTAAATTACAAGCAGAAACAAATGAATTTATAATACAATGATCGTTTCATCAAATGAGGCTTCTATGTTCATAGATTTTCCATGTGAGTAGTGAGCTCAAGCACAAAAAAAGAAAAATAAAAGAAATTTATTTTCCAGTGATGCTTTTCATCAAATGATGTTAGCCATATACATAGGGCTCCCATAATTATGGTGAGCTCATACTTGGTTTAACCAGGACATCATGATGCATTAATTTGTAAATTGTTAGTAATCTAAATTCACTAGAATTAAACCAGTAGGATATCTATTTGGTTTTACTCTTCCTATATTGTTGAATTGATCAAGAAATGGCTCTTAGGTTGTTCATGTGCAGCAGAATTCATCCTTCAATATGCTTTCCATTTCAAGCTTCTGTCAAAAAATAATACTTTATTCTCTGATGCTCAGATTTTTTGAATATAAGTGATTTTAATGGACTACAATGCGGATATTTATCTGAGTTTAGGCTCTTAGTTAATCATATTTAAGTTCATCTATTGACACTGCAATCTCAGACTAACCATCGTGCTTTTCTATTGTCTCAGTAATTGGTAATGCCCTTTCTAAAAACCCAAGCCCTGGGCAGGTTGTTGCAAGAGTTAATATTCTAGCATCACAAGGGTGAGGTTTTACTTTAATATTTACCGCTAAGCCAAATTATGTTTGTGCCATATCCAGCCTTCTCATTTTCTAAAATTTTTCAAAGGTTACAAAAGAATTTTGAGGGTATATTGATTGGTGCTGATCGTGCAAAGGATCTTGCTGTCTTGAAGGTAGTTTTTCTGATGAAACTAATATTTCGTAATATCCCTTTCCATAAAGTTTTCTTATATCATATCCTAGTATCATTTTTGTTTTCTGCACTTTTGAGATCTAAACCCAGAGGGGAGTGTTGTGGAAGGCTGACTACCTCTGTAAACTGCATATAAACTCCATTCTATGAACTGAGCCTCTGTGCATTTGGCTTATCTAGAGGTATATAAACTGTATGTTTGAAATGGTATAGCGTGACACATTTGCTGAATTCTAAATGTGATACTTTATTTGGATGTGTGTATATAAATCTACATGTGTGCATCTTAGTAAACCAGCCATCTGAAAGTTTGGGTGTATATTTTAGAGCTTTTAGCCTTGGTACAAGTTGTCTTATGGATTTATTAATCTTTCAACTGGAGATCTACTATCTCCTGTATGGAACACTTTTATGAGATTTCTGTATGGCACGTTTTTTTTTTTAAGCTTTTGGTCAAGATCCTGTAAATGCACTGCACTCTTTCTATGTACAAATTCTGCGTAGAAATGTTATCACTAGGAAGCAAGATTCATGATGTAGCGATGAGGAAGGGTATAAAAACTGCCAATTAGGATGTTAGTGTAGTTACCGATTACGGTCCTTAACTTTTCCCACGCAGAAGCTGAGAAATAGTGGTGTCTAGGTAAAGTAATCTGCTCATAATTTGAAAGATAAAAGAGCAGAACTGAGCCAAAGAAACTGAAATAGATTGCAATTTGGTTGCAACTAGCGTTGCCATTAGTAGTGAAGTACTACTATCTTAAATATGCTAGGTAGAAGCCCCTGAAGATCTGTTGAGACCAGTTAATGTGGGCCAGTCATCTTCTCTAAGAGTTGGGCAGCAGTGTTTAGCAATTGGGAATCCATTCGGTTTTGATCACACCCTTACTGTTGGAGTTATCAGCGGACTGAATCGAGACATTTTTAGTCAAGCTGGGGTCACAATTGGTGGAGGAGTTCAAACTGATGCGGCCATTAATCCTGGAAACAGGTTAGTCAGAGACCCTTCTCTAATATATTCATTAAAAAAGGTGAGTTCTGCTTCCCTTGCCTCTCTGCCTCTAGGAGTGTGTCATTTGATACATTTCTCCTCATGGGATATTAAAGGTGTTCTCTTGTAACTAGTGCACCTCCTGATGCGTCTTTCTATGACCATGGCAGTGGAGGTCCTTTACTGAATTCCAAAGGAAACTTGATAGGGATAAATACTGCAATATTCACTCAGACGGGTAAATTTTTCTCTTTTTTTAAACTAATACTTTGATTGGATGGTGAATTTCACTTTGTTAACTTCTGGTGTATTCAAGTTATTATTAATGGAGTGACTGTCTGTGGCTCCTATTTGATGTCCATGAACTCTATCTAAATAGCTTTTGAGGAGCTGCTTCCTGTAATTTTGAGATTTTCGCTTTTGTTCCTGGTATGGCAGGGACATCAGCTGGTGTAGGTTTTGCCATCCCTTCTTCCACTGTACTCAAGATTATACCTCAGTTGATCCAATTCGGCAAAGTAAGTGTCCTTGCTAACTGTTTTTCGTTAGAAGATGCTGAATCTATGACCTGACAACTACCGCATGTTTGAAAATTAATTGAAATATTATTTCTCTGGTAAATTTGTATCATTCTCTTGGGTATGCACTTCAACAACTTATTTATTTTTCATGAACTGTTGCCATTTAAACGTGAAGAACGGATCACGACAGTAAGGCAAAGAGTGAAGCTTTTGGATTCCGTATCATCAAAAAAGCTCTTAAACCTGCATGCCTTGTAATCCATATCTCATTATTTCTCCATGTTAGGTTGTCCGAGCTGGTCTGAACGTTGAGATTGCTCCAGACCTGGTTGCAAATCAACTTAATGTTAGGAATGGAGCTCTCATTCTGCAGGTATGCTCTCAGAGTATTGAATTCGCAGAACAATAGAGTTTTCCTATGTGTTATTCTGAAATTAAACCTTACGTGATTGTAGGTTCCTGGAAGCAGTGTTGCAGCAAAGGCTGGGCTATTACCAACCAAAAGGGGATTTGCTGGTAATATACTACTCGGGGATATCATTGTTGCAGTTGACAACAAACCTGTAAGCTCCTCTCTTGCTGAAACTGTTCCCATTTCTACTTATGCAGTCTACACTGCTTTTATTTTGACCACAATGTTTCTTTTTTCTTGGGTAACACATGGACGTTTAAAAACCTTTTATTTAATCAAATCTAGTTTCATGTCTTGTGGGCTTGCTAGTCTTAGAAGCAGAACTCATGTGAAACATAAGTAGAACCTCTTTCTGCTAACATGCAAAAGGTGCAATATGTTTCTTAATCAGTCATATGCATTCCATAATCAGGTTAAAAGCAAAGCGGAGCTGTCCAGATTGTTGGATGACTATAATGTGGGTGATAAATTAGTCTTGAAGATTCTGAGAGGCAATGAAAATGTGGAGCTGCCTATAGTATTGGAGGAAAGCAATTCATGACAGGGACATCGATATCGACATGGGTTTTTACAAGCTATTATGATCTGAAACTTTTCTTCCATATAATGGGAAAAGGATTATGCTGTAGAGAGATTTTGTAATATTAAATGAGGCTGTGCACATTGTCATTCTACTAGTGAAGTTGGCTGATTTGGGCGTCTCAAAACTTCCCAATTATTGTACAAAACGTGGAAATTTCGTGTTTTTTGTTTTACAATATTTTTTTTTTGGGTCATTTCGCTTGGGTGTCAATTCCAAAGGATTAGGTACGTGCAAGTTAAATTCTTACCAATAATTTATTTTTGCTAACTGTTGAACTTGGAATTTTATCTTAATCCTTGATATTCAACTCATGATCCAGTCTGTTTATACAAAAACCTTGCAAATCGAAACATGGGAAGTGAAGGGATGGAGGCAATGTTATCGGACTAGAAGCTCAATGATTGGCTCAACACTTTGCACTCCCAAATCCCTTTTTACCTAAAAAAGAAATCAAGAAAAAGGAAAGAGCCCTGCCCAAGATGAAGTGAAGAGGGGGCTTCATGTTCATTTTCTTCATGATTTTCTTTTATTTTTATTAATAGACCTTATCTGGAATGGAGCCTATATCTTTCCGTCCATGCTTTACCAACTTCCTTTATTGGTCCTTACCAACAGACTCCGGTGAGGTAACAACTTAGCAGGGTGATAGTTCCATGCACTGACCTCATACTGAAAGGGAAAAAGGAAAAAGGAAAAAATGTTACACTTTAACTTTGCCCACTCTAGGCAATTGATAGGATTTCCTAATAAATATTGATCCACTCTCTATCTCCCTTTTATTAAAGATTTAAAAAAAAAATTATCCGAATATGCTTCTTCTGGTGTCATTTGCTTCTCTTCTGACCATTGGTGTCACTTCTGATGAAACATCAACCAAAATCATGCTTTGTCATGTGATATCCTCAAAGTTGCCTAGATTAAGGGGGATCATGCAACAATACACACAAGAACACTAAGATTACGTAATTTGGGAGGGAAAATCCAGTAGTCCACAGAACAATAAAAAGGTAAGTTCTTTCACGATTGAACAAATTAATCTTTTCACTTAAGTTTAAAGCCTCATATCTATAGGTTTCGTTAAAAAACCATGATGACAAGAAGACATGGTTGACAATCTGACCCTTACACAAAATTAAAATTTTGTCCCCATGATCCTAATTTGATTCCTTGTCAGCACAATGGAACAAGTTTTTCTATTAAAGACTGATGTAGATGAGGTACTAAGTGTTAGCCTAATTCTTAGGCTTTCCATAAGGTGGACTTATATTAATCATAGGATTTCATTGGAAATCAATTAAATTCTTACACTAAGAACCCTCTTACCATTTCCTACTCTTATTGCTTGAAAATCTTCTTTGCGTCGTTTATACCAAAGAAAAGGTAAGCAATTTTTTCCCCTCTTGAAATTGGCTGAGCCATGTAGTCTGAAAAGATGCCAATCCACTTCATTTCTAGTTTGATATCAATGTTTACCGACCAGTCGGCGTCATTGGATAATCCAAACTTGGAGTATGAGTAGATGCCAATTTGGAGTTCTGTTTGATGGCGACAATGATATTTATATTACTAGAAATCAAGGATTTGTTGTGCTGATCATGTAAACATTTACATAAATATGCTTGTTAAGCAAGATTGTGCCATTTCCTTTTCATATTGAGGCACATCCTCTCTCAATGAAAACAGAAAGTAAACAGAGTTTGAAGAACATAATTGAAAAACGTAGAATTTCGTTAGAAGGTTTACTTTCTCTCGTAAAAACAATTTAAGAGGAAGGAACATTTTTTTTTTGTGAAATATCAAGTATTAGATATCACTAAATAAAATACAAAATTGTTTAGTTATAATATTTTTACATACAAAAAGCACTAGAAACTAGTATATTACAAAATCTCTATGTACGTTGAACTAACTTGCAAGAAAGATGATTGCCTTCCCACATAAATGTTAGTATATATGCAACGCAACACACACTTTTATCCTGTATTCCAACAAATTACGATCTTACATCGTTTAATTGTCATAAGCTTTTTGCTAGTATACGTTTTTGTCACAAATACATTTATATCTTTGTCAATTCATCATAATGACTTATACTCGCAATATTCATTTGCTAATTATTCCATAAATTGATAGCATTTGACTCTAAGGTTCTGATTTTCTACTTCAAGGATCATATTGTTGTCCAGTTCCGTTTTGTTTCCGTGTTGTCTTTTCCTTCACTTGCTTCCAACCCCTAAACACAATATTAGAGTATTAAACTTCTCAATCAAACTGATATTATTCTTTCCCAATAATCTGGCAGTTGAATACAAATTACCTATCCTTTTCTGTGCATTTGGATTTGGACGAATTACCTCAACCTCGCCATTTTAAAAAGACTAAAAAAGAAACGTTTTGTAGTTTTTATTGACAGTTTTCAGACCAGAAAAAGGAAAAATGATAGTGGAATATAGGATGAAAGGGCAACCACGATTGCTGCTCTATTATATTTTTTGTTTCAGATAAGTTTGAAACTTATGAGTTAAGCAATTAGGTTTAATGGGATAATGAGAGTCATGAAACTTAAGGAGGGTCACCTTCAAGACATCATTCTCAGTCTTTCTCAATACATTTGAAAATATGACTTGAAAACCGTTTGATTAACAGCAGATGAACTTCAATTGATACTTTATAATTGAGGTAATATTTTAAAATAGTTGTAATTATTGACCCCTCTCTCGGAAACTTGAATCTTTTGGGTAGATAATAATTTATGACCACAGATAAGTGTACTTGTTTCAATCTTCTCAAGAAATTTGAAACTTGGGATGATTGTTTTCGCTTAATTGGAAAAAAATAATGTAGAAGAAAAATAACTGATATGCCTTACCAGTACCTTATGACAGTTTCTTGTGTTCCCATGGCATCTCTCTTTGTTACTTTAACTTCCAATCAGTATAAAGACTTATCCAACCCCACCGTCACCCATAGGCCACCACCAACAGCCACTCCCACACATTCAAACTACTCTTTTTTTTTTTAGTGAAAAGATAAATTGTATTAATAATTTTTTAAATGCAGATGTACAAGAGTAACCTTATATTACAAAAATCACCATATTTATAAAAAGATGGAAGTTAAGAACTTCCAAATATCACTCAAAATAATATTCTTTGAAATAATTTTATATTTTTAAATAAATAAATTCTTTCTCATACTACCTTCTTTACTTTACTTTACTTAAGAGAATAAAAATATTAATTATTTTTCTTTGAAAACCACATTCAAACCACTCTCTAGAACACAAAAACCACTCGAAGGTAAACTTCGGCTGCCGCCGTCGGTTGCCAACCAAAGCCTCCCTACCCCAAAGCACTGCCAAAGGAAAACGCCAACAGAACCCCACATCATGGTCGATTGCCTAAAGTCCAAAAGGAATAATGTATTGTAATGAAAACAGTTTAGTACTTTACCACATCACACAGAATAAAAACCATAAAAATTTAAGTGATAATGCAATTTCTGGGGAGTTCATAAATCATACTTTATAGTTGCACACTTAACTTATGGGTCTAAGTTACAGAAGCCATTGATTAGGCAAAAAGTTTAATGCGGGGTTGCTACATTGGGACATGGTTTTGCTTGGGGATGGGGGGATGGATTAACTCACCGAAAAAGAGACAGAAAGTTTTTGGTTAGAAGCGTTTGACTTCATCTTGTGCTGCATGCATGGGTTCCAAAACCCTAGGTTAAGAAACAGACAAAAAAGGCTTCACACGAGGGTTGTATACAGAAAGTTGAGTGAATTTGGAGTTCCCAGTTCGCCATTTCATCGAAAGTTCTTCACCCATTTATTAATAAGTAATTGTTTGTCGTGCTTGTAGCAAACATGGCTAGGAACTAAAGCAATGATCAAATTCTTTATGTTAAGCACAGTCATTTGAGCTTCCCATTTGGTTTCACTGCGGAATTCTTCTTAGCTAATGACAAATACGAAACTGCCCATAGTTCTTTTCGAGAAGTCACCATATCTCAAGGCAGGCCCACCTGTTCCAAGAAGTCTTTGAAATTGAGAAATTTCACATTCCAATGTCCCTAAAATCAAAGGGATTGACTTATGCCTTCTCTTTAGCTCTTACTACAATGACAAATTATGGACTGTCTTCTTAGTTCGATGTGAAGGAATATTTATACCTGGCAGAAATTCTATTTTTGGCTAATTTGTTTTTCCTCTCTTCTGTAGTTATTTTTGTTTGACCAAAAAGGAAAGAGCTAGTAAAGTTACGAGAAGAACTCAAATTATAAGTTGTCATTCCTAAAGAAAATATCAATTTTGGTGAAATTTGATTTGTATTTCACATTATCAAGATATTGGCATATTGTGTTGTTGCAAAAATGATCCATTGCACAAATTCGTTAATGCATATTAAGCCATAAGTTAAAGTTGGTCCGGATAAATCAATCCTATACCCATCATTGTTAGCAATTATTGACTCATTCTCCCCTTATTAAAGTTTCTCCAAGATAACGAAATGTAAAGTTTATAAGATCCGCACATTGTTTACACGATTGTTCATTCATTCACACATGATTATTCGCTCACAGCAATCCTCTTATCATGTTGCGTCAATAGTATCTGCATATCGGTCTCTTTGCCGCCTTCACAATTTGGGATAACATAATTGTTGGCCTAACAATGCGGCTCACCAATCCTTTATTGGGATTTCTAATGATCTTTTCTTGTTAAACTAATGCAAAATAGAATAACTATTAAATACTGTTAGAATATACCTAGCAGTATATTTAAGATATATATAAGATATGCGTAAGATATACTCACTAATTATCCACAATATGGATATGATAGTTTATATGTTTGCCCTTACTTCCAAACACACAAATTTCTACTCAATCATATGGGAAAAAAATAACACATTTACCCATTTATTGTTACAAATTCCTAATATGTGCTGTTTATATATAAAAGTATTCCTCTATTGTATAAGCTGGTTTATTAAAAAAAAGAAGTGACTCTTTCAAAAATTGTCAATCTAATAAGGAGTTCTATTGATAAATAAATCAACACCAACAACAAAAGTAATTTTTTTTTTATGAAAATATAAATTTGTATTAATAAAAAATTAGTGTACATAAGTATAAGAACATATTTTAATATTACAAAAGTTATGAAAATTATGAAAAGATGAAATTTTAAAATAATATTTTTTAAAAAAGATTTTGTATTATGAAGTAAAAAAGTAATTATTTTGAAAGAGGTTGGCTCCTGTTTTGGCCGGCATATTTTTATCAATTGGATGTTTCTTCTCTTCTTCGTTTAGAAAAAGAGAGAGGGCGTGTGTAGCTTTGCTCAGCCTGCCAAGTGTATGAATAAACCAGTGGTGGGTAGAGTTTAGCTGCCCTAATTAGGAAGTTTCACGGATGCCCTTTCAAAGGGTCAAATGGTTTTTAACTCTATTTTTAAAAGCATTAAGTGACCCAGGTTGGACCCACTTTCTCTAATTATCAATCTTAAACACTTATTGGGGAATCTTTAATAGTCCGAAATGTCTCCCTCAACATGTCACGTGTTCATGTATAGCACTAGAAATGAAAGGCATAGAAGCTCTGAGAAGAATGGAATGGAAATGGAATTTTCAGGTCCAGGACACAAAATTTCATGTTTCCCTTAATTGGACTTTCAGAGTATCTTCTCAGAGCATGAACTCGAGCTTTTTTATATTGGAAAGATTACTTTAGAGAAAACTCAAAACATTATTTTATGACGTGGAAACCTGGCTTGTCATCTTGCATTTGTTTCTGTGACAATTGAAGAAGATGAAGTGTGAAAACAATTTGATATATTTTTTTATTTTTGAATTCTTGGAGGTTGCTGATTTTATAGTCTTCGAGAACCTTGGTTTGGATAGCGACCCCCATCCCATGATAGGGTTCACGAAGGCCAAGCATGAAAAGTTCCATAAATAGGTTCCTCTCAACCATGTTTCCTAAGCAAGCTTAGCTTCAGTATCGTGATCTTCGAGTAAACACTCCATTAAACTTGGCCGAAGCTCCTGAACCAGAGCCCCTCTCAGGAGGCACAAGTGGCTTTGAACAGAGCTAAACGTACGGCGCACTGGTTTTTCTTGATCATATTAAGCACCCTTGAGATAGTCGCCCGGAAGGGTTCTTGCTTGCAGCCGGCAAGACAAATTATTGAAGTCGAATAATCTCCGGCGACTCGGTCAAGATTTTGTTTTCAAGTGGAAGAATGGAAGGGAAGAACGACGTTGACAAGGTTGATGATGTGATGTTGCCGGGCTTTAGGTTTCATCCCACAGACGAGGAGCTTGTTGGGTTTTATCTCAAGAGAAAGATTCAGCAGCGATCTCTTCCAATTGAGCTGATTAAGCAAGTGGATATTTACAAGTACGATCCATGGGATCTTCCAAGTAAGATAGTTCATCCCTGTGCGTGGATTTTTCTTTCCGAAATCTGAATAAATCTATTTGTTGTTGCTTATCATCCTGTTTGTTTTCCATGAAAAGGGCTGTCGGCTACCGGAGAGAAAGAGTGGTATTTTTACTGCCCAAGGGACCGGAAATACAGGAATAGCGCACGGCCAAACCGGGTGACCGGAGCTGGGTTTTGGAAAGCCACCGGAACTGACAGGCCTATTTACTCCTCCGACGGCTCCAAATGCATCGGTTTGAAGAAGTCTCTTGTCTTCTACAGAGGCAGAGCCGCCAAAGGTATCAAAACTGATTGGATGATGCATGAGTTCCGGCTTCCTTCTCTCTCAGACTCAGCCCCGCCGAAGAAGTTCTCAGACAAAAACTTTCCGGCGAATGTAAGTTTCGTGTTGTTTATGTACTGAAGATTTGGATTCTTTCGCACTACATCATGGATACTAAACCAATGATTTCTCGTTGGAACCACAGGATTCATGGGCAATTTGCAGGATTTTTAAGAAAACGAACTCCATGGCACAAAGAGCCCTTTCTCACTCTTGGGTCTCTTCACTTCCAGAATTTTCAGTGTCGGACATGTTCACTCAAGCCACTCACTGCCCTCAGTTCACTTCGGAGAACATCTCTTGCACAACTGAAATTGGTTCGGCGATCCAGTTTTCCGGTAATAATGACTTGGAACCGGTGTCTACATCCTGTTTCTCTGCTTTCGACGTTCCTTCTTATAAGCCCATCAATCCCGTAGTCTCCAAGCCTCACATATTCCCTCTTTCCAACGGAGACCTTCCGAACTGCTTCACGTTCTCCCCACCGGAAGTCTCAGGATCCACCAAGTGTACAGTTGACACTTCTTCCTTATTCTTCAACGCGGCCGGAATCGGTGACGTGAGTAACGGTTCCGAGACCATAGACTCCGACGGGCCACAGCAGCAGTTCAGTGGCTTCTCGATCAGCTTGCCACAAGAGATGCACGAAAACATGGGCACCGGAGCAGGAGCGGGTGAGGCCGGCGTCGGGGAGAACTCAGGTGAAACCCAAAATAACCAGTGGGGAACAATGCGGTCGATAGGTTTTCCCTTCAGTTTGCCATCCAACGATGCTTGGAAGCCTAATCTGCCATGGGATTCACCCCCCTGTCCCAGTGAGATGTCCACCACCTATTCCACAAGCAAATGCTATACTTAACAGAAAGAAGAACTGGACAAAAAAGCAGCCTGTTGTAGCTCTGAGATTGTGTTCATCAGTGATTGTATAGTTTCATATATTCCATTTATATATGTCAAGTAAAAGATTGCCTTTCTCTTTTCTTCTTCCCTTTCCTTCTTTCTACTTCAAACCATCTTAAGGTATTATTAAACTGAATAAAAGTAGTGAACCAAAAGCACCAGAAGGGATCTAGCAATGCCAGTAAACAAAAATGTGTGCTAGTTTGGTGGTTCTGGTGCCGACTTATAGTGTGGACATTAATGGGAAAGAGAGAATTCGTCTAAGATCCAACACGTTTTGACGTGAGAAGACTGATAAAAACAAGGCTCGTCGTAATCAATACACCTTGGTCGTGCAAGAAAATTTAATTTTTACTCAAGTTCATTCGAGAGTTGTAGTTCATTTCTTCATATATGAAATATTTGTAAATAAGATTTAGGTAATGTAAAACAACTTGAGTCACCCTTAATGCTTTCTCACGACTGATATGGTTTTTATTTATTTATTTTATTTAAGAAATGAAGAGAAGATACTAACAAGTTTTTATTAATAATATCAAGACTAGGCATAATAGTTATATCTTAACCACTACAAAAATAAAATTGATGCAGCGAGTGTTATAATCCAAACAATTAAAATAAATAAAACAAATGAAAAAAATTACAAAGGACAACATATATGCTTAAACTTATACGTAAACCTATAATTGCCTAAACTCAACTAATCCTTTTTGAATGCATTCCAACATAAGTGCAACAATGAACCTTGATCTATAACCTGCACATTTTGGACTTGATAGCCAAAGTTTGCTAGTTTATCTACTACTGAATTCCATTCCTTGTATATATGATTGATGATAGTTTGAGGAGGAAGAATAATATAGACTCTTACAAATTACTATAAGCTATGAGTTTTATTTATGGAAAGTGTTATTTTCTAAACTTAAACTATGATATCATATTAACCAACTTAATTCTTATTTGAGAGTAAAGAGGCCATTATTCTATGTATAGAATATTCTCAAATAAGATAATATGAGACAACTTACTATACTAGAAGTTGAGAAATGTCAAGATCAGCATATTGGACAGTATTAACTATGCAATCTACTGGCATTGGACTTATTCTTGTTAGTGTTTCATTTTCTTTTTCATGCTTTTTTCACCTATTCAAAATCCACCAAAGTCTTCTGTCCTGCTTGGGCCACAGACGAGGGAAGGCCACGCAATAAACCAAAGCCTTCATTGAGATCATCTAGGTTTATGAACAAGTATCCACCTGATCTTTTTCATCCTTTCTTGAGAAGTTGAGAAATGAAACTGACACCTCCCGATGGATGCTACAGAGTTCGCTTTCCTCGTTGAAATGAAACTGACACCTCCCGATGGATGCTACAGAGTTCGCTTTCCTCGTGATTCCCATTCTGCAATATTAGCCCTTGAAAATCAGGACCGAACTTAAGATTGAAGAATTTTTCACTTGAATCGTCTCCTCCCCTAATAAAATCTCTTAAAATTTTTCACTTCTATCCTTAGATCCTTAACAGATTAAAACAAGAATTCAAATTCAAATTGGAAGAATGCTTATTTATGACTTTTAAGTAATTTAAGAGATGCTTAATGTTTGGTAGTTCAACGGCATTTGAAGGACCTATCATATAAGAGATGAGGTTCGAATAGTCTCCTACCCTAATAAAATCTCTTAAAATTTTCACTTCCATCCTTAAATCCTTAACAGATTAAAACAAGAATCCATTCCATCCCGTTTTTAAAATCCTTTTATAAAATCCATAACAGGTCAAAACTAAAATCCATCCCATTCGCTTTTTAAAATCTTTAAAAGATTAAAACCAGAGTCCATGGCCGTTTAATGCGTTTGCGGGGCCCAAAACATGAAATGGCGGTGCGACGACAAACCGAACGGGGACCCAATCCGACGGTCCAGATCACGTCATTGATAGTCACGACGCTAACACCTTTCGAACTTCCGAAATAATCTTCCGCAGACTGAGCCTGTGGACTCCCAGTGTGTCCACGTCCACGGATCTCTTCCCACGTGTTCATCTGTCTTTGCTTCTGTACGACCATCACCCGGCTCTACCTGAACTGTTGTGTACCTTATGCACACGGTATCTATCTACCTCTATTAGAAGTTTAATTAAATTCTTCATTAGATTTACATCCCATATATTAATCCTCCTCTCCACCCCCAACGCTGGTACACACTCATCCTCTGTTCCTCATCATCACCATCATCATCATCATTATCCTCAGCGTTGTAGACCTTGATTAAACAGTAGAGCCTGAGAAAAAGACCAGGTGAAGAAAGAAGAAGAAGCCAAGCCCTAAATTGTTGTAGATTCCCATAGAGATACAGGTCTTCAGGTGCTGAAGACCGATTGAAAGAACTGTTACTGGTGCCGTAAAATCATTAAAATTCCTGATTTTTTTCATGACGTTGTATTCTTTGGCTTTAGCTGATCTTATATTTTGTCTCCGTGTTCTCCTGTGAAATTGTTTGTATGTACCTAGACTTATATATGTTTCTGTATGTGATAACATGAACAGACTCTTCTGTTTTTGCTGTAATGCTTAAATGTTTTGGACGTGATCGCGTTTGTTTTGGTGGAAGAGATTCTTTTTGAGGGTTTTTTCGGGTTATCGGTTAAAAAAAAAAAAACTGTGTTTTTATTCATCGGTTATGTTTTTAGTTTTCTTCTATGATTGTTCCAATTATTCTACTCTCATTCGTTGGTTCCTTTAATGGCACGGAATCGGTGGCGTATGAGAAATTCGCATTCTGAGGATTGCTTTGAGCTTCCTGGATTCTTTGGTACTCGGAGTGTTAATTTCTTCTCTTTCTCTATCTAAAGGAAAGTTTCAAGTTGGAAAGAAGGAATTTTTGCTGATCATCATTTTCTACTTCTCATTTCGATTTTTATTTTTCTTTTCGTTTTCACATTCTTGTCATTAGGGTCTGTAAAATGCTGACGATTAGGTTTTGAGGGGTTTGGAAGTCTATGATTTTCATGGTAATTTGTTGATAATTATTTAATTTAATTGAGGGCAAGTGCTGTCTAGAACCTCTTGATTCTAGGTTTGATACCCAAAAGTGCCTGAGTTTATATAAAAAAAAAAAATGAAACAAAACTATCTTCATGGTAACTTACACGAGACCTATTGATGTCTTTCGAGGCTTATGTTCTTGTTTAGCGCCATACATTCTAGTGAGATTCTTTCGCTCCCAATATGAGATTGTTGATCGTTGTGGAGATTGCTGATCGTTCAACAAGATCCTCTAAGTGAAGCTAAGATTCCTAGATTGACTTTTGGCCAGAGCAAGCCGCATGATTTTTCCAATCCTGCTTCTAGAAATCAAAATCCACAAAGCTTAGCGAATATCTTGATGACTGCTTTTCATGTTGTTCACCTACAAAACGAAAAGTAAAAAATAAAAAAAGACTTGGGTAGAAGAGATCAAATAAAGAACTTGACATTCAACAGAAATTTTTCTGTGAGAGTTGGAATACAAACTTGAACTGTCTAACTTGACTGTTTGAGAATGGGATGGCGACAACAATAGAATATCGGTACGAAGCCAGATTGAAAAACCATGAAATTGTGTTCAGCGGAGCCAGTTTCTAGGAATTGCACCAAAACTCTGTAATCATTCATTTGAAAAAAACATGCAAATCACCGTTTCTAACCGGAAATTTGTATTCATTTCCTATCCATATAACTCCTCCAATTCTTTTTTTTTTTTTTTTGGAGTGACTCTTCTACCTTGTTAGGCGCCATGAGCAATAATATCTACATGAGCTTGAAGGTTAGGAGAAGACACCTAGACAAACCAGAATGATATCCTTGCCCATCAATAGCTAAAGCAACCCCAAGGCCGTAGGGATACTTACCTCCTCTTAGGGCTTTGCGTTCTCTCATGGTTTTACTTCCTCTTCTTCGACAACTTTTGGGTCTCAGAAGGGAAAGTGTACTACGGGTTGTTACTACGAAAGGATTGAAGGTACCACAAGACAACAAGTATAAGGCTGGGCTTTCCTGCTTTGTGCATACATTATCTCCGTCAGTATGTTTTTTGCATGTGCATATCTTAAAACAAAGAAAAAAATGAGAATCAGAACTCTTAGAAATGGGACCGGTAGCGGAGGATGATGGGAAAATCTTTACCCATCATATTATTTTGTGGGTTCAACGATTATCTATCTATCAAACATATATATCTATAATAATATAGTGCTACTTCATATAACTTTAATATTATTATGTTGACAAACATATAGTTCAGTTGGTAGCTCATGTTGCTTTGAATCAAAAAGTCCCAAGTTTGACAATCCAATTAAGCCATGTTACATTCGTAATGATCAAATGTGAAGATTAAAAACACACACAAGAGATATAAGAGAAAAACAATAACAAAGATGGAGAAAAGTTGGATTTGGTGGGCATAGAGATTTCTTGTTCATGTGATAAAGAGAAAAATAGATATAAAACGAAAATGAAAAGAAAAGACTTATAATAAAACAAGCATTATATCCTCCATAAATCACAAGTTATACATATTACTGGATCTTATGTCAATAGAGAGAAATCATCTACTTACAGAAATCTTGGTATCTCAACAAGAGATGCAAAAGTGCTAACTATTCCAACAACAACACCCACATGGTAAAGAGAAAAATAGATATGATATGAAAATGAGAAGAAAAGACTTATGATAAAACAAGCATCATATCCCCCACAAATCACCAGTTAAGTAACTGGACCTTACGTCAACAAAAGGAAATCATTTACTTATAGAGATCTTAGTATCTCAACAAGAGATGCATAAGTACCAACTATTCCAACTATAGAACCAACTAGAATTAAACCCCCCAGGGCCATCATCTCACATCCAAATCTCTTATAGGTCCCTGAAATCTTCAAGTAGCATAAGCATGGAAGTATGATCGAACCAGTGACACTTAAAAAAGCTCCAGCCAGGGATATAAAATATGCAAAATAAGGGACAACCAGGGCAACAGTAGCACTGCTGAATACAAATAAGGAACTGGTTAAAAGGCCAAAGATCTTTTTGTTGAATGGGCGTGAAAACCGACTTTTCACAGCATTGACAACAGGAGTAACATTTACCCAATATTTGGCTATAGGAAGGACCAAGGTTGTGTATATTGCCACTCTTGCGCTGACCTTTTCAGTTGGGAGGTTTAATGTTATCTGTGATTGAACGTTTGTCCCAAACATCAAGTAACCGATAACAGCCATTGAAGCATAAGAAATGGTGCATAAGGTAAAGCATACAAGCAAGACCTGCAATGAAAAACATCAAAGCCGAAGTGAGTAACTGAAATAGTAGGATTTTGTCTATTTTACTATGAAAGTTACGAAATTGAAGTGGAATTTGACTTACATTAGAAAATTGGCGTTTGTTTCTCATAGAAGTGTAAAGTGTAGGGAAAACAGGAAGGGAACCATAACAGAAGGCATATAAGCTAAGTGTTGTAGGGAGTCACCCAAGTTAAGAAGTATTCCCTTTTGATGAAATCCAATTCCATCAAATGCACCAGTCCATAAGATTGAGCAGAGGATGATAACAGAAGCAAAAGCCCCACTAGCAGAGATATACGAGAGAAGGCTCAGGTCATCCAACCAAACCGAAGGCAAAATCAAGAGGGCCTGTATTATTACAAACATATGTTTTCCTCCAATTCTTATGCCTGCCACTTCAAATCCAGCATTGGGAAACAAATAGTACAAGTTATCCCCTTCTAAAATCAGTAAACCAGTGGCAACCAGAAAGAGCTGCATGTACATAACTACTGACAACAGTATTCGTCCCTTGTTCCCAAATGCACGGTTGCCTATGTCAGGATAACTTCTGATATCTGAATCCATTTCCATACATCTTTGCATTTACAGCCCTGAGTAAAACATCGCAATCCCGATGACAAATAGAAGTATCAGGCTCAACCATCCCCCTGGTGATAATGCATTTGGAAGGGACAATATTCCAGCTCCTGAAAACAATATATGGGGAGAGAATTAGGCATAACATTACTATATGCTTGAAATAGTAATTTACTATGATCTAAAAAATAAATGAACTCATCATGTCAACCAACTTAAATCTTTTAGCTTAATAGTTGGATTCGTTATAATTAATATTAGAATCAAACCTTATGTCATGAGTTCAAATCTCAATGGAGTATGCCTAGAATAATCTTAACTAGGTCCAAAATACTAAGAGGGAGGCGAGAGAAGGAAGAGACTTTGTATGCTAACTAGAGTGTGCCATTAAGGATGTTGGATTAGAAGCATGATAGTTTAAAAAGTAATTGGGCTCATTACATAATGAAACCTAATTACTTGGACTAGCTCTTAAATATAAAGTAGTGAGAAAAGATGAGTAGTCCTTAAATATAAAGTAAATTCTGAATAGCATGAGATGAAGGAAAATATTAAAAAACTTATTAATCAATTTAAAAATTCACTCAAAAGTTAATAGAATTTATTATCATATAAACAAGATTCTTAACATATTTTTTAGCAACATAGGATTCATTATCTTCATTTGAATATGTCTTCTTGTCATAATGATTAAATTATTAGTTTAAATTAATTAGAGCTCATAAGGGTATTAAGAAAATCATGACTTTAATATCATGTTAAGATGTTTATCATTTAATTCAAAAATCGACTTGAAAGTAAGTAGAAACTATTATTACACAAACATAATTCTTGATATAATGCTTATCAATATAAGACTCATTTACCATATCTTAACATAAAGAAAAAAACCTGATAATGCATTGAGTCCGTTGAAACAGGTCCCAAAAAATGACGTCGCACTGTTAGTACTTGGGGGCTTCATGAGATAAAGAGAGATCTAAACCGATGGCAAAGCCACTGAAGGACGAGGGAACCTCCAATTGAAGGTGTTTAAGTTTCAACTGCTCATGCAAATCAGCGATTATCAGATTGTCTAAGGGAACAAAGCTTCAAGCTACATAAACATGGGCACGATTTCTCTTGCATTCGCTACCCTAGCAGCCCCCTCTTGTACACTTTTTTCCTCCATAATTTCCGCTCGCTGTAGTCGTACTCACTTCACATCACGGTTCCATCAAGCTTTTGCTTTTCTTCACGTCCACCGGCGCAGTTTCACAATCTGGAGACGAGTGGCAGCCAGCACACCATGTATGACTTTCACGTTATTTTAACATATTAAACATTCATTTAAAATATGTGATAAGACAACATATAAAATACGTAATATTTGATATATTTCAAATCTTGTTTACAAGAAAATACATTTTACATTCTTACCATCCAAGAAAATATTTAACTTTCACATTATTTTGACATATGAAACAAGATTCACGGTTTTCCTTAAAATGCGTGATTAGACAAGAATTTATTAGCCAATCATACATTTTTACATATAAAATACACAATATATTAGTGTAACAAATATGTTAAATTTCAATATATGTTTCATATGTCAATGAAACATGAAAGTTAAACTTTAACTTGTATGGTAAGAGTGTAATTTTTGGACTCATTAGAAAAACCACTTTTCTCCATTATTGTGAAGGAGAAAGAGAAGTGGTACCCACCACAATAATGAGTTTGCCTATCATGCGCATATATATATCACAAGACTTGATAGTATAAAAATAGTTCAATTAATCACTTATTATTTAGGTTTAAAAAATAATATTTAGAAAATTTTAGAATTCATACAAACACATGAGAAGTGTTTATTTAATGTATTTACAATTTTTGTGTGTTTATATGTGAATCTATATATATTCAACTATACATCTCTACTACTATATTTTGACATTAAAAAAGAAATCATACATTTTTACAAATAAAATACCTAATATATTAATGGAAGACATATATATTAAATTTTAATATATTTCAAATCTTGTTTATAAGAAAACACGTTTTCACCTTTATTATGTAAGAAAACATATAACTTTCATGTTATTTTGACATATGAAATGAGATTCATGTTCTTCTTTAAAATATGAGATAAGACAATAATTTATTAGACAACCATATGTTTCTACACATAAAATGCATAATATATTACTATAATGCATATATTAAATTTAATACATGTTTCATGTGTCAAATAACATGAAAGTTGTACGTTTTCTTATATGGTAAGAGTTTAATTTGTGGGCCCATTACAAGAACAACTTTTCTTCCATTAGTGTCAAGGGGAAAGAGAGGTGATACCTACCTTATTAATGAGTCTGCATATCATGTATATATATATATATATATATATATATATATCACAAGACTTATAGTATAAAAATAGTTCAATTAATCACCTATTATTTAGGTTTCAAAATTGATATTTAGAAAATTTTAGAACTCATATAAACACATGATAAGTGTTTATTTAATGTATTTACAGTTTTATTTACAATTTTTGTGTGTTTATATGTGTGAGTCTATATATATTCAACTATACATCTCTAATCCAAAGCTTAGAAAAAAAAAACTTGAGAAACGACAAGCTTAAAAATATTTCCAAAGCTTTTTATAAAAATAAAGTATAGTAAAAGAGATATATAACTGAATATATATAGACTCACACATATAAACACAAAAAAATTGTAAATAAACAATAAATAAATAAATGTATTAACCTTACTATAGAACTTCAGCTAAATGAAAGATAATATCCTTTGATCCTAATATTGAAGTATTGAATTGGCTCATAACACAAATGATTGGTTTTTGGCTGAACAAAATATCTAAGAGGATAGCTAAGAAGAAAACTAAACGCTTCAACACTAGCTTAAATCTTCCAAAAACTAGAAGCATTCAAATCATATCTATTTGCAAACAGATGTTCTTAGGATATTTGCCAAGGAATCGACTTGGCAATCTCTGGCTGCTTTGCCACTCGCATGAAGCTAAGAAGCTAGAAGTAGGGCATTGTAGATAAAATGATTGGCGTGGGGCAAGTTTCTAGATAGATGATAAGAAATTCTCACGCTTATTATCTCATGCAAGAGGCTGAAAGAAAACCATGATGGAATTGACAATAGTTTATATTGATAATTTGTATCTGTTCCCGATTCTTCTCGATAAACAAGAAATTTTGTTGAAGAGAAACGATTAACATATCATTGAATCTTTTTCACAAAAAGGCCCCAGTCATCAGCTAGGAATAGCTGTACAGTTTATGAACAACCTAACAGTTCACGGATTGGTTCCTAGTGACTTTGGACTTAAGTTTTGAGTTCAACCTTTCTTATACCCAAAGTAGTGTGTGGATGTATTGCTACTTTACGTAACTCCAATAAGGTTGGGAGAATAACACGCATCATGCAATAAATGCATACACCGCAAACATAAAAGAACATTAGAAATTCACATAAGATCATGTTTAAAAGGCAGCAATTTCTTACTTTTTTTTGAATCTTTCATAGATTAAAGAGTTAACTCTGAAGTGGTCGTTGTTTCCGAATCCTTAAACGCCTGCAACTTAGACCTTTGAAATTCACAGCTCAACATGTTTATCTTCACCCAGACAATAACTTGAAAACTAACTTCGCAATCCTTACGTCGGATGGCTATTTCAACTGCAAATACACGTAACTCCTGTCACTACTATGCTATCGGTGCCGACCCAACGCAAATTGCTTACGAACTGTTGTATCTTTGTAAGTTGCAGCTCAACAAGTTTGTGTTTGACGTCTCTAATTTTTCTTGAGATGAAATACCCAATAATGAAACATTGGACTTACCCATAAAAGTGGTAAGCACTATGGAATCACAAGTTACGGGTGGTTCAAGAATTTATCTTATAATCACCAATCGTCTTCCCAACCTATCTTACATTCTACATTTGCATAAATAAAAGCCATTCTTAAATTGTATACTTGAAGTCTCTATTTTTGCATGAAACGATTCAATTTGATGTTGTGCTTCATTTGTACAATGCTGTTTTATCCATGGTAAACGACTTTGCGATTTGGGCGTTATTGTTAAATTGAAAAAAAAAAAAGGAATTATAAGAGAAAAACAATGGAAAGATGGAGAAATTTTTTTTTTTTGGTTGAAAATAGAGATTTCTTGTTCCATGCACCACCTATTAAAGAGAAAAATTAGATATGGTGTAACGACGATAAGAAAGAAAAAAGATTAAACAAATTAAGCATTACATCCTCCAAATCACCAGTTAAGTAATTATTTGACCTTACCTCAACAAAAAAGAAAACCTTGCTCACAGAGATCCTAGTATCTCTACGAGAGATGTATAAGTACCAACTATTCCAATTACAGAACCCGTTACTACCATACTCCATAGAACCACCATTTCACATCCAAATCTCCTATAAGTACCAGAAATCTTCAAGTAGCATATGCATGGCAGTATGATCGAGCCTGTGACACTTAGAAATGCTCCAACCAGGGACATGAGATACGCAAAAAAGGGAATAACTAGGGCCCACAGTAGCAGTGCCGAATACAAATAAGGAACCAATTAAGAGGCCAAATATCTTTTTGTTGGATAGGCTTGAAAACCTACTTTTGACAGCATTCGCAATCGGAGTAACCATCACTCCGTATTTGGCTATAGGAAGGACCAAGGTGGTGTATATTGCCACCCTTGCGCTAAACTTATCAGTTGGGAGGTTTAATGTTATCTGTGATTGAACACTTGTCCCAAACATTAAGTAGCCGATAATTGCCATTGAGGCATAACTAATGGTGCATAAGGTAAAGCATACAAGCAAGACCTGCAGTGAAAAAACAGCAAAGCCGAGGTGAGTAACTTAAACAGTAGAATCTTGCCGATTTACTATAAAAGATTAAAGTGCAAAAAGATTATCTCTTTTACTTACACTGGGGAACTGGCGTTTGTTTCTCATGGAAGTGTACAATGTAGGGAAGACGGGATGGGCACAGTAACAGAAGGCATACAAGCTAAGAGTTGTAGGGAGTCCATCCAAATTAAGAAGTATTCCCTTTTCATGAAAGCCAATTCCATCAAATACACCGGTCCATAAGATCGAGAAAAGGATGATAGCAGAAGCAAAAACACCGCCAGCAGAGATATAGGAGAGAAGGCTCAGGTTATCCAACCAAACAGAAGGCAAAATCAAGAGGGCCACTATTATTATGAACATCTTCTTTCCTCCAATACTTATGCCTGCTACTTCAAATCCAGCGTTGGGAAACAGATTGCACAAGTTATCCCCTTCTAAAATCAAGAACCCCGTTGCAACCAGAAAGAGCTCAATGTACATAACAACTGATACCAGTAGTCGTCCCTTGTTCCCAAATGCACGGTTGCCTATGTCAGGATAAGTTCTGATATCTAAATCCATATCCATGCATCTCTGTATCAACAATCCCGAGTAAAACGTTGCAATCGCAATTACAAATAGAAGTATCAAGCTCAACCATCCCCCTGATGATAATGCATATGGCATTGATAGTATTCCGACTCCTGAAAATAATGTATAGAGAGAGAATTAGGCATAACATGCCTCTTATACTTGAGGAAATGTTAATGGAACCTGACTACCTACTTTAACTAGTTCTTAAATATAAAATACAAACTAGACAATAGATGACTAGTACCTAAATATAAAGTAAAATCCGAATGGTGTGGGGCAGGGAAAAGAAAAGAACCTGATAATGCATTAAGTCCGTTGAAACATGTCTTGAAAAAAGACGTCGTGCCGGCAGTGTTTAGGTCACCGTTATGTTCATTGTCATCATGCATGAAAGGCTCGGTAAGCGAAACCCCATTATGGTGCTCAGCCTCCATCGCAGAGATAAAGAGGGATCTAAACCGATGGCGAAGCCACTGAAGGATAATATTTAAAAACTAGAGCTAATCCTCAGACAGGAGGTGCTGAGTTTCAACGGCTCATACAAATCAGCATGATCAGATTTGCTGAGGGAACAAATATTCAAGCAACGTTTTGATCACAGACATGCTGTAAATACTCTCATCAAGAACAAATACAGCAACTCTTTTCAACGAAAAACCATGCCAATTCTTTGGGGCATTCTCTTCACTAATAGTTCTATTATTCGCACTTTTCTCATATTCACTTCGCGTGACAGTCCAGTCAAGTCTGGGTTTCCATTTCTGACAGTTATCGAATCAGTACACTAACACGGCGAGAAAGTGCAGCCAGCTCGCCATCTAACTTTCATCTTATTTCAACACACCTAACAGTAACAGCACCTGCACGAACCAACAACCAAAATGAACACTAACACAATAACTAGCAGCTAAAGACTAAAGCCTGAATACATCCTCCAACAGCCGCATCTCCATCTGCAAAAAGTAGGGGTGGTAGCCAGAGATAGATTGGGTCATTCGAAACCGGGTCAATAACCCATGCTATAACATAAACTACATCAATTCGTGGCGACCCTACACGCTGCTTTGTTTAACAAGCATATCACCCTTCCTTCTTTTCCCAGTTCACCGACACCAAACACGAATAATTAAAAGCCCTAGAAATGAATGCCGTAGCGTCCCCTAGAGGCCTAGAAATGAATGTCGTATCATCCCCTAAAGGCCTAGAAATTAATGCCGGACTCTTTCCTATACTTTCCATATCATCGATCCCTGAGCCTGTGGTCCTCCTCTGAGTCCTGGGGAGGTTGAATCATTAGTAAAGATATCCATGTACAGTAAATCCGATCAATGGGTTGCAATCAGATAAAGGAAAAGTGAGATTTGGGGAAGAATAACGGGATTCCACTGCACATTTCCTCGTTAGACATCCAAGATGATGTCTCATCAAAGAAACCATGCAACGAGACCTGTGCTTTATTGGTGGCGGGATCAATACATCTCTACCCTTCCTTCTGCTCATCGTACTCAGTAATGAATGCAGGACTCTTTCTTACACTTCCCGTATCATCGATCCCTGAGCCTATGGTCCTCCTCTGAGTCCTGTGGGAGGTTGAATCATTAGTAAAGATATCTGTAACGAACCCAACCATTGAGCCAAAAGGCCTAAGCCTGTTGGCATGGCGGGTTCAATTACCTTTAGGATCGTAACATTCCACCACGCTCCGCAGCCGACGTCCCGATGGCCCACTCTATGATGGCTCCACATTGGCCCCATGCGTTTAGGTGCCCCTTCGGCCCATGACGTTTTCTGCCAAGTAGCCCTTTTCGTAGGTTGCCTCTTTCGTGGTTTGAACTCCGGATGTGGGGTTTGGCTCTGATACCAAATGTAACGAACCCAACCATTGAGCCAAAAGGCCTAAGCCTGTTGGCATGGCGGGTTCAATTACCTTTAGGATCGTAACAATATCCATGTACAGTAAATCCGATCAATGGGTTGCAATCAGATAAAGGAAAAGTGAGATATTTGGGGAAGAATAACGGGATTCCACTGCACATTTCCTCGTTAGACATCCAAGATGATGTCTCATCAAAGAAACCATGCAACGAGACCTGTGCTTTATTGGTGGCGGGATCAATACATCTCTACCCTTCCTTTTGCTCATCGTACTCAGTAATGAATGCAGGACTCTTTCTTATACTTCCCGTATCATCGATCCTTGAGCCTGTGGTCCTCCTTTGAGTCCTGGGGGAGGTTGAAACATTAGTAAAGATATCCATGTACAGTAAATCCGATCAATGGGTTGCAATCAGATAAAGGAAAAGTGAGATATTTGGGGAAGAATAACGGGATTCCACTGCACATTTCTCGTTAGGCAACCAAGATGATGTCTCATCAAAGAAAACATGCAATGAGATGTATGCTTTATTGGTGGCTGGATCAATACATCTCCAACTTTCCATCTGCTCATCGTACTCAGTAATGAATGCTGTAGCGTCCCCTAAAGGCCTAGAAATGAATGCCGGACTCTTTCTTATACTTTACGTTTCATCGATCCCTGAGCATGTGGTCCTCCTTTGAGTCCTGGGGGAGGTTGAACCATTAGTAAAGATATCCATGTACAGTAAATCCGATCAATGGGTTGCAATCAGATAAAGGAAAAGTGAGATATTTGGGGAAGAATAACGGGATTCCACTGCACATTTCTCGTTAGACCATCAAGATATGTCTCATCAAAGAAAACATGCAACGAGACCTATGTGTTGAAGGTTGAAGATTTTATATTTATGTTATCATATATTGCGCCTAGAATAAGGCCCAATATATTTTTTTATATTATGAGATATTAGGGTTTCCCTTGTATAAGCCTCATTTATGTTTATATATAGTCTCTTAGGTTAACATGTAAATCATAATAGCTGCATATTAAGAGTTCTTCTCTCTACGGCTTTGTTTTATCTTGTAACTAGTTTTGGTTTTGCTTGATCAGTAAACAAGTTTTTGTTCCAAACATACAAGAGTTCATCAAATTCTTCATGGTATCGAGAGCCAACGACTTTGTTGGATTCTTTGGTTAGTTTTTGTTCACGGTGCCGAGCAAACAATTTTGGATTTCTAGTGCTTTGTCTTTGTTATACGGTTTTCTCTCTCCGAACTAAAGAGAAAGGTACCGTGAGTGAAGACTTGGCTGCCTTTATTTTTCTTCATACCTTTTCTCTCTCCGATTTCAAGAAAAGGTGCACTTGGTTTTCTCTCTCCACAATAAAGCAAAAGGTGCGGGATTGGCTTTCTCCAAAAAAAAGGTACACTTGGTTTTCTTTCTCCAAAAGGGTACACTTTGTTGCCGCCTAGTTTTGTCTTTTGCTTTGTGGGTTTTCTGTCTCTTCGACACTACACCGGATCAAACAAATTTGACTTTATCGACTACACCAAGCAACCACACGATCTTTGGTATTTTTTCCTCTTTGCTTCCGCACTTTGTGACTATTTTGGTTTGCTGTTGTGATTTGGATACTTTGTCAAATATTTGTTTTTCTCTTAGATATTTCCTGGTACGAGTAGTTTGGAGACTTCTTTGGTTTCATCATGGCTACTGAGTCAGATCCTCTTCAACCACCGGTTACTCCATATGTTGCTCCTCATGCTCGAAAAACTCACCAAGAGAAGGGGAATCAATCAGGTTCTAAATCGGATCATCATGAGGGTTATGTTTCCCCAATTCTGATCATCACAGACCCGAATGATCCCCTATATCTACCACCCGATGATACTAGTGGAGCTCCTTTGGTTGATTTTAAACTCAATGGCTCTAGTAATTATGCTGTTTGGAGTCATGCTATGAAACTTACTCTTCTCTCTAAGAACAAGTTGGTATTTGTGGATGGCAAATACCCTGCTCCGACTGAAAATTCACCTTATTTGCCTATCTGGGAGCATTGTAATGCAATTTGTCTTTCTTGGATCCTTAACTCGCTATCTGGGCAACTCCATGAGGGCTTAATCTACACAGTTAGTGCTGCTGATCTCTGGAAGGAGCTCTGTACTCGTTACAGCCAGGTCAACCCGACCCGAATCTATGACCTTTTGAATGAATTAAGCTCCACAAAGCAATCGGGTGGATCAATTGCTTCTTATTTTCATCGCTTGAGAGCACTATGGGATGAGTATGCAGCATTGATGGCTCTGGATTCACCGAAAATGTCTAAAACTGACGGTTGGAAACTTCATCAAGAACGCATAAAGTTTTATCAATTCTTGAAAGGACTAGATGATCGCTTTTCTCATCTTAGAGACCATATTTTGCTCATGAGGCCACTTCCTGACGTTTTGCAAGCTTACTCCATCGCCAACAATGCCAAATACCGATATGGAGGTCCAGAGAAGACAATTGGTGATTCTCAGGCTTTTACGTCGACATATGGGACCGATGCAACAAGCTGGTCTGCATTTGAGCTATTTGTTGCAACACCAGGGCCTAAGCGATCAACTGGGACAACACCTCTGTATAACGAAAATGACACATCATTTTCGCTCAAAGTAGGGCAAAATGATACATCATCTAGGGTTTCTGGCAAACCCAAATGTGAGCATTGTGGACGAAAGGGGCACCGTAAGGAAAGTTGTTATTGTCTTAAAGGACCACAATGTGAGCATTGTCAGCTTTTTGGACATAAGAAGGAAGCTTGTTACAAGCTTAATGGCTATCCCTCATGTCACAAGAATTTTACTAGTAATTCTACTGTCAATTTGGCCATTGTTGAGCCTAGTCATTGCACTTTTACACCAGAGCAGTATGAGCGCATTATCCATTTGATCAAAGAAGACTATGGTAGGACCTCTCATGTTAATGGAGCAGGTATTTCAGAATCTTTTCCTTACATTTAGATTATAGATAGTGGGGCCAGTGATTATATTACTGCTGATTTTAATTGCTTAGAATTTCCTGTTAAATGCATGACTAAGTCTAGATCTGTTAAACTGCCAAATGGGAAATTAACCCAAGTCACCCACACTGGTTCCATAACCCTAGTTGACGATTTAAAATTACATACCGTTCTTTATTCTCGTGATTTCAAATATAATTTGTTGTCCATAGCTAAATTCACTGCTGAGAATAACTGTTTAGTGGTTTTCTATGCTGATTTGTGTGTGTTTCAGGACCTCTCGACGGGTGATGTCAAGGGAATTGGTAGAATGCGACATGGACTTTATTTTTTCTTGCACCCTAGGAATAAGCATGTTAGCAAATTTTCTGATACTGCACCGGCCCTTTCAATTACTTCAGCATGTAATGACCTTAATTTTTATTTATGGCATTCAAGACTTGGTCACATGTCTTTATCTAAATTTAAATTTTTGAATGATTTCAAAGATTTTCCGTCTTCTGATTTCCATTACTTAGTTTGCCCTCTTGCTAAGAAAACACGCGATTCATTCATTGTTCGCACTGAGAATGTCAAAAATCTTTTTGATTTAATCCATGTGGACATTTGGGGACCATATCATGCCCCAAATTATGATGGTTTGAAATATTTTCTAACCATTGTTGATGATTTTTCACGAGGAACTTGGACTTTCCTCATGAAACATAAGACTGAAACAGTATCACATTTGGAACATTTCTTTAACACAATTCAAAATCATTTTAGAATTGGAATCAAACGCATTCGTTCTGATAATGCAACTGATTTCTTTAATTCCTCATGTGACAAATTATTTTTATCACGGGGTATAATGCATGAAAGTTCATGTGTATATACCCCACAACAGAATGGTGTGGTAAAACGTAAACATCGTCACTTATTAGATGTTGCACGGGCATTAAAATTTCAAAGTCACATGCCTACATGTTTTTGGGGTGAGTGTATACTCACTGCCACATACATTATCAATCGCATTCCTTCTTCAGTCTTACATGGAAAATCTCCTTATGAGATGATTCATGGGAAAGCTCCTGACCTTTCTAGACTTCGAGTCTTCGGTTATCTTTGTTATGCTTCAGTGGTGGGGCATAAAGACAAATTTGCCCCTCGAGCTATTCCTAGCATTTTTATGGGATACCCTTTTGGGCAAAAAGGGTATAAACTTTATGACATTGAAAGAAAGAAATTTTTTGTGAGTCATGATGTTCATTTTCATGAAAATGTTTTCCCTTTTACAAACATAAAGAATGGGTCCCATTCCTCAGAATTCCCTATGATGTCATCTCAAGATGAGGAGCCTGCACAACAAGTTATCAGAGTTAACCCTAATTCAGATACTCAGGTAATCTCTCCTACCCAATCAAATTCCATTCCTAATACAACCATTCATACTATACCAGATATTATCACTTCTAATATCTCAGGCAACTAACCCAATGATTTTACCTTGGAGATTATAGATCCTCCTTCTACATCACCTCTTGTTTTCACTTATGATGAGACAGAGGATGATCCTTTCTCACCAACCATGCATAATCCCACAGTCCTTTCATCACCTCCTAGACAATCTACTAGAATTTCCAGGCTACCCATATGGACTCAAGATTATGTTTGCAACAATGTTGGCTCATCCATACAATACCCCATATCTGACTATGTATCTTATACACATTTACCCATTCCACATCAACACTTCATAGCAACTATTTCACCTAAGATAGAACCCTTGTTCTACCATGAGGCAGTTAAGGATTCTAGATGGCGAGATGCCATGGATCAGGAAATGAAAACATTAGAATCGATTGGAACATGGGAACTGGTAGACCTACCATCACGAAGAAAACCCGTAGGATGTAAATGGGTATACAAGATTAAGTATCATGCCGATGGGAGTATTGAGCGGTTTAAGGCTCGTCTAGTAGCGAAGGGTTATAGTCAGACAGAAGGCATCGATTATCATGAGACTTTCTCTCCTACAGTAAAATCTGTGACAGTTAGAAGTGCATTATCTATTGCTTCACAACGTAAATGGACTATTTGACAAATGGATGTCCATAATGCATTTCTACAGGAAGATTTAGATGAGGAAGTATATATGAAACCACCACCTAGGAGTCCTTTTGAAGGGGGGTCCAAAGTATGTCGATTGAAGAAATCTTTGTATGGGTTAAAGCAAGCTTCACGACAGTGGAATGAGAAGTTTACAGAAGCTTTAGTATCTACTGGCTATCGACAGTCACTGTATGACTATTCTCTTTTCACTAAAGGACAAGATAATAATATTGTTTTAGTGCTCATATATGTGGATGACATCGTAATTACTGGTGATGACACACAAGAAATTGAGGCTTTACAAGCCTATCTTCATTCTACATTTCGAATTAAGGATTTGGGAGAACTCAAGTATTTTCTTGGAGTTGAGATCCTTCGAGATTCAAATGGCATGCATCTTAGTCAACGTAAATATATCTTAGAATTGATCTTTGAATTGGGACTATCAGTTGTCAGCCTGTTGGAAACCCTATGGAGACAAATGTCTTATTTACTAGCTTGAAATATGATAAGCAAGTTCGTCCACAAATAGATGATCCACCATTTGAAAACATCTTGAGTTATCAGCAATTGATTGGTAAGCTGAATTATCTTGATATGACACGCCCTGACATTATTTTTCCCGTACACCTCTTAAGTCAATTCATGCATGCTCTTAAGCAATCCCATTGGGAGGCAGCTCTCCGCATTGTCAAGTATCTTAAAGGAACAATAGGGCTTGGTTTATTCTTTCCTTCAGATGGCGATTTTCTCTTGCAAGCTTTCTGTGATGCTAGCTATGCAAAATGCCCTATGACACGTCGATCCACTACTGGCTTCTGTTTTACACTTGGACATTCAGTAATTTCTTGGAAAATTAAAAAGCAACTAGTTGTGACTCTTTCTTCAAACAGAGGCTGAATACAGGGCCATGGCAACCACTACTTGTGAGATCGTTTGGGTGGTTGGTCTATTAAAAGATATGGGAATTAATGTTTCACAGCCAATGCTGTTATATTGTGATAATGAAGCAACGCAAAAATTGGCAGAAAACCCAGTCTTTCATCAGAAGACCAAGCATATAGATGTTTCTTGTCATTTTATTCGAGAAAAAATACGTCATGGTTTAATTAGCACAGCACATGTTGGGAGTAGTGACCAACCTGCAGATATTCTAACCAAGGCTTTAGGGACAAATCAACACTATCATCTCCTTAGCAAGCTTGGGGTCTTGGACTTCTTTCGACCCTCAGCTTGAAGAGGGGTGTTGAAGGTTGAAGATTTTATATTTATGTTACCATATATTGCGCCTAGAATAAGGCTCAATATATTTTCCTATATTATGAGATATTAGGGTTTCCCTTGTATAAGCCTCATTTATGTTTATATATAACCTCTTAGGTTAACCTGTAAATCATAATAGCCGCACATTAAGAGTTTTTCTCTCTACGGCTTTGTTTTCTCTTGTAACTAGTTTTGGTTTTGCTTGATCAGTAAACAAGTTTTTGTTCCAAACATACAAGAGTTCATCAAATTCTTCACTATGCTTTATTGGTGGCGGGATCGATACATCTACACCCTTACTTCTGCTCATTGTACTCAGTAAAGAGACACCATATCGCCTTATGTCTTAAACAAAAAAGAAGAAGTTATTTCCTCCTTTAAAACTAAATTATAAAACCATACAAACATACACCCAGCGGGAGCAAAGTTTTAATATTTTTGCGATTTCTATGCAAAATTCTTGTCACGTGGGGTCTTAGTTTTTATTTTATTTTATTTTATTTTATAGAGGCGTGCATGTAGACAGGATTTGGAGTTTTGCTTGGCCCCGCAACTCCTAACCTCACTCTCGACGACGAAGTTCAGCAGCAGATATTGGTTCTTCGAATACTTATTAATTACTCATTAAATGGCCAAATAAGTGTGGATGCAATGGACTATCTTTCGGCTAATGATTAAACTAAAAAATACAATGTATATATATACAAAGAAACAATTTGATGCGTTTGACAGAAAAGACACGTAAATCAAAACGCATAATGATGATTGATTGCCTAGAAACCGAAAACATTCCGTTGACATAGGTCTAAAAACTAGTAGAAAGATTGAGTTAGGCTTTAGACCTCCAAGGAGGGGAAAAGGTACGTAAATCTCAATCAATTCAGATAGCCAAGTTGCATGTACAGCCATAGAAAGATACTTTGGCCACTACTTAACCTTTGTTTGGCTGGTCAGAAGCTCCACCATAATAGCACAACATAGATTAGAACGCTCGAACCTTCAAAATGTTCAAATCAACAAATAAAGGAACATGATACAAAAGTTAGTATCTGTTATTCAACGCTAGCACAAACAGCATAAATGCCCCAGTTTTTAGTACAATTATTATACAGATGTAATTTTGCACATCAGAAAAGCGGAAGTGAATGGTCACTGGGATTCATCTTTCACCAATTTGAGAACGGCCTGCTCCAATGATCATTGCCTTGTCATGCCTAGAAAAGTGACACGTAAAGCCAATGTTTAAAGACGTACACTTTTTTTAACGGGTGATATCTCTCAGTCCATCTTTGCACTTGTAAGATTCATTTGTACAATGAACATTAAATCCCAAGCCCTCGAAATTTACAAATTTTTTTGTTTTACTCATTGAGAAGGCATGGCTGTAGTCAGCCCATGCCAATTGTTTCTGTTTGCTTCTTTTATATATGACATGGTGTCAAAGCAACATCTTAGGAGTTTTTCTCAAGATTTTGAGTTCTACAAATCACGCTTTCAGTTGGGGCCCTTGTGAGCTTGTTTGCTTCCAGAATCCTGCAAGATCCAGGTGCCATTAATGAGACCAAGTTCAGGCATTTTGTACATAAAATAGCTCAGTGCGAGTGACTTTTCACTGGACTATTTTTTGCATTTGGGATTGCTTGAGCCAAATCGTTCTGTATAGACCATGTGCTTCAATGCCATGTCCAAGTCTCACTACACATTCCCTCAAGATATTTAGGAATGGGGTCATCCTCTAGACAATTCCTAAGCCGCCGAATTACAAGTCCAACCCCGAGATAGCGAGACAATTTCTTTGTATCCGATTAATGAAGAATAGCAAATTCGTCAAAACCCAACATGTTTTGACGCGAGAATACTTGAAGAAACAAGGTTCATAACTAGTACATCTTGATTGTGCTAGAAAGTTTAATTTTTATTTAGGAGTTGATTTAAAAATTGTGTTCATCTTTTTATAAGATTTTTACATAACTTAAGTAATGTGGGAAAATTTATATTATTCTTAATATATTTCTTCATAATCAATATATTTCTTCATAATATATCTTCTGGTAAAGTATTACAAACCATAAATTTCACATATTGGAGATGTCACTTCTTGAACCTATTCATAACCCTAAAGTCTTCTGCCCTACTAGGCCATTTTCTAGGGTTAATTACTTTCATTATCATTTGTAGAAAGTCTCGACTCAATGAACCTACCCAACTTAAAATTTGGCTCCTTTGTAGGAAGTCTCAATTCAATCATTTTTAATCGACTCGATATACTTCAACTCAAAATTTGGTCTATGCAATGTAATTGATTTAGTAGCATCCACCCAATTTTTGATAAGCGTAGTAGGAATATTTCCTGAATCATTTTCTTTTTTCTCCTACAAAGCAACATTCTCCTCTATCCCATTTCGCATCACATTCTCACCCATCTAGATAGCATCCTTTGGTGTGAGATTAACTGTTAGGTTCACTTGTTTGTCTCATTCATTAAAAAATTTGTTAAAGGCTCCATAATTACCGCTAACTTTCTGTACTAATTTAACTAGATACCCCCAACAAAATTACTCAACTATAATCCAAAGTCAATTTGGATTATAAAGTCCACTGGCTTTGAATCAAGTGAGCACATCATTTAGAAATCCCAAAACTTTCTCCAACAAACAACAATTTAGCAACGCAGTCCCAACAGATTTATGCAACCAATCAAATAGGAGTGATAGAGGATACCCACTTTGATTATGGCTTCCTGATATTACCGGAATAGACTTGTAGCGGTCTACTATCCAGAAACCACAGTTGGAATCGTCCTTAGCCATGATCTGGTACGATTTCAAGCTTGGTGGCCTCTTGGTATGGCTCCTCAAATCGGGGTGATAGCGATTTGAAGAAAGACATGGTGTTTGTACTGGAATAATGGTGCTTGTAAGCTGATCCGTTTTGCTTCCCGTCAAGAATGAGAGGCAAACACGAAGACGAATCACTGGTGGCTTCCCCTCCATCTGGGATCAAAAGCAAGAATGAGATCACATGCAAATCATTTTGAATACACCTGCAAAATGCTTTTTACAAAGTGTTGGTGGCTTTGACACGGTAGGCTTCAGATGCTTTTAAAGAAATATTCAAAGACAAAAGCACGGTTCAAGGCAAAGATAAGAACCGCTAGTTTTGTATCTGCCAAAGGATTATCATATACTTTTTTATGAAAGGAGCTTTTGACGTGTATTTGGAGTAGTTTTTTCACAGAGTTACGTTGGATATGTAGCAATTAGGGTGAAATGACATCATTATGCTCTAGGGGAAGAATAACGCCACTTCTCTTTGAGAGTAAAACAATACAGGTTTATTTCAGGATAAAGTTCAACAGTAGACATAGTATACTTGCACTCTCTTTTTCTATGAAACGATATAATTTGATGTTGTGCTTCATTTGTACAATGTTTTTTTTTGCCATGATATACAGCTTTTTCATTTCAGCGTTTTGGTTAAATCAGGAAAAAAAGAAGCAAGAATTATAAGAGAAAACAATATAAAGATGGAGAGAAAATTTAGTTTTTGGTGAAAATAGAGATTTCTTGTTCCATGCACCACCTAATAAAGAGAAAAATTAGATATGGAATAACAATGATAAGGAAAAAAAAATCAAAAGAAATGTGATAGAGTTAGAGAAGTTTTCTCAAATTATGTCAAATTTTCATATCTATGCTTTATAAACCTTTTTATTATTGTAAAGAAATATATAAAAAAAATTACACTAAGTTAATATTGAAGTTGAATGATATGATCTAATATGATCAAATAAAATTAACAAACATAACTTCATTAAATGACCCATATGTATAAATAAACTTCTTACATTGACTTTTTTTTTAGTAAAGTAACTCATTTGACCTTGCATCAACCAAAAAGAAAACATTTGCTTACAAAGATCCTAGTATCTCTACGAGAGATGCATAAGTGCCAATAATTCCAACTATAGAGCCCACTAGAATTAGACCCCATAGAATCACCATTTCACATCCAAATCTCCTGTAAGTACCTGTTCGGTGAATTTTAAATGCAAGTGAACATGTCGAACAAGTAATATAATGATAAGAAAAGTATCGTCCCATAGAGATTGGTGATTACTATGTCAACTAATTACTAACGGTGAACAACTCCTAAAATTTATCTAACAAATCCAAATTGATAAAGAATAAACTAATCAACTAAATTTAATAAAACTAAATACACAAAATATGTTAGAGTGTCCGATTTCACCATAACTATGAAGTACTAATGTAGATTATGTATGCTTGCAAGAGGAATAATATCTATGTGATGACGGAATCTCCTAATTTATTTACTATCCTATGTCTAGGTATAGCAAACCTACTTAGTTCATTAACTCACTATATCTCTATATGTGAATTGAAACAAACCAAATGCATTATGATCTATGAACATTCCTAGTTTACACTAAAAGCCACACAAACAATATAGTATATGTCTATCCATATTTAATTTATGGTTACACATTATAAGAAGCAATTGCATATCATCTTTTGTCGGTCTCAAACATGCAAATAAGATTATTCAAGTGGTAGCTAATCACTTAAAAGCATTAAACATAGTAATATATAACTTCACATAAACAAAATATTTTGCAAAACATAATAATCATAAGATTCATACCATCATAATTAGGTTACATCGTAGCTCTAACAAAAATAAACTAAAACATAAAGAAATAATGAGGACGAATAGTAATAAGAAATAAATAAGGCATCTTGAATCCAAGAACAAGAAGTCTGTCACCCTTTTTGTCTTCTCTTCAAGAAAATCTTGAATTCTTGGCCTCTTTCTTAAGTTGTGCTCAATTTCCTCTTCCTCTTTCTTTTGCCTCTTCTCTTCTCTTAAATAGGGTTTAGGTTTAGACCTACTCTTATCCTAGTAAAATTGGGTCTTAGAGATTTAAAACAATTGAGTTTTGAACTCTTAATTTAATTAGATTTTGAACTCCTAATTTAATTAGGCTTTGAACTCCTAATATGATTAGGTTTTCTAATTATTTAGAAAACTCAATAACAATAAAATCTAATAACAATCATTCAAAGCCCAAGCCCATGTTGACTCTCTTGATCTTAATGTTACGATTTTGCCACATAATAAGCATCAGGCTCTCTATGTTCATCTCTTTTCTCCTTACCTTCTTGTGCTACATAAACAAGATAAATTTAAGTAAATAAAGAGGAGTTCAAATGTTTTCTAACAATTATTAAAGTTATTTATTGCCTAAAATAGATAAAATAACTCTATAAAAATAGAGTTATTAGTACCCGAAATCTTCAAGTAGCACAAGCATGGAAGTATGATCGAGCCTGTGACACTTAAAAAAGCTCCAACCAGGGACATGAGATATGCAAAAAAGAGGAGAACCAGGGCCACAGTTGCAGTGCCGAATACAAATAAGGAACTGATTAAAAGGCCGAAGATCTTTTTGTTGGATGGACTTGAAAACCGACTTTTGACAGCATTCACAATAGGAGTAACCATCACTCCGTATTTGGCTACTGCAAGGATCAAGGTGGTGTATATTGCCACTCTTGCGCTGAACTTATCAGTTGGGAGGTTTAATGTTATCTGAGATTGAACGCTTGTCCCAAACATTAAGTAGCCGATAACTGCCATTGAAGCATAAGTAATGGTGCATAAGGTAATGCATACAACCAAGACCTGCCGGTTAAAAAAAAAAAAACAGCAAAGCCGAAGTGAGTAACTTAAAAAACAAGATTTGGCGTATTCACTGTGAAAGACTAAAGTGCAGAAAGATTATCTCTTTGACTTACGTTGGGGAACTGGCGTCTGTTTCTTATGGAAGTGTACAGTGTAGGGAAGACGGGATGGGCACAATAACAGAAGACATATAAGCCAAGAGTTGTAGGGAGTCCATCCAGATCAAGAAGTATTCCCTTTTGATGAAATCCAATTCCATCAAATGCACCAGTCCATAAGATTGAGCAGAGGATGATAGCAGAGGCAAAAACCCCACCAGCAGAGATATAGGAGAGAAGGCTCAGGTTATCCAACCAAACAGAAGGCAAAATCAAGAGGGCCACTATTGTTATAAACATTTGTTTTCCTCCAATTCTTATGCCTGCCACTTCAAATCCAGCACTGGGAAACAAATTTTGCAAGTTATCCCCTTCTAAAATCAGGAACCCCGTCGCAACCAGAAAGAGTTCCATGTACATAACAACTGACACCAGTATTCGTCCCTTGTTCCCAAATGCACGGTTGCCTATGGCAGGATAAGTTCTGATATCGGAGTCCATATCCATGCATCTTTGTATCAACAACCCTGAGTAAAATGTCACAATGGCAATGACAAATAGAAGTATCAAGCTCAACCATCCCCCTGATGATAACGCATACGGAACTGACAGTATTCCGACTCCTGAAAACAATACAAAGAGAGAGAATCAGGTAGAACAAACCTCCATACTTTAACTAGTTAATGTAAGGTGATGACGAGCGAAGACTGGTACCTAAAAATAAAGTACAATCCCTATAGCGTGAGACAAGGAAAAGAAGAGAACCTGATAATGCATTCAATCCGTTGAAACAGGTCTTGAAAAAGGACGTGGTCCTGACAGGATTTTGGTCACCGTTACATTCGTTGTCATCATGCATGAGAGGGAAACCCCATTATGGTGCTCGCCCTCCATCGCAGAGTTGAGATATATAAACTGAAGGCAAAGCCACTGAAGGATGTGCTCATCCTCAGATTGGAGGTGTGAAGTTTCAACAGCTCATACAAATCAGCGATGATCAGATTGGCCGAGGGAACGAACCTTCTAGCAACATAAAGATAGCCGCGGTCTCTCGTGGGTATAAACGTGGCGACGTTATATACACTTCTTTCCTCCATAATTTCCGTCCGCCATGGTCATACTTCACATCTCTGTTCCATTAAGCTTTCGCCCTTTTTGACATCGACCGGAGCAGTTCACCAACTCGGCGACAAAGGGGCAGCTGTGATTTTGATACCTGAAACGAGATTCACGTTCTTTCCCTAAATTACTTACTAAGACAACAAGATTATTTTGATGTGATGGCAGGTTGAACTGTTCTTGGAATACTATATATTAAATCAAGCGTGGATACGTTGGACCATCTTTCTGGTAATGATTAAACTAAATAATGAAAAAGAAGAACCAAGTGGTGAATGGTTGTGAAAAACATGCGTAAAAGCTAATCAATCATAAGCTTGTGATGACAACATGCGCAACGATAAGCTTCTCACAAATGTATCCAAAGTTTTTAGTAAAAATAAAATATCGTAAACGAGATGTATGGCTGAATATATATAGACTCACACATACAAACACACAAAAATTGTAAAAATAAAAAAATTAAACAAAAGTAAAATAAATGTGTTAGCTGTTGATTGTTCGAGACTTAGGCCTTGAGTTCAACATCTCATGTCCGCAAATTCCTTTAAGCAAAGAAGACATTTCAGAAGTCCAAAATGCTTTGAAAGCATTGTCTCAAAACTGGATTCCGATCCTCTATAAACCGAACAAGTTTAGGCCTAAGAAATCTAGCATATCCCAAAAGGTCATAAGCACCAACAAAAAGGTGGACAATTTACGCTAAAAGCAAGGCACATCTATAACTCTTTTGATTATGCATAATGGAAGCATGCTCAGCGCACTTTAATCTTTCTTTTTCTTTCTTCTGTTTTGTTTTTTTTTTCCTCTTTTTGACTTACCAACCAGCGCACTTCACCTTCAAGCAAAAGGGTCCCTCGGCCCCCATGAAAATATCTTTAGCAAATGCGAGCCGGATAACAGGTAGAAAAGTTGTTTGGATATTAAACAATAATTAAAATTTTCACTTTGTATCTACAACATTAAATATTATTTATCCTTAGTGAGAAGATAATGAACAAGAAAAAAAAAAAAAAGAGAGCGTGAAAGCAAGATAGCACTAGCTTAAACCCATAGAACATTAGGAAAAACAAACGAACAGTCACTCCTAAGCTTTTGTTAGAATGTCTTTCGGCTCCTTTCCCACAAGATACTTAAATCCCCCAAAAAACAAGTATTCATATCATATCTGTTTGCAGACAGATGTTCTTAGGTTTTATCAAATGTTCTTAGGGTTTCTCAAATCTTCTTTGGATGTTCTTAGGATATTCTTAGGAGGTTCATAGGATACATCTGTTTGCAAATAGATGTTCTTAAAATTTATCAGATATTTAATCTTCCCACTTCCTGTCCAGACCACTAAATATTGTTTATCCTTAGGAAGAAAATGACAAACAATTAAAAAGGAAGCATGATTGCAAGATAAATCCAAAGGACCACATTCAACTTCAGAACTTCTATTCCTTCTTTATCAAGAAAGAGTAAGGCCCTTACCTCACTTACAGGGATAAAAACTTTCAACTGAAGAGATGAGAAAGTATAGTTGTTTAACCTAAATGAAAAGAAACGAATTTTGCTTATCTAAGAAAAAAAAAACACTTCTAAATGCAGAGTTCAAGAGATTATACTTCCATAACGTTCTGTACGATTAAAAGAGCAAATTTCCCTACGTTTATTATTTTCTTAGCAAATTATCATCATACCCTTCTTAATCAGTAAATTTGCATGCATCTATTGAGTTTAAAATCCTGAAATTGTCAACGTTGTAAATCCATGTATATACAATTTCGCATCAAAATAAAACCTGAACATGAATTCATGCAGTTATTTTTAGAGAGTTATATAAAATTATGATTTCACCTTAAAATTAAAAAAAAAGTGTAAAATAAATTTGTAAGCTTAGAAATGGTTAACTATTATTAAAGCCATCAGGCAAGTACATGGCTTAGTTAACATTCCATAATGCTTGGTACCAAAAGGTTACATGTTCAACACCTAACTCCCCCACATCTCCTATTTACATTAAAAAAAGAAAAAAAAAAAAAAAAAAAAAAAAAAAAAAAGAAAGAAAGAAAAGTAAAACCATTATCAGAGCTTGCTATGAGAGCTGCCTAAACTCCCTCTCACCGATCAAGCTGAGATTCCTAGTGCGTGAGCTTGTAGATAAGTCTGAGCTGCTCCAGGTTAGGCACTCAACAAATCTTCATCTTTCATGTTTCGTCCCATCCAGAAAATGGCGACAGATCCGAGACCAAAGAACTTGGCTGAAGTAAATGAGTTGACCTCGTTGGAAAACCCGGAATCACGAAAGCCGAAGCCAAGTCTTCTTTGGGTGCTCGTCGATGAACATTACCCTCCTGATTTCCGCAGAAAGGTGAGATCAAGCTCCCTGTATCCTAATCACATTTGTTCATGTGCTCTCTATGACCAAAAGCACCCATTTCTTCGCTTCTCAAGTTGGTTTGCCTTGAGAATTTCTGCCGCCTTAATTTAGTTAACCAGAACTCCCTTGCATATGCTTCATGACTTCATCATTTTGAGTAGTGATTCCAGTGAAACGAAGAAAACTATAGAAGAAAGCAACAAATATTCGTACGAGTCGACGTACATAACTTTATTTGTATGATACGAATTAACAGGTCGTGGCTGAGATCATAGCGACCTATCTTTTGGTGTTTGAGACCTGTGGATCAGCAGCTTTAAGCGCGGTTGATGAGAATAAAGTCTCGAAACTCGGAGCCTCCATCGCCGGAGGGCTTATTGTGACCGTGATGATCTACGCCGTAGGACACATCTCCGGCGCACACATGAACCCGGCCGTTACTCTAGCTTTTGCAGCTGTCAGACACTTTCCATGGAAGCAGGTAACTCAGCTTCTGAAACCCCCTTGGTCGAAAGTCGGCGATTATACGTTTCCTTTTTTGGCATTGTGGACTGTCATGCATGTCGATATTGGCAAATATGTGCAGCTGAACGAGCCAGAAAAATGGCAGGCTCACGAGATTCAACCATTCTTTATTGCGAATAAACGACGGTATTTTCTTGCAGGTGCCACTTTATGCAGCGGCTCAACTGATCGGAGCTATTTCTGCTGCATTTACACTGCGTGTAATGTTGAACCCAATAAAAGAACTCGGCACCACAGCACCAGCCGGAACAGACATTCAAGCTCTACTCATGGAGATAGTTGTAACATTTAATATGATGTTCACCGCTTCAGCTGTCGTAACGGATACCAAAGCTGTAAAATCGTATTCCCATTTCAAATTTCGCAAAATCTTTTCAAATGTTCATTACAATCATCATATGAAATCTTAATTGCCCCAGGTATTTGAGCTGGCGGGTCTTGCAGTTGGTTCTGCAGTATGCATTACATCCATCTTCGCCGGGTAAGCAAAATTTACTCTTAATTCTTTACCTTACTTGCTGGAGGCCTTGATTAAAAAGAATAGATTTTACTAAGCTTTATGATGGGGTGTTAAGGAAGAAATAAATCTTTATCATCTGATTCAATTCGCTTACCCGATAACCCAAGTGAAAACCCTTTAACCAAACACAAATACTGACAAGCTTCTGCTCATATCCAGACCAGTATCAGGAGGATCTATGAACTCAGCAAGGACACTAGGTCCAGCGATTGCTAGTGCTTCCTATAAGGGGATTTGGGTGTATTTTGTCGGACCAGTGACCGGGACGCTTCTTGGGGCTTGGTCTTACAATCTGATTCGGGTGTCGGATAAGCCAGTTCAGTTGGGATAGCAAAGAGAAGGTGCGCAAAGATGCTAGCAGTTCTGTGCGAATGGAAAATTGTGTAAAGCCTGCTTTCTCTGGAATTCCCTCAAATCTTTACTAGAGCTCGTGCGCAAGATCTTGTATATGCTTTGTGATTAGCTGTGATTAGCTTTTTTATGTTTATTGCTAATGTGACCTCTGGTGTAAAAGTTATTTTAACGTGAAAACAAGCTAGCTCATGAGTAGTAAATGTTAGTTATGGAATCAAAACTAGAAATAGAGAATAGTTATTATCAACTATGATTTCTCCTAAATTACCTATCAATATGAAACTTCAGAAAACCTCAATGCAATAAGTTAAACGTCAATGTTACATGGGCATTGTTTACAAATCAATCTAACCTTAATATTTGTATTCAGTATCATGCACTAACTGTGCAAAAGGAAAAGCTGCTCTATATAATACACTTCAATGTGCTGAAAAAATAAATTTGTAGGTGATATGTGCAAGATCATTGATATCGAATAAATAATTGATCGTGGACCACTAGCTGAGGAATCTCACCAAAACGCAAGTGCATCACAAAGCAGCTTCTTCGCACACCACAAAACTCGCGGGGTTAATTGTAATGCTCTTAGTGCAATTATCAGTTTTGTAGATGCCAACAAGTCGATCAGCCAATTCAAACATGTTGTTTCTAAGGCTGCAGATGGATCGAAGATATGAAAGAAACAGAGTAAGTAAACCGTATATGTAACCAGCAATAAGTGCAGAGGGCATCCAGCCTACCTTATGATTATAAACTGTGCATCCCTTGTCCGGTCCTTCACATAGTGCCCCACTATTGAAACATTTTTGAAGTCTGCACACCATAGGGAATAAGCAAAGAGAGACTCAGAAAACAAAAAGGACATAGATAAAACAGTTCTGAGAAAGTTAAAATTATGCTGAAGGATTCAAGGAAATTACCCAGTGCAGCATCAATTTCATCCATTACGTAAAGCGGGGTTGGCTTGTAGTGATGAAGTGCGAAAACAAGAGCTAATGAACTCAGAGTCTGAAAGCAGTAAAAGGAACATCACATTACTCCACTGAAAAATATTCTGGGATTTGCATAGGTACGTGATTATCATTCAGGGAGATCACGGACCCAAAATTGGAAGTAGCAAAGTCAAGAATGTTTAAATATGACCTTTTCACCACCCGATAAATTTGCAATATTCTTCCAGCTCTTCTTTGGAGGCCTGACACTGAAAACAACACCTTCGGAGAACGGATCCAAAGAATCCACAAGCTCAAGTTCTGCGTCACCTCCAAGCGTGATCATCTGTAGCAAATTCATTACAATGGAAAAGTACAATCAGATGCATGTATTAGAAGAAAAAGACATGAGCATAACACAGACCATCAATTGTGAAACACAAAAAATCCAGAGCATATTCCACTATCAACATTCTTCATCGAGACAGGGATGAAGAAAAGAAAAAGTGGTCAATCAGAAGTAGATTATTCAATGGGAGGGCTTGATTCAGCACCCAGGTACAATTGGCTCACATTTTTTGCAATTCAAACCGTTTAATTCATATCCAGATTCTTTTCATAGTAGATAAAAAGAGTCAAAAAGAAAATGACAACGGTTATGATACAGTTAAATTTCTTTAGAGAGACGAGGAACTATTTTACCAACCTGATACATTTCCTTTAGCTTCAAAGATATAGCATTGAATCCAGCCATGAACTCATCCAATCTGCTAAGATGCAGGTGAGAAAAAACTGACAAATTGAGTAGGATTGTAGACAACACAATCGAAAATATAAATAAAGAAAGATATACATGCCTCTTCTTCCTCAATTCATCATACTGTTTCTTTATATTTTCCCGTTGTTGAGTAACTTTGTTTAGTTCCTCCACTCGTTCATTGTATAGTGACACCTTTCTCCGATATCTGTTAGTATAAAAATGCACAATTACCAGAGTTATGTCAAAACATCAAATACAAGCTAGCATGTCTTTAAGATATAACAGAGAATTTCATACTCTGAGATAGAATCAAGATTTGGATTCATCTCTTTCAGCTGGCTTTCTAGCAAAGCTACCATTTCAAGTGCACTCTTTAAATCAGAATCTTGATTAAGAGCTCCATCTGTCAAGTTAGCCTGAATCTTTTCAGGATCCACCAAATCTTTCTGGATCCTGTAACAAGCATACAATGTTAACCATGCTTCAAAATCACTAAGACACTGTAGATCTGAAGAGTTCATAAATACATACTGTTCCATATGCTTTATAAGGGCAGTTTTCAAGTCATCAAGCTTTTTCTGGTAACCTTTCCCCTTCAATTCCAACTCCCTGTATGCCTTTTTCTTATCCTGTAATTTGTAGTCAGCATCAACCTGTACCAGTACCGAGGTCTCATGAACAAGGCATCAGAAAACATGACATAAACAACTAAAAAATATACAAGATAAATGTATTGATTAGCAAATACCTCTGATGCACGTAATTCGTCGACTGTTTTTTTAACTTTTTCGTAGTCAGATTTTGCTTTATCTAACACGTCTTTATGTTGATCAATCAACTATACAAGAGGAAAAAAATCATACATCAGCAAGACCAATCCTTAAATTGTTTTTTCTAGTAAAAAGTAGAAATTAAAAAAAATAAACCTCTTGTGTTTTTTTATAGTTTTCTTGAACTGCAAATGCTTTCTGTTCTATTTTCTTGAAAACACTTCCTAACTTTTCCTTCTCTTCAACAAGTCTTTCTCTCTCCTTCTTTGACTCTTCAATTCCCTTGGTTAACTTCTTGATCATTTTCTGGCTAGTCTCTATTTGAACTTGGTGACGGTTGATCTCCGTGCTACTTTTATCAATGTCCTAACAATTGGACAGCATAAATTAGTATAGACACTGTTAGAGTAGCTTGAATGTTTCATAATGTTTTACATACTTACAGATTGAATTTTATTGACCTTTAACTTCTGTGATTTCAATCTTTCTCCACCAGCATTTTCTATCTTATTCTGAAGCTCCGAAGCCTAAATTGGAGAAAAGTAAGCATCAGTCAAACAACTAAGGTATCAAAACAAGAGCAAACCAAAAAACGAAAATCCAGTTAGGAGGAAAGCCAGACATAAACTACCAAATGGAATGTACCAAGCTTAAATTCTTTTGTGCAGCTAAATATGAGGATGAAGCTGCAACATGCAATGACAAAGAAAGTTGACAAACTTTGTCAATACCTTGTCCTTCAGCTGCTTCGACCCTTGCATAAGTTTATCAATCTCCTTTTCTTCTTTAGAAATTATTTTCCTAAGCTCCTCCAACCTATCAAGTTCATCTTTCCCTGGCCGGGATGCAGCCTCCAGCGAGTCAAGTTGTTTCTCGAGATAACTATGTTGTGAATTCAAACTGTCAATCTGTTGAGAGAATTTCTCAGTGCATCAAATTTCCATTAAGCATATCAATTAAAAGGTACCTTGGAGAATTCCCAACTGGAAATTACCTCTTTCTGGCTTTTTGCTAAATCCATCTCCAGTAATGCAACTCCCTTTTCCGCCACTTGGTAATGCTGCACTGCTGCAGCAATTCTTTGGCGGATTTCGTTTAACTTCTCCACCATAGTAGACAGTTCCTTCTCAGCATGCGCAACAGCTTCTCCTGAAACACTGGCAGCTCGAATAGATGTCCCCATTTTACCACCCCGAGGCTTGCTTCCCCCACCACTCATTGTACCAGATTTTTCAAAAAGTGCACCATCAATTGTAACTACGCGTCGAAATTCTTTGTTTGCATTGTATGCAATACGAGTTGCCTGAAAATTGGAAAAGAGAAGCCATTTAAATGTTTGCTAAGCTAAATGAATATTAAAGTAAGAATAGACAAATTAACTCCCAGGGTTTACTTGTGTCTGAAATTGACTATTAGACTCTTGATAAGACATAAGCCACTCAAAATAAATTAACTTGGTGATTTAACCTGTTCAAGATGTCTCAGCGAAGAGTTAAGGGCTTAATCCGTTTAGTTTAAACAGATTTCAGTTTCTGATTCAAAAAATGGCGGGGATTGCCTAGACAATATTCCTTATCGCTCATAATTTGTATGTTTGGGTGATGAAGCACTTGACTTAAGATTGTGTCAGCAGTAAAAAAGCTTAAATTTTCTTGTATGACTTTGGTTTTTAAAAAGTCAGATTGTGCAAATATTTTGGTGAACCCACAGACAGATGGCAAAAGATACTGAAAAGTCACAAGCTATGACTTTAATCATCCCATGCAACAAATCCAATTAAAACAACATTTGAACAAACAAACCATTTACACCAGCATGCTTTTACATAGATCTTATGGATATACAAATTGCATTCCTTTCAGTTTGAAATAAAAAAAATAATCCTAAGAGTTGCACTGAAACTGGAAACTACCTGGTCAAGATCCTTAGCGACAACAGTGTTCCCCAATGCCGCAAAGAAAGCAAGTTTCATTTTTTCATCCTGAACTTTAATTAAATCAAAAAGACGTGGAACCCCCTCTGGAGTGCTTACTCTCTCCTTCAACTTGGGTAAAAGACCAGCTTGCTTCTCCTGCAAGAAGAAATTAAATTTAACTTTTTATAAATAAATAAATTCTTGGTTTTATAAACCTTCAAAAAGCACTCTTTAGAAAATTCTTTTTGTATATCAAGGAACAAATATCAAATTGCCATCCATTAACAATTAAGTGCCCACAAAATCTGAATCATCCTTTACTAAAATGATTGACTCCACAATACTAAGAAAGTTTTGCTATTAAAACTTCAGAACCACTCAGGCTGCTGTAAAGGTTTTTTTGAACATCTCCCAAATGTGAAGGAAAGAACATTTACAATGTTGACCTAGGGTGAGTAAATTGAATAAAACTCACAACGGGAGCAATCTATATTTCTCTAATTCTGAACTGAAAAGATATGAGCACGAGAAATCAAAACCATCACACTCAACTTTGTCCAAGTTTCAATCCTAGAGATGTAAAGGTTCCTATTATCAATTTCAGAGAACTTTTGAGTAACGCTTCCCAGTATCCAACTCAATCTAGCACCCAACTTTCTGTGTAATCAGCTCTATCAAGTTTTCAAATCATTGAAGTGACTGACTGGGAGGTATAACTTCCAAGTTTCAATGCAGTTGATACCAGTATCATGAAAGTTGCAACTCCAAGATTCTCCCTTCGAAGTAGCTCAACACATGCTTGTGCCGCACTAGTTGTTTCAACTACAATATAGTCCAGTCCAGCACAAGCTGTTGATATGGCAACATCATATTTTGCTGCAAATAGAAAATCACAAGTGAATACCAAGACATAAACTGATCTAATATATATATATAGGATCTGCTATGACCATAATACAGGAAAGAAAAAATTGATAGATGCAGCAAACCTCAAACACACTAAGAATTGGAATCAAAAGAGTGGAAACGTTATAAAACCAAACACTACTTTCAGAGAACAACAACAAAAAGTATCAACTTAGATGAATCACACAAATTGTTCATAAAGCATGGCAAGAACCATTGGGAAAGGACAATAAAAGGCCAAAACGAATTTTAACCGTGCATCAATTAATAGAGGTTTACACTAAAATTTAAAGACTTGAAAAGATTATTGAGTGAAGTTTAGAGGATAGAAAGAGAATTAGAGTTATATATGCATCACAAGAAGAAGATTACCATCAATAGCACCAAGATCACCCATTCGCCCATATATTCCATCAATTTGGTTGGACTCCCTAGCCTGCAAGATTGCCCTCAGAACTGATCCCTGACTCTTTTCGGAATCCATAGTAGACTTAAGTTCTGCAACCTTCTGCCTTGCAGCTTGTTCCATTGGAATCAGTGAATCTTGTTCATGAATGCATTCCTGCAAAAAGCTCAGTGCTTTCATTGTGTCCCCTAACAGTAAAAGGAGTGAAAGAATTTGAATTAAAGTTACTATCATGAAAACACACACTTGTTCCACTTTGCGAGCTTCTAGTGCTTCAAGCTTCTTCTTTTCTATGTCCGTCTGAATATTTGAGATGCCTGCAGTTTTTGTTTTTATCTTCCCCAATATAACTTCCATTTGCTTTTGAGCATCTTCAAATGCTGCACGACCAGCTTCATGCTGAAACAGTCAATCATCACTTTCAGCCAACTATACAACCATCTCCATAAGTTAAAAGAATCTCTAAGTTGGAAACAGTGCAAGACCGGAGTTCTATCTCTCAGTCTATGGTACCTAAACTTTCATCCAGCCATAGAGGTGGTTACTGACATATCAACCCCTCAGAAAGTTTGTAATATCAAGTAAGATAGTCATGAATGAGCTATCCGAAGTCTACAACAGGCACACATGTAGATTTGTCAAGAATGCCATCTAGCCTTTTTCTTTAACATAGCTTGTTCTTTGGGGTTTTTTGTTTTTGTTGGTGGTGGTGGTGGGTGAGAGGAAGGGGTGGCTGTTGGGGTTGAGTTGTGCGTGCATCTACTGGTAAAAGTTTTTCAAACTCATTTCCGTGAACCAACCAACTGAACCAGGGAACAAAATGAGGGGAAATTTTTACAAAGTTAATATATAAAGGTTCTTCATTTCCACAACAAAATGCATAGAATTCTTTTTAAAAAAATTAAATAGCTGCAATCCTACTATAAATGCCAATGACTTTTAAATTTTCATTAGGCCCCATTTGTTCACTAGGAAACTACACCGGAAAATGTTACAATAGCCAAGGACAAAACCACATAAAGTTTTACTATAATCATCTGAATGTTCCCCTTCATCTTGGAAATATCACATAGACAAAGCAGAATACTTCAAACAAAGATTATGGGGGACATGTTCTTAACTACATACAATTGGATGCTTTGATACTTTTTACCAATGAATGGTAGCCATAATAAAATTAACCAACATTAGAACGACAGAGATGCTTCTTGCAACTTTTTCCAACTTATTTTGTAAGAAAAGAATAACAGGGGAACACTAAAAAATAGCTACTTGTCTCATGAATCGTTTAGAATTTACAAGATAAGCAAAGTACCAATCTCACCTTTTCACTCAAGAGCTTGCTTTCAGTGCTTGCAACTTCTAGTTTACCTTTATGTTCAATCAGTTTTTTTTCCCAAGGTTCTAATTCAGCACGAACTGTTGTAAGTTCAGCACGGTATCTCTCAGTTTCAACTGCATAGCCAATCAGAGGTAAGTGACATTTTGAATAATTAACAGCATGTGTTATCTGATAGTGATTTCAAGTGTGAAGCCAATTGTTTCAAAGGGGATTAACTCTTCAAGAGGAACACATGCCTTATCAGCCAAGAGGACATGGAATAATTTGTTTAGCTTGAAAAACAAGATAAGCAAAAAAGAAAAATCCAAAAATAAAAAGCAAGGATCTATACCACTCACACAAGAAACTTCTTGGTCCCCTATCTCATTCTCTGCCCTTATATTATAGAATAAAGCTGAAAATAACTCCTATATAAGCCAGCTGAGAGCATGGTTTGTTTATTCAGGTGGTAAATTACATTGTTTGAGCAAATGGTAATAGGGATTTCGCTTTTAAGATCTTACTTCTCTAAACTGGGACAGGACAAGGTTACGGATTAAATAGAAACAAGAGGCCTGATAGTTGTTATACCACATATAAGAAATTAACACTAGTGATGCACGTCTTTGGTAAAAATCAGAGATGCAAAATAACACCAGCTTGAGATGCTTTGAGATTGTTTAAGGGAGAACCTTTCTGCATGGTCAGGCATGAAAACTTAAACCTGAGGCCCGTTTATGCTAGAGTACCTATCACACCTCACAATGAAACTGAGATCCATAAAATTGCACCTTTAGAATGATCTTTAATTTCCTCTAAGACTTTCTCCTCATCCAGCAAGAGCTTTTGCAGTTTTGGAATATTTTCCTCAAGCTTTGGGATCAGGTCTGTTGAGTCCTTGCACTCCTTTTCTAGCTCAATGATCTTTGACGAATCCTGAAATGGGAAGCCAAAAGGTTAAAAATATGTGGTCGATTTGAATCTGAATCAGAAATGTCTTCTTTTTACCTTTTCGTATTTGTCCTCAAGTTTCTTGATCTTTTGCTTCATGTGTTTCAAATCTTCCCGATATTTGACATCCTGCCTTTCAAATTCTTTGAACTCTTCCTTACAACTTCTGAGTTGATCATCCAGTTCCTAACCATGCAAAACAATAGTTTAATAGTGAAGAATTCAAATAAAATTAAAGAGAATTCAGTACATCCCATGCAAACTATGTCCGTTCAAAGAATGGCGTAAACATAGGCTGAAAACAACATATGCCAATAACATATCAATAGGTTAAGACATTTGTGTATGAAAAATGTCTGCTAACCTCTTGTCTTTTCATGTACTTCTTATGCACAGCTTCAAGCTCCTTCAGTGTTTTATTACTTTCTTGTATCTTCTCCCTAATATAAGATGTCAGATCTTAATCAGATATAAATCAATTCAAGAGTAGATAATTACAATAGATGTCGTAAGCTTATACCTGTCGGTCTTCAAATTTTCTTCCAAACAGGAGACATTCTCCTGTAATTCAACCATTTTTGCGTTGGTATCTTTATGAGCCAAATTTGTAGCTTTCTCTTGCCATTTCAAAAGAGATAGCTCCTTCAACATGTATGCTTCTGCTTCGTTCTTTACATCCTGGTGCACTAAATATGTGAGCAAATGTATCAAACAAGGATGACTCGGCAATATGCAATAACATCTACATACCTCCAAGCTATCTCTCTCTTTCTCTGATAATTTAACCATTTGCACAACCCCAGACCTGCTCTCATCAAGAGATTCTAGCCTATAAGATGAATGAGAAGAATATTAACAGGTATTAGAGATATGCCAAAGTTTTATTCAGGAAAATAATGTGAATATTATCTGAATTGAATGAACCAAGAAAGTAGAGAATAAGATGTCTATTTAGTAGCGCTTCTAGCTAAGAACAAATAAGAAGAAAAATTGGTTTTAAAAAATATTAAAGGAACAAAAGTTTGATCACAACAGCATCATCTCAAAGGACATGATTTTGGATCTTAGTAAATCATGCTATAACATAGTTTGCTCTTTAGATTTAGAGATTCTAAAAGTGGCTCTCCTATAAGCAACCCATGAATAAGTTATACCTCACACTCTCAAAATCCCAATTTTCGCTTCTTTTTTTTCTCAATAATTACCTTTCAAGTTGTCAGCTAACTACCAAGAGTGGCACCTGTGGTTAGGACTAACACACAAGTAGTCCATGTAGTGCATTACTAAAAATAGCAAGCCAATGTAGCAAACAGAAACAAAAGGGTGAACTTTCCACTAAGTTAAGAATGGAGAATGTACTCACAGCTTATACGATTCTCCAATCTTTTCAACGTATTTGTTAGTTCCAATTATGTCCTCAAGATATTCAAGAAAACCTTCATCGTGAGGTCCTTGGGATTTTGGCTTCATAAGTGAAATCTGCTCGACTTCACCCTGGCACATCCAACAAAAGAGTTATGGATGACAGGAAAACGAACTTCTAATCCAAAGTAGAACCACTATGTAACAACTACTGAACCTGAAGAATCAGAAAACGATTGTTGTCCAGGTCAACTCCTTTCCCTTTCAGTTTCTTGGTAACTTCAGTAAAATTACTTGTACGGTTATTAATATAATACTTAGAAGAGTTATCCCGAAAGGCAACGCGGGTAATCACAAAATCACTCCCCGGAACAGCTTCATATGTACCATCATCCTGTAAACGTTAAAAATGGCTTAAGAAATGACGAGAGTAAAATTTCTAACAATTTTCCATTGGTTACAGACGGGGGAAAAAATCAACAAATTTAAACCTTTCTCTATAAACAATAAGAAACTAGGATCCCGCTCAGGACCGGAAAAACCAAATGGGTTAGTTAAATTTTATTTTCCCTCCCCCTTCGCAGCTTTTCTGGGAAACCAATCAGAAGAAAAGTACTTATTGGCAAATAGTCCATGAAAGACGGACTAAATTTACCTACCAGATCCACGATCTCCTGGAAGTGTACAGAAACACCTGCACACTCCAAATTTTGGTGATTAGTGGAATTGTGAATGAGCTCTGACACTTTATTAAGTCGCATCTGCACATTTAAGCCCACATAATTAGACATAAATAGTGAATACAAACACAAAAGATGACTCGAAGGACTCGAAGGTAGTATCTATCCTAGCTCATAGTAATTTTCTTGCCATTTGGAGCCAAAATTTGCATCATTCCCAGACTCAAAAGCAGCAAAAACATCTTCCAACTTGGTACTCAACCAAGCCACATATAAATTGAGAAAGTGAAGAAAGTAAAATCCATTATACCTGCTTAGCTCGCTTCCCGAACACAAAGAGCATCGCATCTATCACGTTGCTTTTCCCACTCCCGTTGGGTCCAACCACAGCTGAAAAACTCTGATGCCCCATACAAGTAAAGAAAATAATTCAAATAAGGTAAAGAAAGCAACCGAAGAAAGCGAATGCAAGATTCCACTCCGAATTTGACACAATTTTCCAACCGTTTTCTACTCATCCAAGCGGAAGCCCTAGTCTCAACTTCATAACCACAAAATTAAACTTCTCCGAAGGACGAGAAGAACAGCGAGAAACCCTCACCTTGTGGAAGGGACCCACGCGTTGCTCACCGGCATAGGACTTGAAGTTCCTCATGACCATCTCTTTGATAAACAGCCTCGGAGCTCCGGATCTCCTCCCCGGCGAAGCCGGAACATCCTCCATCGACTCGTCCGGCGCTTCCATCCCCAATCCCCCTCGTTCAGAACACAACGGATTGCCGGCTCCACGAGAAATGGAACTCACTCCAAACGAATTCCACTAGCTCCTCCTCTATCGTCCCACCATTAAACAAAAAAGAAAGTAAATAAACTAAAATATAGTGGGCAAAGTAGAGAAGTTTTAGCGGGAAACAGAAAGTATCGTGGTTTTCAAAGAAGCGATGGGCCTGGGTCCATTTTCATTTGGACAAGATAGGGTCTGTTTGGTCACGGTGCTTTCTCAATGTCCGAGATGAAAGATTTTACTAATTCTTGGTTATAAACCAGCAATTTCTATTTGTAGTTGTATAAAAGTCTAGGAATTTTGAATCTTATAATTAAAGTAAATTTATAATTCAACAAGCACTATTGAAGCTCTTCTGTTTATGTTTATTATTACTTTATATTATTTTATTTTTAAAGATACGTAACATTTTTTTTTAGAACTCTAAACTATAAGTAGCTTATATATATTTTAAAATATATATATAATAGAACATACACTCAAATTCACACACAGGATGTTAAATCTTAAATTTCACAATTAAGATTTTTACTAACTCATTATTGAACTAGCTAACTAAGCAATTACTATTAAAATATTAAAACAATATATATTAACAATAATAGATACTTAGTCATATTATTTGCAATACATTCATTTTTTTTTAGTATAATAAATATTAATAATAGTCTAATTCATGAATAATGAGGTTTTGTACTTCAAGCTCATACTCTTGTAGTATATTAGAAAAGACTTTTCATTCTAAAATTATACATTACGAAAGGAACCATATTTACCTATCAAATTAATTCTTAAAAAAAGAAAATACATGCAAATATAATTATGAAAGACTAACTTAAATAGATAGAAGTGCATTACCATAGAATATGTACTTTCTATCATATAATCATTTTTTTTTAACTCACGCACCTAGGGACGGGGACGAGGGATTCAAACCTATGACCAATGGAACTATCGGTCAAGATTTAGCTCAAAGAATGCTACTGAACCGAAGCCCCGCCCCTATCATATAATCATTAAACAACAATCTTTTGATTCCGTCTCCTACATGTTTCTGTTCTTACAGCCGACAATACTTCCAAACTACTGTACTTTCTCGCTGATTCTTTGGACAAGAGCATTTTCTAAAGAGTTCCGTGTCAGTAGCGAAACTCAGAACTTGAATATAACATTCATTCCCCATCGGAGCAATTCTAGCAATTTTAGGCCTTTATTAATGGAGAAGCAAGGATTGGGTCTCATAATATCCACCTCATTATCCAATCTCATGGATTGAGTGCAATTAAAAAAGAGAGCTCAAGATGAAAACACGTCATTTCCACCATACACAAACAAAATGGAGAGCAAGTGAAACCAGGGATTTTACAGATAATATTTTGAGTAGCCGCTCTCTCAGGTAGGGAAGACCCCTGAGGAGTGACAGATTGGTACAATAGTTTAAATCAAATCTTCCACAAATAAAACAAGTTCATATGAAAGGAAGCACACATATGGTTAGCAGTAATGGATAGCTCAAGGGCACTTGGGGCCTCCTTCCTTGGTCTTCCAGTTGTTGTAGCAAGGGCACACAACCTTGTTCCCATAGTAGCCCGGAGGCACGCAGAGACACTTCTTGCAGCACTTTTGACAGAAGAACATGCAGGGCTTGTGGTACTGGGTATGGCTGCACCTCCTCAAGCACTGTGATGGGCATTCTACGCATCCCAATTCAACGATAAGAAAACATAATCATTTCTTCTCACACTTGTCAAAGACCCAGACGTGCAGAAGTGACAAAAGGTGTAAAGAACTTTGACCGCATTTCAAGTACTTTGACTGATGAGAGAGATGGGTCATAATGAAAGTAACTTAACACAAAAAAGAACCGGCCTTTGAGCATTGTAGAGGGAACTGATGGGTATTCTGGTCAGTTCATTTTCAATGTAGTTAATGACTCTGAAAGTCCTTTAAACAGAGAGAGACCAAAGAAAAGAGGAACAGCAGGGCCTAAAGTAGGTGCATTAACACTGTATGGCGAAATGGGAGGAAGGCAGAGGAAGGTAGAGCTATATTAGAAAGAAAACAACCAATTTGTAGGCCTTTTTGGCACAGTGTGGTAAAGATAAGAAAACATAGAAAAGGTTTTTTTGTATTCACTGAATTGTGTCGACTATATTAGAAAGAAAGCAACATTAATACATGTACTGGAAAGAAAAAAATATAACAAGAAACAATAATGTACAAATCCTATTTCCTAAAATATATATTCTGCCATTTATGACAACGATTCATATTAAGCTAAGGAAAGGATAACATGGAATAACTCCAACAATTTTGACTGTGGATCTGCTCTTTTTCATATAACGCAGGTTGGTAGTATATAGTAATGACAACTTCCTAAAAGAGCTTCAGTTTGGGCATTTCACGTGATTCTGCCAAGCTCTGAACTATTAAAAACATAACCTTTCCAACCAATTATACCATTATGTCAGCCATTTTCAACCAGCCAATATGAAAGAAAATGAAATGTGAGTGGAAGAATCACTACATACGGTAGCTCTTGAGACTCCCCGGTCCATACTTGTTCTGAAATCACATAAAAATCAAGACCGAAAACGTAAATGGATCCATTCTCACCCAAATAAGAAAACTAAAAGTAATACTCGAAACTCTTGTTCTAATCTGGGGGATTTAGAGAGAAAGTTTACTGCGTTGTCATAGTGATGACCTCCTTGCCCATGAGATGTCACAGCCTGCAAACAGAACGAGACACCAAAAGAAACAAAAAAAAGTCACAGAAAGCTCGTTCCTTCCGCATTATAGAGCACAGAAAGACGGCAGAAAGAAAGACCTACCGTGGTTTGAAGCATGGAAATGGCAATGAGGGCCAAGAGAAGGGCGGCAACGAAAGTAGCCATGGCCATTGCTACACACCAAAACTCAAAGCACAGGGACGGCAGAACCTACAAGAATAGGCTTTGAGGAAATTAAAGATCATTCTAAGGGTGCAGTTTTATAGATCTCAGTACTTTAGCATAAAAGGGCCTCAGATTTAATTTTTCTTTCCTGCCTGACCATGCAGAAAGGTTCTCCCCCAAACAATCTCAAAGCATCTCAAGCTGGAGTTATCTTGCACCTCTGATTTTTACCAAAGATGTGCATCACTAGTGTTAATCTCTTACGTGTGGTATAAATAACTATCAGGCCTTTTGATTTTGTTTAATCCTTTAACCTAGTCCTGTCCCAGTTGAGAGAAGTAAGATCTAAAAGCCAAATCCCTAGTACCATTTACTCAATCAATGTAAATTACCACCTGAAAAAACAAACCATAATCTGAGATGGCTTATATAGTAGCTATTTTCAGCTTCATTCTATATTATAAGGACAGAGAATGAGATAGGGGACCAACAAGTTTCTTGTGTGAGTGGCATAGATCCTTGCTTTTGTTCTTGGATTTTTCTGTTCTGCTTTTCTTGTTTTTCAAGCTAAAAAAATTATTCCATGTCCTCTTTTGGCTGGTAAGGCATGTGTTACTATTTTCTTGAAGAGTTAATCCCCTTTGACACAATTGGCCATATATGCTGTTAATTATTCAAATTATCACTTACCTCCGATAGGCTGTGCAGGTGAAACTGAGAGATACCGTCGGTGTTGCCGTTGCCGTTGTTGCGGGTGTGGGTGGGGGTGTGCTCGAGAATGTTGCTGTCCCGACCACCATTGATGTCCCTCTTGAAAAATTTGTTCTTGTTGTTGTGCATCCACACCCTGAGCACACTCTTTTTGACGCCAACCTCGCTGCAGAACTCTTCCACCAATTCCTCGTCTCTCTTTTGCACCTTCCACCCGACTCTCTCCGCGAAATGGTACATCTTCTCCTTCTGGCCCTGTGTGATCTTGGTCACATATCGCTTGCTTGCGCATATGGTCGGCGTGAGCATAGCGTTGGTGGGTCCGGCAGCGTTCTCGGGAGGAGCTGGCAGGCCCCCAGAGAGATCCAAAAGGACCTGGGGCGCGGAGGGGTAGGAGGAGGAGATCGGCGTTGGGGAAGCTAAATTGAGGCTCCGATCAGAGGCTGGCGGTGGCGGTGGGGGAGTATAGGGGCGATGGTGGGGCTGGTACTCAGTGACATGGGTCGCAGTGGAGGTGGAAATTGGGTCCTCAGGCTCGCGGCGGTGGAAGTTGCGATGGCAGCCACAGGCAGCGCATTTGAGGGACGTCAGGTCTGCGGAGGTGGCCGAATGGGACGGCACGAACTCGCCGCAGCCGTCTATCGGATGGCCTCCCAAGGATGCTACATGGTTCTTTAGACATTCTTTATAGGTGACAACGAGTGGCGAGCTCGGGAGCTGATGGTGATGGTACTGCTGGGGGTGAGGATTGTGGCATTTGAGCACGCCGTTGGAGAAAGATATGGGCTTGGAAGGTTGGATCCCAGTTGGTGTCTCACTGTCAGCTTCCGGGGACTTCATCGCCGCAGTGGTGTTAGTGTTCGTGTTGACAGCAGCGGCGGCGGTAGTAGTGGTGGTGATTGTGGGGTTTACATCCATTATGCTCTTACATCTACAGTCCCCAACCAAAAACAAATGGAAGACAGGATATGAACTCCGGCGGAGCAAAGATAATTAATTTTGGACAACCAAGAAAAAAGAAGGAAAAGAAGAAGAAGATGATAATGATGATGATGCTAAGCACTGACTACAGTCGATAATAAAAATCTGGGTTTTGTGGTTGTCCTTCTTAACCACTCGTTTTTTTAACCCTGGTTTTAATCCATAGTTAAGTTGCTTACACCACACCTTAACAATGTGTGAAATTGGGCACCAAACCATAACAGGAGTGCCATTAGGAAACAAGTATTGTGACATTAGGAAACAAGCATCATTACCACTCAGGACCGGAAAATCCAAATGGATTTAGTCAAATTTTACTTTCCCTCCCCCTCGTAGCTTTTCTGGGAAACCAATCAGAAGAAAAATACTTCTCAGCAAATAGTCCATGCAAGACAGATTAAATTTACCTACCAGGTCCACGATCTCCTGGAAGTGTACAGAAACACCTGCACTAAATTTTCCAACCGTCTTCTACTCATCCAAGCGGAAGCCCTAGTCTCAACTACATAACCACAAAATTGAACTTCTCCGAAGGACGAGAAGAACAGAGAGAAACCCTCACCTTGTGGAAGGGACCGACGCGTTGCTCACCGGCATAGGACTTGAAGTTCCTCATGACCATCTCTTTGATGAACAGCCTCGGGGCTCCGGATCTCCTCACCGGCGAAGCCGAGACATCCTCCATCGACTCGTCCGGCGCTTCCATCCCCAATCCCTCTCGTTCAGAACACTAAGGATTGCCGGCTCCACGAGAAATGGAACCCACTCCAAACGAATTCCACTAGCGCCTCCTCTATCCTCCCACCATTAAACAAAAAAGGAAGTAAATAAACTAAAATGTAGTGGGCAAAGTAGAGAGGTTTTAGCGGGAAACTGAATGCATCATGGTTTTCAAAGAAGCGATGGGCCTGGGCCCGTTTTTATTTCGACAAGAAGGGGTCTGTTTGGTTGTTGTGCTTCTTTAATGTCCGATATGAAAGATTTACTAATTCTCATTTATAAACAACCAATTCCTATTTGTAGCTGCAATTGGTATCAAAGCCTATCATCTTTTTGTGATACTCAATTAAAAAGCCAAAAGTCCAATTTAAAAACTAACTTCAGAATTGAAGATCTGTTTGAATTTATATTACTAGAGACTTTAGTCCTCAACACGTTATTAAACAACAAATCCCATCCCCTACATGCCTCTATTTTTGCAGCCGATGATACTTCCATCCAAACTCCAGTACTTCTGTTCTTGCTGATTCTATGGACAAAAGCATTCTTTCTAAACAGATCCGTGTCAATGGCGAAACTCAGAACTTGAACATAACATTCATCCCCCATCCTAGCAATTCTAGCAAACTTTAGGCCTTAATTAATGAAGGAGCAAGGATTGGGTCTCCAAATCTCCATCTCATTATCCCATCTCAAGAATTGGGTGCTATTAAAAAAGAGATTCAAAATAAAAACACGCCATTTCCACCGTCCACAAACAAAATGGAGAGCAAGTGAAACCAGAGATTTCACAGATAATATTTAAGGTAGCCGCTCTCTCAGGTAGGGAAAAGCCCTGAGGAGTGACAGATTGATACAATAGTTTAAATCAAATCCTCCAATAAAACAAGTTCTTATGAAAGGAAGTACATATATAGTTAGGAGTAATGGAGCAAGGAAGGTGAGGTTCAAGGGATGGTTCAAGGGCACTTGGGGCCTCCTTCCTTGGTCTTCCAGTTGTTGTAGCAAGGGCACACAGCCTTGTTCCCATAGTAGCCCGGAGGCACGCAGAGGCACTTCTTGCAGCACTTTTGACAGAAGAACATGCAAGGCTTGTGGTACTGGGTCTGGCTGCATCTCCTCGTGCATTGTGATGGGCATTCTACGCATTCCAATTCGGCAATAAGAAAACATAATCATTTCCTTTCACACTAGTCAAAGACCAAGACGTACAGAAGTGACAAAAAGTGTGAAGAACCTTGACCACATTCAAAGTATTTTGACTGATGAGAGACATGGGTCATAATGAAAGTAACTTAACACATACAAAAGCTCCGACCTTTGAGCATTGTAGAGGGGAGTGATGGGCATTCTTCATTTCATTTTCATTGTAGTTAATGGCTGTGCAAGTTTTTTAACCAGAGAGACCAAAGAACAAAGGAACAGCAGGGGTGAAAGTAGGTGCATTAACGCTGTTTGGTGAAATGGGAGCTAGGAGTGGGAAAACAACCCATTTGTAGGCATTTTGACTGGACCTGCTCCATGTAAGGAAGGTTGGTAGTATATGATAACGACAACTGCCTAAAAGAGCTTCAGTTTGGGCATTTCACGTGATTCAGCCAAGCTATGAACTACTAAAAACATAAACCTTGCAACCAATTATACCATTATATCACCAATTTTCAACCCCACAAGATGAAAGAAAGTGAAATGAGAGTGGAAGAATCACTCACGGTAGCTCTTGAGACTCCCTTGTCCATACTTGTTCTGAAATCACATAAAAATCAAGACCAAAACGTAAATGGATCCATTCTCACCCAAACAAGAAAACCAAAACTAAACTCCAAACTCCTGTTCTAATCTGGACGATTTAGAGAGAAAGAGCTTACTCGGTTGTCATAGTGATGACCTCCCTGCCCATGAGATGCCACAGCCTGCAAACAGAACAAGACACCAAAAGAAACAAAAAAATGTCAGAGAAAACTCGTTCCTTCCGCATTATAGAAAACAGAAAGACGACAGAAATAAAGACCCACCATGGTTTGAAGCATGGAAATCGCAATGAGGGCCAAGAGCAGGGCGGCAACGAACTTAGCCATGGCCATTGCTACACACCAAACCTCAAAGCTCAGGGACAGCTGCAGCTACAAGAAGAGGCTTTGAGGTGAGGAACTTGATTTCGAGCTCTGCGCTTGCAGTAGTGTATAAATAGAACATCGGCGCAAGTGGGCCAGAGTCTATAGTTTTTAGCTGTGCTCGTTCACAGAAACTGTACTGTGTTTCCGTTTTTCATCAGTCGACACCTTGGCCTTCCGTGATGATGTGATGCAGGATCCCAGATGTACCTTCCGTTATGGGCACGAACATTTAATGTACTCAAAACCTTATAATAAGCGCATTTAATGTGGTCTCACCTATGAAGTCTCCTTCCCGGAACTTCGGTAGAAGTGAAAAACCGTCTCGAAAACGTAAACTTGGACCGTGGATTACCATGTGTTGCTGTGTGAGCTTTACTTGAGTAGATCTATAAGACCCACAAGGGTTGAAAATCACTCTTTGTTGAAACGAGTATTTTATATTTTGACCATCAATATCTTTGTCAGGTGTCTCCTTGAGAAAATGTGAAACAAATGAGAATTGAATTCACAGAAGAAGGTTCAAATGAATGAATGTATAATTGAATCACTAATGGTTGTTTGTTCTTAATCCAATTTGTTGGATCGGAAGCAACAATTTAAAACACTCACCATCTTAAATGCACTTAAAAAATAATTAAAAATGAATATATAAAATTTATGTAGTTTAGATCCGTACTCGAGATTAATGAGAGACAATCTTTAACACCCCCTTATACCTAGAAGATAATTAGGACATAAACTAATTAAAAAAAAGGGCTACTATCAAAATTGTCCAAAACTAAACTTATTTTGATATTATATAAGAAACGAGTCCAATCTTCTTAAAAAGTTTTGTAAAAAATAAAGATATTATGAGTAATAAAATTGAGAAACCCTACGTCTTTAATGCAACCAAGTTAACATTTTCCATTATCTTGACATGACACGGTGTTTATATAAAATAAAAATAAAAAATACCAGAGCGAAGGATGTATTCATGATGCCACCAATTATTTACTTATTGGTAAGCTCTCATTTTCTGTCCTTGTCATTAATCTTTCCTGCAGAACCCTCTAAAGTACCACAGATGCCAACAGACCAGCTTTTTACCAACATGTTTTGACGATGTCAGGGATAATGGACCGAGCCGATGAACGGCGGGAAGTGAATTCTAAGAACCCACAATAAAAGCTTCCCACCGGCGCTGCGTCTTTCCGGGGACAAAGTGGGTCGGCGATGGCGCATTTAAGAAAGGACGGTACAGCTAGTTAAGAGGATGAGTATGGAGGGTCCCGCGTCCTTCACCGAATGCAGTAAATAACGGAAAAGCTTTCCGCTTTAGAAAAAGCTTTAGATATTTGCTTGCCGCTTTGCATGTGCCGCTGTCGTCTCCTCTGACACCGCACGCGCCCAAAAGCTGCGCCGGTTTGACAAGAGTGCGCACCGCGCGCTGTGCCCCATTCGCTGCCCAGTGCTCTGCTGGGCACGTTCCAGATTTTCTACTCCCAAAGATCCAGATTTTGACAAGGGTGTTGGGTATTATATTACTTGAATATTGTTTATGTTAATGGTGTAAATAATTAATCACAAATTATGAAACTTTGGCTCATGATTTGTACACTAAGCTTGTGATCTTTTCTAGCTGTTGGGAGATCGTCCTTGTGTTTAGACACTATGATTTGCTATGTACAAGTTGCTTTTTTGGGAAAGGCAGCATTACCTTTCGAAAAGGGAATTTGAGAATAGAGAGGCTTCGGGCCAACTTTTGTCAAGCAATTAAGTGCAACTTTTGTGAGGATAATGTGACTTTTTCTCACTTTATAAAAGAAAGGCTAGGGGAAAATGACAATCTTGTCGAGGATCCTTCCTAATGTTCCATAATATTCACTCTTTTGTATTTTTGAATTCCTCATTTTGTTAAAAGAACCACTTTTCTGTTGAAGTGAACTCTAAAATATAATACATTTATATATATTAAAGTATTAAAAGCTTATTTTAAAACTCAAAAATACTATATGGAGAAATTTAATAATTTATAAGGCTAGGACCTTGGGATCACAAAACTAAAACTCACTGTAATCTAATATCATATTAAATAAAATGTAAGGGTTCATCAAATAACTTTAAGACAATAAATGAAGAACTTTAACATTTATAAGGCTAACAATTCATTGTTACACTTTTTATGTAGGACAACATTTGCTTTTAACAATATGAAAAATATTATATACCATTATATTAATAATATGGTATACATGTTGAAGTTTAATATGCCCTCTTGTCCTAAGTATGAGAAACTACTTTTTTTTTATATAAAAATTCAATATACAAGTAAACAGATGCCTCTCTTGATATTTAATTTTTGGTATCATGTTACAAAATATTGGTTTCTTATAGAATATGATAAGGTCTTGACATATAATAAATACAACATATTATTATATTTCATCAGATATTTTTGTCTTTTTTAAGCAACCAAATCTACGAAGTTTATGTGGAGGGCACTGACACTAAGAGTCCTAGTTCATGTGCAGGGACGCATAGACAGGCTGTTGAAGGCACATGGTGTGACTTGAAGAAAGGCAACTGCAGATTTAGAAATGACATTCCTTCCGATCCAGCTCCAATGGGAAACGAGGCAGCAACTTGAGACAATTAACTATACCCATAATTCGAAGGTACTTACGATCGCTGTACGAATGTGGCATTGATCTAAGTGAAGCAACTTATGCTGGACGATAGATCTGGGAGAAGTTGTCTCTTCTTAATGGTGATTCCTCCTGGCTTCAACAACATGCAATTATGCCCGCACATCATGCAGAGCACACAATAATGGAAGCATCAACGTGGTTTAGATCAGGTAGTCTTTGTGTCCACAGAACACAGGATCTTAAAGATGGTATGTAGGAGTTTATTTTATGTAAATCTTACTCAAATTTTGTTCATAACAATATGACTTTGTTCAAGTGAACTAGAAATCATACATATAAGTATAAAGAGAGAATCAATTTTTTAGAGGAGTGTTAGTAGATTTTCAATGAAGATGATATGTGTCTACCATTTCAATACTTGTAAGAAATTCTTTAATACTTGAAGAGACCATAAGTCACTAAAATTGATATGACATAAGTCTCACATTATCTCTTATTGTTTGAGAATCTTCTTTGTAAGGAATAATTTGCTTTTGATAAATGTGAACTTTCTAATAATAATTGAGTTGTTATTTGATAGTTTCTTATATCTAGAAATTGTTACAGAAATTTTAATTGCTTAGCCAACTAGATTAGTAATGAACTAACATGAATTCTAATTATGAGATATGGAGCTTAAGGGCGTGCATGAGTAGGGTGTGAGCATGAAAAAAAAACCTAGAGAAGCTTATTCCTTAATATATTTTATCATTGGTCATGTGATAACTTATCAAATGACACAATAGACATAACCTTTCTCAAAACCTCATACTCATGCAATTCTAGAGAAATTATAATTGACAAAACATTCATGTGACTTTTATAAGTAAAGTTACACCTTTACCTTAATTTTGACTTCACATCAAACATTTCCCATGTATCATACGGAAAAGGATGTAAGAGTAGAGCATGTGATTGTCATTAATCATCTCACATGCAAGCAGCAAAGTTGCTGGTATGGGTCGTCAAAAAGTATGCCAACCATCAGCTTTAGCACTAAACTTATCAATTGCCTGGGTCCATAAATCTTATCAAAAAAGAATTCCAAGTTGCACGAAAATCAAATGCTTCTGCATTTCGAACATAAATACAACGAGTCAAATGGACAAGAAGTAGCATCAAGGGGTCGTGCATTGCACGGCACAAGCATGGAAAGAAGAGCAAAGATGTTTATCTGTATTCATGTTCTTGCATGTGTAATGCTCCAACTCCCACATGGGGCCAAATTATTTTCAGTGGTCAGTGTTCATGTAGAAAACCATCACGATCATTGAGAATATGCAGTATTAATTTTATCCTCTTTTTGTTTGCTTGGAAAGGAGACTACATCAATCCGAAAGGGAAGTTCCATGCAGTACCCAAAAGAGCTTTTTGGAAGGATTAAGGAACCTGGGATACGCTTAATTAGCATTCCAGAGTGTTAAGAAGTAACGTGGTTAAGAGCTATCAATCTCAGAAGAAGATGACGTGCTGGCATTGCTGTTTTCATACCATCATGAAGGTGCAGGGCGGGAGAGATATCTTGTAACTTTTGTGTGCAGAACATGCGTGATTAGAGAGTTAAGTAGACAGTAGGTTAGAAGTTGAGAACTTTTATGATGTTGCTGCTTTCATTTTTCTCTGCAAGGTTTTCTCCTCCTTAAAACTGTTGGTCTGCAACTCTGTTGTGCATCTGAACTTGTAAGTGTGTATGGTTGTTTTGAACTTAGAAAGTACTCTGGTAATCCCATTATGTGCTTTTCTATTAGTTCTTGTTGATCGTATACTCTTTTTTTGTTCTTTCCAAGCTACGGGTTGTTGGAAGTGATAGTCTTTGAGTTCTCACAAAGGATCCCTCTTTCGTTGTGAACTGTCCATGTTCGAAAGGACCCACAATGGGATATATGACTTCCTCTTCTTTTATGTTATGTTATAAAAGGGTGTGAGACACGTATTAGATACCAATACGCCCCTTACACCAAGTACTAAGGAACGCTTTTCACAAATATTAACAATTTGCAATTTATGACTCTTGAATTGTTGAAGATTATTTAAGTTGGCAATAAGAAATAAAAGGATGCTACGTTTGAGTTTCATTTGCTGAAGTCTTCGATTCTTTTCATACCCCTTTTTCATTAATTTTAAGCATTTACTCTTACTTTATCTTGTATGTTTATTCTTAGAAATCCAAGAAATTAAAGATTTCCTAGGTGTATTTGAGGTTGTTCATTACTCAAATTAAATAATAAACCATATTGACTACAATACTTGTAGCAACAAGAAGTCGTCTAGTTCGACAGTGTATTGGATGAGGGTTCGTCTTACCTCTGTGGGTTGGGCTTTTGTTGTCAATTCCCTCATTGGATTACCTTATCAAAAGGAAGCTCGAGTCCTTTTCCATGCCTATGATCTCTCTAGTTTCTCTTTTTTAGCTCTTTTGAGTCCAATTGGAGTTTCATAAGGTAAATATACATATTTTGTCAAAATCACATGCCAAGGTCATAGTCATATTTTGCACACAATGCACAAGTTCAAGTTAATAGGAGTCAATAGGGTGCTTAGGAGGCACTTGAGCTTTAAAACTATATTAAAAAATTTATTATCTAACCCACAAGCAGATCTGTGACTTGATGAAATCTCCACTTGTTTAACTAGGATTCTCATTATATTTGTTAGAAATACATTTGTCCACATTGTAATAATGATTGGATCTTACAAATTGTGTTGGATTAAGAAATCCGAAACAATTATGAGAAATCTTTGTTGTGTGTTTTATAAACTTGGGCAAACCCCTCTAGCACATGACCTTTGAAGGAAGATGTGGATTTGGCCTTCTGTCATGGTATTAAGGCCAATTTCTTAGTATAATTCAGCTTAACCACAATTAAGAAATAGCTTATTATATGTTTTACAAGCTTTGAACAACACCTTTCCTCATAAAATGTTTGGAGGAAGTGTGTGAAATTAGACCTCAATCACGTTGCTGCAAGTTAAATTACTTCTTATCAAGCTTACATATTTGCACCACTATACTCATTGTTACTCTTTCACTTAGTTCATAGTTCAAAACCATCGAAATTAAGTGCCCAAAATAACCGAGTTCGCCCTACAATTATGTTGCCAAAGACGCAACAATTTTCTTTTGACTTGGCACACCTCTTAAAGTTCATGGATCCCACTCACAGATCAGAAGTGTTATCATTAAACTCGTGAACAATACATGTAATGTTTCAATCGAGGGAACCATCTTCTTTAGAATGGACCCATGGTCACGCGTTGCATCTCAGTTGACGTAAAGACGCCAAAAAGTGTTTTGGCGATATCGTGATCCTACTATATGTCGGAGGAAATCCTTAGAAACTATTCAGCTTTAATAGTGTCATCGAATGTTTGGAAAATAAGAAAAATATGATACCATATTGTCTGATACAGTTCCATTAGATTTTTTTTTTTAAAAAAAAAAAGTTATTGCAGACGGTGGTTTCTGTTCTAGATCATGATTTTATTTTTGTACGCCACATTTTCACCCACCACGAGTGGAATTGTCCAAATCACTTTCGATATTGAAAACTTATTTTCGAGCTTATGATTCATATGGTGTTTCTTTTTCAAGACTAAAAAGAAAAAGTTGATGGATGTGATTGATATACAAAAGATTTGGCATCATATCCTACCTTTATTATGTTTACATTTGCAGTATCTTTCTAAGTTGTTTAAATATTTTTTTTTTATTTTTTAATGATAAATTTTAAAAGATGAATACTATTGGTTTTCTTGAAGCAAACTCCTCCTTGCTTGGAACAATCTGCCTTTTGTGGGGTTCATGAAGCCGATTGGAACATAGCTCTTTTTCTTCTTTTCTTTCTTTCCTTTTCTGTGGTAACGAACAAAAGCCAATGTCTAATTATAAATCCATAATCATGTTCGAGCATTTTCAGTGTTTCTCCTCTACTCTTCTGAATCATACGGCTTCTATCTGCAGACTCATACGACAGATCCTTGGGCCGATTTGGAAGTCCAAGAATTCAGAGCCAGGGCCTAAGATTGGAAGTCTAAACTTTGGCCCTACATAGAATTTAGCAAAGTACTCTTGTCCCACATTTGTTAAGCCTTAAAAATAAAACTCTATATATTGTACATAATTTTGTGCGAACATGGCATTAGAGTATATTCATATTAACAAATGACATGATAAAAAAGAAAATTTTAATATTTTCTACATCTTATTTGAGAATTTTCTATACATAGAAGACATATCACACATTTTTTAATTAATTTTTGGTAGAAACAAGTATTTTGACATGATGTTAAGATTCAAATGAGATAATCATTCATTTGTGGACTATGTCTTTATGGAAAATATTTCTTTATGCTCCAAGTAAGGGAATATGTTGAAATATGGCATTCATTATACATTGCTTATATATTATTTTATTGTATTCTTTATATATAGATGTTTCTTTTTCTTTTACTCAATTTTAAGAGAAGAAATAAGTCTTTTTAGTATAATATCAAAGTTCATGTTTAAAAAAGTAATATATTTGGTATATAAAATTCAATACTAAACCAATAATTTGCACTGTCTACGTTAGAATGTATTAAAGATATAATAACAAAAAAATTTTATATTGCCTAAATTTTACTAAAAATTTTTCTAAGAGATAGTCCAAGAACAAATTGATAGGCCTCAAAGGCAGCTATCACTTGCAAGAAACATAGATTACCATCCCCTATGTCGCTATTGAAATGTATTACATATAGTATAACAAAAAGTTTTACATTACCTAAATTTTACTAAAATTTTTTTTAAGAGATAGTCCAAAAAAAATTGGTGGGCCAAAGGCAGCTATAACTTCCAAGTCCAAAGTCATTGCAGAGATTACCATCCTCTCTCTGTCGGTTCAAGTTTCAAATGACACTCAACAACATGAGGAAATGTAATAGAAAACAAAGACATAGTTGGGACTAAGACAGACATGTCACATGAAAATAAAATAGTCATGGCTTTATGATCTAGTTTTAGAAACTTTCTAAACTTCATTTTCACATGACTTCTTGCATTCCTTATGCTCATTATTGTCAACATTAGCATCATTATAAACCAAGCGAATGCAGGATATGAGTGGTTAGGCCACAACGAACAATCAATTGTGTTGATGGACTCCTGCAAGCAACCCCTGCATGACATCTCACTTTCAGGGTGTGCTTAGACCCACTAATGTCTGAAATGACATCTTCTGGTTGTTGCCATATCCACAGGGATGTAGGTCCGGAATCAGTTGTTGGTAGCTGCTTTCCTACAAAGCTCCTAACGTGATTTGTAACAGGCTATTCAAGGATATGTCCGATCATTAGGTAGATTCGTCAGAGGCCTTAATTAGTGCTTATGGAAAGGCTGTGTCCTCTCAAATTTGACATGCTGCCAATCGGTTGTGTCCCGTGAAACAAAGGGGCAGAGCATTAATTAACGAAATCTGCTCTGCACATGGTGTTTGCAGATCTGCAAACTTGGAAAGGAAGACACTCTGAAATTCCAGCTTTGATCTGGGCCAGGCAAAAGCATATCTCACGAGCATGTCAAAAGCTTAATTTGTCCTGCAGGTAAAGAAAGTTTATGTTATCTAGTAAGATGAAAATGTATATATATTTTTATTTTGAAAATTTATATAATATAGGATAATTAACACTATTTGTTGAAGACAAAAATATTACATAAATTTTTTTTAAATAATATTTAAATATAAATAATATTTTTTATTTACAAATATGTAAATTTATTCATCAAAAAAGAAAAAAAATACAAAAATTTAAAAATCAATATTACAGTTCATTTAAAAAAAAAATTAAAATTCTTCAGTTATGATATGATACAATAAAACATTTATATTTTTATGAATTATTTTTTTGATTTTAGTCAACAAAGTTGATATTTCAATAGTTTTATTTTGGTAAACAATATTTTTCTTACTTCTTAATATTTGGATTAGATTTTAGGCTTTTGTACCTGATACAAGGCAACTCTTGAACATTTCTTGAACTGCTTCTTAAGCTCCATTTTTTTTTTAATTTTATTCTTTTTTATTTTAGTGTCATCGGGCCCGGGGAAGTACATAGGCGGAGCAGCATGTTAAAAGGCAGTGCATGGGCTTGGGGACAGCATCTGTCTCCGCTTCCATGTTTTTCTGGGCCAACATCGAATGTAAACAAAACAGAAAAATACAAAATCTATGGACTCGGACAGGCTTTGGACAGGGACCAGGATGTCCTACACTGCGCATCAACATTAACACCGACGAGGGGTTGGTTCGTACCTCTGCAGGGGTCATAGGAGACTTAATTTTTCCGTATTTCATGTAGTGTAGTGCTATTGAAATGCTGTGTAGAGGACACAACAGTACGAAAACTTTCCTGTCTTCGAATATCTTTTGTAAGAAGCACCAAAAGGAGACCACCCCATCTATCCAAATTCTTAACTTCAAATTTCCTTACCTAAAAACCTGTGAAACCAAAATGTTACATGATGGCTCCATGTAAGCGCCACATAGACCAAGGTGGGTCCAATCTTTGGGGAGATTTGTTTACGTGGAAGTTGACTTAGACAAAAAAGACACAAGAAGACCCCTGCATTCTCCTTCTTCAATTCCCACTCTACAATTATAATGACATGATATCAAAACTTAATTTCTAATGCCCAAATATTACTCGTTCCTACTTTGAAAAGTTGAGTTCATAATGTTCTCTATTGGGTCCATAGCTCATCAATTTCAATGAGTCATCTCATTAGTCATTAATTGTATACTAGATTCTCGACATATGTCTTATATTATCAATATATTAATTTGTTATATTTTATATGTATAAAAAATATTTCTTTTTCTTATTGTATCCAACCTCCATTGTGAAATAACTTAAAATGCAATGAAATAATTTGTGGGAATTCACCTGGATTTCATGGTCTGAAAGACATGGATTCACATCAACTTTTCCTCCGGGCAAAAGAGAGAGAAAGAAAATGTTGGATGAGCATCTCTTTCAATGTACCTTTCCCTTGCTCAGAACCAGCCTGTCCGACAGCATTAAAGCAGTGTGCCACTAAGTTGGCCTTAAAAACAATGCCATTGGCCCATTTCAGTCGTATTTCGGCCCTGTGGGTGATACAAACTTGGTCATAAATCACGTTACGGTACAAAAGCTGTGCCGGTTGTTGCCTTGACCATCACTCCCATTATTTCTCTCGGAGGAGACCAGGAATGTGCTGTCCCAGTTCCCGGGTTCTCCCTCGATATATTCCTCAAAAAGTGTACTGCTTTGTTGATTTTTGACCATTAGTAACTGGCATGAGCTGTTGTTTAGGCATTTCCACTTCCGAAAAAGAAACATAGTTGAAATAGTATATGTTGTTTACATTTTAGCATGATATTAGGTTGGGTCATAGTTAGGTGCAACTTATAAAAATTGAAACTTTATTTTGCAGTATTAAGTGTTGAGTGTGAAGTCTATATGTTTGGTGCGTAAATAAGTGTATATTTTACCTATTCAATCTTTAGTTGAAAGTATATTAAGATATCTAGTATAAAAAGTAATATTCACTTTACTCATTCAATCTTGAGCTAAAAGTATATGTTTAGTATGCACAAAAGTACTAAAAACAAAAAGTTTACATAAAAAATATATAATTTTTAAATAATATTTAAAAATAAAAAATATCTCATCAACTTATGAGTTATCTCTTATATCACTTTGTACATATTTTATATACAATGAAGGGATGTCAAAAACATCTTATGCTGCATGTAACCTACTATGTAATTTTTTTACATATTAACAAATTACCCATTTTCTTACAAGTTAGATAAGGAGAAAATTAAACTTCAGACAATAAAGTTTTCTTGTTTTTGGATAACAAACATGTAATCAAGTTTTAAAGCTTCCTTTATGAGTAGGCAGACTAGACTGACTGTACGATGCCTTAACTCATGGCCTATCTTTGACATGTACCTAACAATTGCCACTATTGCTCGTCAACTACTAGTGATTTGATATTATTCTGACCTATAATTTCCCAAGCCAGTAGGGTGAAGAGTGTTGTATGATTCATCCTATAAAGGAATTCTTGTATAGGGGATGGGATACAGAAGACTAAATTTGCCGAAGCACGTGTAGAAACTTCTTTGTGCAGACTCCAGGGCAGGAAATCCCCACTTCGACACCCAAATCCACCCTAAGATTCTCCATAGATTTGTAGCTGAAAAAGACATTTTTTCTTGGATGGGGATTAATTGGTTCAAAGATAAATGAAAAAATGGGAAAATTAGTTTTCAAACTCAATTTAGCTTTGAAGTGAACCAATGCAAATTTGATTGACCAGTTAATGTTACAATACTAATGACAATTAAGTCTTTTTTATTAAATTCACTCACTCATGTATGCACTTAGTGTCAAACTAACGACCAAGAAATTTAGCGTCACTTATTCTCAATTGAACCAAATACTTGTCGATTATAATTAATTTAATTGAAAAATTTAATTAAATAATTTAATATCACGATATTATGAAGATTTAGTTTTTAAAGAGAACAATTCATAGAAATAAACTTGTCTTTTGTTAATTTGGTTTTCTTTTCGACATAGAAGGATCATTTAGTAAAAAATATCCTTTATATTTATTTTTGCATGGAAAATTGTAATCTATTCAATTAATGTCACAATACGTATTCAGAGAATCCTGCAGGCAACTCAAGAAAGCTTACGCAGCGGGCTATCGTTTTCCACCGAATGCTTTATTTCAAAAGCATGCACTCCTTCTCCTTCCTCTGGCAGATTCCTCTAACATTGACTTTAGCAGAGTATTGTCTTTTCACGCTGAAGAGATGGAGTATATACACCTTATTTAAATTTGAATTTATTTATGTAAATCTTGAATTAAATTTTAACACAGGGAGTGAATGGTGTGAACAAGCTATGGCCATGTCGGGTAATCCTAGTTGGCTAAACCTCTTCTAAAGTTGGTCCGTTTCATATATTGTTAAGATATGAATGTCATATACGCTTTATATATAGAAATATTATTTGTTTATAAATTGATTTTAAAGAAGAAAGTGAGTGTTTTTATATGATACTAGAATCAAGATTTTACCTAAAATATTCCTTTTTTAGGGCATGAATGTTTAGTTTTACATCTCTAAGGTGTAAAGTTGTACATGTTTGGATAAATGTGATCGTTTTTCTTCATTTCATGAGCATACTTATGGAAAATTTTAATTTTTCATATATAATATCAAAGCTCAAATCTCTTTTAACATCCTTATGAATTTTGGTTAACACAATCCATATAAAATTAACACATTTTAGATGTCTAATATCATTTTCTTAGTAAATTTGAGTTCTAAATGAGATTTAGTGTTTTAATTAAGACATTCAATTTTTAATAAAAAATATTTTTATATTCAAAATAAATAATATATTAAAATCTAGTATATATCCCTCGTATGGCAAATATATTGTTAAGCACTTCCTTAATTGAAACCTTTTGAGGAAAAAGAAAATTGAAACCTTTTGACATTAACCACAAGAAAAACAAGATGGGTGAAAGGAGCTTTCACGCCGACTTACCGAATGACCTTCCCCCCTAAAGATCAGGAAAATGTAGGTACGAGGTGTTGTGTCCTTGTAAGAGCACCTATTCATGTACAGGATCGGCTCAAATCATAAGATTGTCTTCCCTAAACTTGCTTAAAAAGGAATATTACACTGTTAAGATCTTAATCTATTAAACAGACGCCCTAAACTTGCTTAAAAAGGAATATTACACTGTTAAGATCTTAATCTATTATTTTATGGCAGGTCGTGCTTGTTCTTCAGGTCCCAAAGAACAACTGCTGGTGAAACAGGAGACCCGCTCCTAAATCACTGCATGTTGGTCCCGTTGATAAGGATTAGACACCGGCTGAAAAGCTTGCCTTATATAGAGATGCAAAATGATTTTTTTTTTTTGGTTTTTCTTTTATGATTTAGAATTCCCACCGAATTTTGTACATAACTCAAATTAAAAACTAATCATTTGTCTTAAAATATATTTTTTAAATATTACAACTCCCACATCCAAACTCACATTATTGAAATCCCACTAATTCATTATCAAATTAACTGAAGCGACAAAGAGCACAAGGTGCAACATTTAAAATGTTTATTTTACAAAATTTTTTGGACTGTAATTCTTTTTGTCATTTCAATTATACTAGAGTAATTCAGAATGAAATTATTTTGACATTATTGTCAATTTAATGTGGTATTATTAGGGCGCAGAGAGGACGAATTTAATACTCTGCTTCTGAAATATTAGCAAAAAAAAGGAAAAAGAAAATAATTCCAACTATACAAGGCTAAAATTTCGCATCAACCGGCTGATTTTCCGGGTCGGACACGCCAGGCGTCCGCTTTTCCTAATACCACCCGCTGTGAAAAAATGCTTGTTACAGTCCAGTCAAACCCGGAAGACCACACGGGTATTGCAGGCCTGACCCCACCATACGGTCTCCGCAATAAATTCGCAGGTTGTGAGTTTCAATGCAGCGGTTGTTTTCACGACAACCAATGTTCAAACCTTAGCCCGTCCATGATTGGTCGCCTTACGTCACCGGGACTCCCTCTCCCATCCTTGATCCGCCCGATGGAGATTAATCAACTCCAAAGTCAGAGCGGTACTCGGCATCGAAACGCGCGAAATCAGGATCATAGAGTAGTCTCCAAGCACCATAGCGTCTCCCTAACCTCTTTCCCAATATACACACAAATTAACAAGTGATTTCATGATTTGGTAACCGTATTACGTGGCGGCCTCCGCTTCAAAGTGTAGCAGGCTCGAGTTGCCACGTATAATGCAGCTTAACACGTGTTAGCAAACCCTTCACATGTTTTACGTGCTAAGTGGGATTAAGAACTCCATTCTCTCGTGTCTCATGCACTAAGCAGCACCAAATAGTAGCGTGGCTGGTTTGTAATTATTAGATATTTTTAAAATTATTATTTTTAAATATTACAACTCACACACTCGAATCATATATAGGAATATCAGACTCTAAATTTTATGGTTAAATTTTATAATTATTAAATAAAAAATAATATTTGAAAGTAATAATTTGTGATTAATAGTTAGGTCTAATGATATCTTGAGAGTGGGTATTAAGAAAAAGGAGCGGCGAAATCAAAATTCAGAAGCTATATATAAAATGCGTCACAGTCGTAGCCACAGTCAATGACGCAGAGTACGGGGCCGGGTCAACTCGCGGGTAACCGAGTCATTATTGTGAAGGCTAACCCGGTCAGAAGCGGAAAGATGGTATATTTATTACACGGCGCAACATCTAACCCCAAGTGGGGTAAGCAACTTAACCATGGATTAGAACCAGGGTTAAAAAAACGAGTGGTTAAGAAGGACAACCACAAAACCCAGATTTTTATTATCGACTGTCATCACTGGTCAGCAACATCATCTTCTTCTGCTTCTTCTTCTTTTTTGGGTTGTCCAAAATTAATTATCTTTGCTCCGCCGGATTTCTTATCCGGGCTTCCATGTTCTCCGGCAGACTGGTGGTTCTGTGGATAGAGATAGTTGATAGTTTTGCAAGGAGTTTACCGAAGGGGACCTGTGAAAGCTCATTTCTTTTTGGTTGGGACTATAGATGTTAGAGCGATGATGGATGTAACCCCTACAATCACCACAACTACCGCCGCCGCTCCAGTTGTCAACACGAACACCAACACCACTGCGGCGGTGAAGTCCCCGGAAGCTGACAGTGAGACACCAACTCGGATCCAACCTTCCAAGCCCATATCTTTCTCCAACGGTGTGCTTAAACGCCACAATCCTCACCACCACCAGCAGTACCATCACCACCAGCTCCCCAGCTCGCCACTTCTTGTCACCTATAAAGAATGTCTAAAGAACCATGCAGCATCCATGGGAGGGCATGCGCTAGACGGCTGCGGCGAGTTCATGCCGTCTCCTTCGGCCACCTCCGCGGACCCGACGTCCCTCAAATGCGCTGCCTGTGGCTGCCATCGCAACTTCCACCGCCGCGAGCCTGAGGACCCAATTCCCACCTCCACTGCAACCCATGTCATCGAGTACCAGCCCCATCATCGCCATCATCCTCCCCCACCGCCGCCGCCAGTCTCTAATCGGAGCCCCAATTCAGCTTCCCCACCGCCGATCTCCTCCTCCTACTACCCCTCCGCACCCCACATGCTCTTGGCTCTCTCCGGTGGCCTGCCAGCTCCTCCCGAGAGCGCTGCCGGGCCTAACAACGCTATGCTCACGCCCAGCCTCAGCACAAGAAAGCGGTATAGGACCAAGTTCACCCAGGACCAGAAGGAGAAGATGTACCACTTTGCGGAGAGAGTCGGATGGAAGATGCAAAAGAGAGACGAGGAATTGGTCCGAGAGTTCTGCAGCGAAGTTGGAGTCGAAAAGAGTGTGCTCAAGGTGTGGATGCACAACAACAAGAACACCTTTGTCAAGAGGGACATCAATGGTGGTCGGAACAGCAACATTCTCGAGGACACGGACACCCACACCCACACCCACACCCACAACAACGGTAACGGCAACACCAACGGCAACGGCACCGCCGATGAAGATATCACCACCACCACCACCACCACCAACATCAACAACAACGAAGCCATCAACCTGGGTGACAACCCAAATCACTACCAGAGTGATAGCGGCGCTCGTGGAGCCACCAATGGGTCATCTTCTTCATCTTAATCTTTCATGGTATAATAAGTGGAAAGCTGGAAAGAGTAACCTCTTTGGGGTATTAATTAATTGTAGTCGTATCTCTCTCAGTTAATTTTTTTTTCCCTCTTAGCTTATATTAATGAGATGACGATCACTTTGCTAAGGAATCATGGAAGAGCTAGATTGATCCAAAAAGGGAATTTATTTTGGCTTATTTAATCTCTCTTTTCACTGCTCAAGTACTTTATCTCTGATATTTATTATTAATTTCTCTAAAGTTTGTTTTGGCCTTAATTAAGCATGATATCCTCTAGGATTCTTCTTCTGGATTGTTGCTTTGGGGGATTGTGCTATCACCAACTTTATTCTCGTCCTCGAACCTCGATTCAAATGTCTCGTAGGAAGGAGAGAGGGCTTTTCTTTATCTTCTGTCTGAGAGAAAGAAGCAGAAAGTGTGTCACAAATTGGGGCGATTACCATATTATTCTAGTCTATCCGTTTAGCCTTATGTGGCACCTTCTACTGTTTGGCTTGCGAGAAAAAGAATAGAAACTGATGTGATGTCCTACAATTCGATATAAGATGGGGTGGAATTTATCGGTTTTGGCAAGAAGATGTTGTCTGAAGTGACTCTTTTTGACTTTATTTATTCTTTGTAGGCGCTGTATGCATTGTTCCTCCGCCATGCGCATCAGCTTTTCGGGGTTGGATAATGAATAGACTAGACTAATCTCTTGCAAATGCGTGATAAAGATCATGGATTTGCTCGTTGATTTCCATTTGTTTATTGTCTCTTTCCTTTTAAGGAAGTCGATCAGTTCTGCAGAGGTATTATAATCAATAATGATGATGACGGGAGTGGTTTGGAGTTCTGTGTATTGATTGTCTTGTCCACCACTTCCTTCTGGGGTTGTTCTGTTTTGGGTCATTGATGAAGTCAGTGTCCGTGTATTTAAGTATCTAGACCCAACTGCCTGGCATGGTCGGTCGTGATTCAATGAATACCCTCAAACCCAGAGAGACGAAAGAGGCCGAAATTGTTGAGCTCGGTTTCAAAAGTGCCGCTCCTTTGCCAGCAATTACGTGCAAAGATGTGATTCTTCATTGTACAAATGCCAAGTGCAGGTTGCTGATGAAAGTTGCCTAATGCATTATTGGGATATTAGACTGTTGACATGAAAAAGCTAATCAATCAACATTCACACAAAGACTACATATATGTCAAGCAATTAATACGAGACATAGGGTTTAAGTGCTACAAATTCATTTGTTGGCAAGTTTTTAAGCTAAAATTTAGGTATGCACTAGAGAGGGAAGAGGGGATTCGAACTCATGACTAATGGAAATCATACAGTTGATTTGCCAAATATAACGATAACGTTCAAATTCAAACAGCATCATCTCACCGACGAAAAGGGACAAACCAAATAATGTATAAAATGACATGGTTTTATAAAGAGACTATAGAAATATCCTTATGTTTATAAATGGCTTCAAGTTTCAAGTGTGCTTCTAGGAAAAAACGGTTTTCACGTTACTTGTAATTGTTGTGAAATAGTTTAAACAGAAAAAGAAAAAAAAAATTCATAATATGGTGTCATAATTTGTAATTTAAGTAAATAAGATTCCATTCTAATTTAAGAAGATACTAGAATATCCTAAATTGTTGCTTACAACTGTAAAATTCTTTATATGTAAGCCACTTTTAAATGGAAAGCTTTCTCACACCTTATCCTATGCTTTGAACTAAAGTTGAAGGTTTAAGACTAAACTTGGCCTTAAATATCTTTTGGAACACAAACCTTTGTTCTTTGACGGGATTTAGATTTACTGTTTCTGTGTTTTGACTGCTTGGCTTCCTCAGTAGATTCAGTGCACCCCCTGCTGTAATTATGAAGCATTGCTTAATACGGGAGTTAAGTTTGATGGATGGAGTTTACGCTTCTCTGCTTTTTTGATGAATTTGGTAACCTTGTCCATGTGTCCTTATAATACTATGGCCGAAATGCGACCCCAAAACCATGTGATTTGACGTTCCAACTTGAAACCCAGTAAATTGTTTTTCATGGTTCTTCTCGTCAGAATTCTACTGTCTTTGTAGAGTACGGCGACAAACTCTTCTTCTGCTGCATGTTTTCATGTGAAGGACTCGGCTTTAGATCATGTCACTTCATGTCCGTGACACGAAGAATTTATGAGGGGGTACCGACGATTTTATAGTCTGATCATGGCTTGTTTCTCATTAGAATAAATGTTCGTAGCCTGTTCTGGTTAGAGTACTCATTCATCAAAATGAACAGTAAGAAAGGGAGAGGTAAAGACAGTAAATTGACTGCTGGTTTTTAGTTTAGGTGGGCAGCAGAATTTGCACATGGAGTTGGTAATGATGACCATCTTAACTTCACATGAACGAAAACAACCAAATTCGTTTGGATGTCCTGTCAGAAATTCATTGTGTAAATCTTGATCAACCGTGATTGCTGTACTGTACAATCGCGCTAATTTAATAACATTGTGTAAACCTTGATCAACCGTGATTGCTGTACTGTTCAATCACTTATTTAATAACATAGACCGGTTGGCAATTCCTAGAGTGTTTGATGCAAATAAATTAGATTTTGATTAAGCAACCAACGATTCCTTTCTTTATACAGCAGCTATTCCACCTTTAATTTTTTTGATTTTACAATTCTTTTCTCTTAAACTCTTTGTACATTTTACTAAAGTTATTATACGTACATTTTTCAGTTTCATACTTTTAGGCTATTCTAGAATACATTATTAATAAAAATCAAATTATCATTTAACTGTAAATAAGTTAATAGTTCAATAATTAGTTATTAGTCACTTAAGATTTAAATTTTTTATTGACGTCTTATATCTCAAATCTCCATTTAAATAAAATAAGAAAAAGGAAAAAATCATTTAACTAAAAGGACCATTTTATCCGAACTCCACAATTAACATTTAAGGACAGTAAAAAGCTAAGAGTTAGATGTCCCATGGTAACTGGTGTGGTGGGCAAGAACCCATATACTCCATACGAGCTTATCCATCGTCTATCTCACTCATAAATTCCCCCAAGTGCTGCAATAAAACTGTGACTGTGACTCGAGGTGGCCGCTCAAATTGAAGAAAACTTGGTCATTTCCGTGTGCCATAATGGAAGATGTTTAGGCAAGTTTCTGCAGGAAACAATCCCGTTTTACACGGTAGCGTGCCAAAGAGAACATAATTCAAAAAAGGTTACCAGACGGAACCAGTAGTGGGAAGAAGACTTCCTCAGTGGAGCCAACTGGGTATATTATTGGTGGCTGGATTTCTATACACATGGTTGCTTTTTTGTGGAAACAGTCTCAGATGGGCGTAGGAGCAGAAGTATTAGTTGGGTTCATCAATCTCAAAATGATGGGGGCAGGTTAGTGATGTAAACTTTGTTGGTAGTCTATTCATGTTGGATTCTCAGAGAGGGATTTATCACAAACTCTTGGACCAGTGGATTTTCTTCAACCTAATCAAAAAGGTGGGCAAATTAGCACAAAGGAATTTTGGAAAAAGCTTCAACAAATAAGGAATGTCCACCAATTCCCTTCCGGGATGGTTTTATACTCCAAAGTTCATATCTCGAAAGCTCCTCTATATGGTTCTATTATCATTACGGCAACTTTTGTTTCACTCAAGATTAAGGATAAAATAATCTGCCAGATAATCTATGTTTTACCTAACTTTTCTTTTGTGGGTGAAAAAAATAAAAGAAAAAGGAACCAACTAAAAATTATAAAGTGAAGAAGAAAAGACGGCAATATGATTTCAAACTTTTTTAAGAGCTCTTCTTGTTTGACACTACTGTACAATCATTTAGCCGGTTTGGATTTTCACAAACCAAAACAAACAGATAAGAATTCTTGTGTCCAATCTTTTTTGGCTATAATTATTGCAAACTAGATGTTCACAGCCTTTAACATCACTAAAGGTTGAACTATTCCTGGAGCCAAGAACCAGCTGTTACAAAACATAATAAAAAGAAGCATCAGTGCAAGTCAATGAAGGACCACAACATTATTTGCAGAATAGGATCTAGTGGGCTTGTATGCGGTGGTCCAACTCTTAGGTGATATGCTTCTGCAATCTCTATCAGCCTCACACCCTTACACATTATCTTTCAAATTTGAACATCTTATATGCTTTCTGTACAAAACCCAAACTGGGATGTGCTTAGTTCTGCGTTATCCCTTCTCTTTGCATAATCACCCAAGGAATCCAATCTTGTAAGCCAAAACCCAGATGGTTTTGTGGGGTCTCACAGAGCACAATCAAGAAGGAATCCTTCCACTTGCATGTAAAGAGGAGGTTTCCCTTTCCCTCGGGACCTTTTTTGTCTAATTTACTTTATTTTGTTCAGAAAGCTCTACATGGGAGTGACGGTTAACAACATTCTCAATTCTCCACTGCAAGCCAACCACTGTTAAACCAACTTCAACAGTGCCACCATCATGTCGGCTTCACGACTGTTGTCACCACCATCATTGGCACCAGCACGCCACCTCAATTGCAATGTTCATAGCGATGGAAATCGTAAAATCTCGGTACCATTTCCTTGATTAAACCCAAAATCCAAGTCGGGCAAAGCTGCGAAAACTCGCTTGCCCATGTCCGATCAAGCTATGATGGACTTTATCCTATGGGACAATGAAAAAGAAAGAGCCCATTTGCCTGACCCAAAGTAGAAATAGATGGCCCTCTCTTTCCTCTACACATGCTGCCCACTTCCGGAATCCGAATAGGCTTGGGAATTTCAAGCCTATTACCAGTTCATAATTATGAATCTAGAGCCTGTAATTAAGCACTCAAAATTATCTTAAGTTTTTTTAATAACTAATTTACATTAAAATATGAAATACGATTTTTCAGGTTGTGGTTTTTTTGAAGTTTTCTTTCTGCGTAAGATGTATTTTCAAGAAGCCTTTCCTCGTGACTCGTGCAATTCATTTCATTTATGACGGTTTTTTCCTTAGCTTAGGCTAATGAAAATTGGGAGAAGGGTAGCAAAATCAAACCTAAGACGAGCGATACCTCTAAATTGAACATCTAGTTTTTTAAGGTTAGGCACCAGTTAATCTCAATGTTATTTTTGATGTATCAATCCTTTACAAGGATTTTAGATATGTAAGAAACAAAGGGAGATTAACGAAAGTTTGTTTATTTTTTATGAGTTTATTTATATTAAATCCTCAATCCTTGTTATAACATGAGTTCTATCCCAAAAGGTTAACCTAATAAGAAAAATAACTCAACTCCCTTATATGATCAAATCATCTCACTTACCTTTTTAATGTGAGAGAATGAAATGCATTATATTATTTCTTACTTAAGTTTATATTGCTTTTAATATGAGTAACATTCACGTCTTATGCCACATTAAGGAAAAATAGTCACAAGTGCTACTAGACCAAGTTGTGATTTAACTATAATATCATTTGTCGTGTGCTTGAATTATATTCCAAAATATCAATTCATTGGGAAGAATAACTAAACCTTAGTATATGGCCAAATCATTATTTTTTTTTTTCCGATATGAGAGAATAAAATCTGTTACCTTGTGGTGAGTATATCCAAAGGACTTAAGTTATGGTTTTAGTAGTTGTGTGTGCTATCGTTACCTTGTTTTAGCACTATTGTCGTTAGAGATTTAGTAAAGTGGTTTCGAAGCATTAATTTTCAATAATTTCTTCTTTTTTTTTTGTTGTCATCATAATTGGCATAAATTTTGACCAGTCTTAGTGGTTCTCGTAATTACCTAGGTAGGCAATGGTGGCGTTTCAATAAATGTGCTTTTTCGTATGAGTTTCTTTTCATTTTAATACAAAGGGTTTTCTGCATATCAATTGAGGTTTTAAGTTTTTGTATAGCTACAATATAATTGTTACCGGTATGTATTTTGGGTTTTCCTAATTGGGTTGTTGCGTTTGGTTTAATGTTCCATTGGGCCGTATCTATTAGGCAGGTGGTTGTAATTGGGCTTATGCCCGTATTTGGTTTGGAACTTGTCTCGACCCGATTAGTTTTTTTTTTTTTTTTTTTTTTCTCTAAGCAAGTCATTATGAGAGGTTCCTTCTAATGAAAGTGCTATAAGGTATGTGTATCATGTTCGTGAATATGATGTCCACAAACTAACGGAAGTTGAGGGACCAATTGATACTTTTGTTTCACATGATTGGCATGTTGGCATCACTAATTATTTATTTATTTTTCTTAGGTAAATAGAGGATTAACAAGAATTGAGAGTTAAATCTAAAACCTTTTGAATAATATACAATGCTTATTTAGCTATAACAAAATTTCAAGGTATCAAAAAATTGTACCACATAATTTTAGACTAAGAGGAAAAATATTATAAATATAAATATAACATAAATGACATAAGAAATTTTTAAATAATTCAAACAAATTAGGTTAATTATAAACTAATTGAGTCTCATCCAATTGGCTAGTTTATTTAAACTCGACTTTACTTAACCGACTTAGTCGTCTCTAAATTTCCTAATGATGGCACAATTTTATATTAGGACTTAAATCCTACACAAACCCACAATCAAGGAACACAAGGGATTGTAATGAAATAATATCCAAAATAATGATAATCAAACCACAAGTCTCAAAGCATCTCAATAACAACAATAATCAAAATAAGAAAGTATCAATTATAAGACTACTAATAAACTATTCCTATAAAAGCTATAAGATAACTAAAGCTAGTATTAAGAAGACTACTAGAAGAAAATAAAGTTTCTCTCATGTCCTTTGAAAAGGTTGAGAAGGCCTTATATAAGCATATAATCTTAGTTGTCCTAGGTTTTAGAGTCCTAATTGCACTCGGTCTTGGAGTATTAGGTGAGTCCTAATTGCACTAGTTCTTGGAATCCCAGTTATAGGCTTGGTCCTAACATCTTCTTACTCTCTTAAAACCGACCGACCCCGCCATTTCTAAATTTCCGACCGTGTGAACCTAGTTTTCTTTCTCTCCGTTTCACTCTCGCGGCGGTGATAGCTCTAGGGATTGACCTCCTTCCTCTCTCGCTCTCTCTCTAGAGAGCCTAAAGTCCGAGTAAGAATCATGGCGGAAGTAATGGTGATGAATTACAAACAGGAGACAGCGGATCGGGTTGGCATCAATCTCGCAAGCGTCGACCTCGATGCGATACGCCTCTCTTCGGGCCAGGATTTTGGCGTTGTAAGGTAATGGACTCGAAACTGGTTTGTACCTGCTTATTTGACAATAATGCCTTATTGTATCATTACTTTGATTTGCTTAGTAGAATGATGAAAGATGGTTTTGTCTCATGTTTTACGCAATTTATTCTAAGCAATTATTTAGTGTATATATATAATTTGGGGCTTTCTGAAAGTGGGGCGGTTAGTTTTAGTTTTGGTTTTTTAGTCTGTATCATGTTATGGTTTTGATTCTTTGCTTGTGGTCTTGTAGTGACGATGAAGATCTATATAAAGTAGATAATTTGGAACTTGACACTGGATTTGGCAATATTATCATTGTGGACAATTTGCCAGTAGCCCCTCCTGAGAAGTTTGAGAAGTTGGAAGGCGTTATTCGTAAAATCTACAGTCACATTGCCGTGATTAAAGATGGCGGGTTGTGGATTCCTGTTGATCCTGAGACGCAGAGAACATTAGGTTATTGTTTTATCGAGTTTAATACGCCTCTGGTAATCCTCCCTTTCTCTCTCTCCAGGTGTTAGCTCGACTTTGCAAAAACCTACTCCTCCTTTGTTGGTCTTCAAATGTTTGTGCATGAGTTCTTCTTGTTTGTGTTGTTATTAGAATTTTTTCATGTTAAAGAACGTTAACCGTCCCTATATTGTGCCTGTACTGGTGGTGTAAAAGATGACTCAGTTATCCATTTTGTTAAAGGTTTTAGAATATCTGATTTGAGTTTAATTAATTTTTATGGATTGAAATAAGCCTAATAAAGTTAATGAAAAATGTTTTGCATCGGGGTTGCCTTTTTACTCTTTTATTTCTCCATATTTGGAAGCTGTAAAGATGTTAGAAATTGTCCTAAATTTGTTTGTTGAGTGCTGTGGCATTGTTATCCTGAGTTCCGAAATTTGCTTATCAAATCTCAAGTGGATGGACGATGCTTGATTAAAAACTGAGCCGTTTTGTGATAACCTTTGAAATAATGTGTGATGCAACTTGACTACTTTTACGAATTTCCATATGTACTCTTTCAGCTAGTTTGTGTAACTTGTTGGGCAAAATATCCAAGCACTTGCTGTGGGCATTAATGCTGTTCTGTGGTTTGCCATTGCTATGGTGTGGCTAAATGCATTTTCATTAGATCTGTTTCTTTTTGTCGAAATGTAGGAAGCGGAACTTGCTAAGGAGAAGACAAATGGGTACAAGTTGGACAGATATCATATTTTCGCTGTTAACACGTTTTATGAATTCGATATGTACATGAAAGTACTGGATGCGTGGGCTCCTCCTGAATATAAGCCATATACTCCAGGGGTAATTTCTTAAATCAGTTTGTTTCATGTATCCTGTCAATTATGTTACAATTCACACATGAAATTGTATTATGAGCTGCATGTGAGTTATTGAGTAATCTACCTATCCTCAAAAGCTGTGATTAAACTTCATGGTTGTTTCTGTACTTATATGAAAATGATGTGATGCTTGTTTTATCTCTGGTGACATAATCCAAGTACAATATGTTTTTCTTTCCCTTTTATACAAAAGGATAAGTGCTATTCTTCAGGGCAATATATGAGATTTTAGAAAATGATTTTTTTTTATTAATCTAGATTCCCCTCTCATCCTTAGATTTCAGCTCGTTTGAAATTTCTTGGTCCTTACCATGCATCTTGCGAAATCTTACTGCGGATTTGAAGTGCTATTAAATACATAATGTATTTGATGCCATGCAATAAAATTTATTGATGGAAATTTGTTTAGTTCTCACGTACTGCAGAAAAAGTATAATTCACATTGTTTAGTGGTCTAAAAAAACCATCTGAATTATGTGGTAGTTTGTCAGCATCTCATATTTCTGAGGTCTTCCTTTGCCCATTTTGATGTCTTTTCTTGCTGCAAAACAATCACCTCATATGCTTTTTGTAGGTTTTTGGAATTCTCTATTGCTGGTGAGACAGATGGTTTTGCTGTCTCTAATTTCCCACTAATATATTCTGTCTCTATCTGTGCTATTCTTTTTCCTAATATTTTTGGTGTGAAATAAGTTTTATGCTGTCTTTTCATTGTAGGAAAATCTTCAACAATGGCTGACTGATGAGAAAGCTCGCGATCAGTTTGTCATTCGTGCTGGCTCAGATACTGAGGTTTTATGGAATGATGCGAGGCATCTGAAGCCTGAACCTTTTTACAAGCGTGCTGTGAGTAGGAGTATATTTAATTTGCTTCTATCACTTGAAATCATGATTTATCTAATTTTTGGGGAGAGTAACCCTCCCTTTCTCCACCTGTATGTGTGTGTGTGTAAGTGAGAGATGGGGTGAGTCTAATAATTGAAGTAACAAATTGGCCAGCTTATAGGAAGATACTTCTTGTCATGGTATAATTAGTAGTTGCCTTTTTAGGTAGTGGATTGGCCTACAACTTGTGCTATTTGTGGGTTTTGTGCTATAATTTTATTCCAAAAACATTTTTAGGAGATGTCTTATAAGTTAATGGCAAAAAGAATAGGAATAATGATGAAAAAGAAGTTATAGAAAGAAAGGAATAAGTTGAAAATGAAAATCAATCACTGTAGTTTAAGACAGTATGTTGTATAGCTTTTTAACACAAGTTTTCAGAAGAAAACTATGTACACATTGTATTACCTTTTGATTGGTTTGGTCAGGAGGTAAGGATAGTAACGGAAGCCATAAGTATGATAATTCTAATTTCATTGAAGTTAAACTAAGCACCATCAAGGTCATGATTTTAATCGCTTTAATGCTTGGATTTGCTTATTTCTTACTTTTATGTAGATAGCACTTTGATGGACTGTTCTTCCTGTTTACCTTTGCAGTTCTGGACCGAGAGTTTTGTGCAGTGGTCTCCACTAGGAACTTACTTGGCAACAGTTCATAGGCAAGGTGCTGCTGTTTGGGGAGGTGCCAGTACTTTCAATCGCCTTATGCGATATGCTCATCCTCAGGTTGAAATTTGGTTTTTAGTTATTGATTTCACTCTGCATTCCCTTTTTGCGTTGTCATTTAGCTTTTTAAATATTAACTGCAGGTAAAATTGATTAATTTTTCCCCTGGTGAGAGGTACTTAGTGACCTACAGCAGCCATGAACCAAGTAATCCCCGTGATGCAAATGTGAGTTTTTCTACCTTGCCATCCACTAAGTCACTGTAAATTTGTTAGGCCCTGGACCCTTGATAATGTAAATTTGTGTTTCAGAGGGTCGTGATAAATACTTTTGATGTGAGAACTGGAAAAGTATTGCGGGATTTTAAGGGAAGTGCCGATGACTTTGCTATTGGAGGAACTGGTGGTGTTAAGGGGGTGTCATGGCCTGTTTTCAGGTATTTTCTTCATTGGCAAATCCTCATAGACCTGCAAATAAGTGTTTCCCCTTTTTCTGACAATGACTTTTCGTTACCAGCCATTAGTCTAGTGGATGATTTTTTTTTTCCTTTTTTTTTCCCCAGGTGGGCTGGTGGAAAAGAGGACAAATACTTTGCCAGAATTGGGAAAAACATTATCTCTGTCTATGAAACAGAGACTTTCTCGCTCATTGACAAGAAATCCCTGAAGATCGGTAATGTTGTGGACTTCAGTTGGTCACCAACTGATCCAATTCTTGCAGTCTTTGTTCCTGAACTAGTGGATCATCCTGCTAGGGTGAGCATTGGTTTTATGATGATGATGCTTTTTATTTTGCGAGTCTTGTTCTTTTGTTTTTTGTATTAATTGTGGTGAATTGGTATTCTTCTGTCGAACTGTTTTTCAGGTGAGTCTTATCCAAATTCCAAGTAAGGATGAGTTGAGGCAGAAGAATCTTTTTAGTGTTAGTGATTGCAAAATGTACTGGCAAAGCAATGGTGATTATCTGGCTGTGAAGGTTGATCGATACACAAAAACAAAGAAAAGTACATATACTGGCTTTGAGCTTTTCCGAATAAGAGAACGGGATATTCCTGTTGAGGTATTTGAGCTGGAGAATAAGAATGACAAAATCATTGCCTTTGCTTGGGAGCCAAAAGGTGACAGGTTTGCAGTTATCCATGGTGATAACCCGAGACCAGACATAAGTTTTTACTCCATGCGTTCTGCCAACAACGCAGACAAAGTAAAAAAGCTTACTACGCTGAAAGGAAAGCAGGCAAATGCTCTTTTCTGGTCACCTGCTGGCCGTTACATAATTCTTGCCGGATTAAAGGGCTTCAATGGGCAGTTGGAATTTTACAATGTGGATGAGCTTGAAACCATGGCAACAGCTGAGCATTTTATGGCAACAGATATTGAATGGGATCCCACTGGAAGGTAAAAAGCTTTTTTGAATTGTCAAACTAAGGTATGGTTTTAAATGTTGGGCCTTGATTAAATTTAGCCAAAGGGCAATGCTCTTTTTATTTAATGTATGTTTTAATCTTGGTTCTGATGTATGATCTTTTTCGATCTGTAGGTATGTTGCAACTTCAGTGACTTCAGTTCATGAGATGGAAAATGGTTTCAACATATGGTCCTTCAATGGCAAGCTACTTTATAGGATTCTGAAGGATCATTTCTTTCAGGTAAACGGGTTTGACCATTGCTTGTATTGTTCTCTAGAAATTGGAAATGATTTAGTAGATTAATATGTGCGAGAAGATGACAAAGTAAAATGTTCAAATCTAAGGCTATTTTTTTTTTTTTAAAAGAAAAGGGTTTGAACCCTTATTTTGATATTTATCTCACAGTATGAACCAAGGCTCAAAACCTGTGAAAAAAGACTACATAGGGTAGGGCGTTAAACCTAACCCCTCAATACATAATCCTGAACTTCAGGTAATAAGATAATATAAAATAAAACTTTTAAAGTGCCTAAGAAAATCATATAGTGAATAATAAAATAACAACTTATGACTCTTGAGATTGATGTAGTCAAGGAAGCCTGTAATGTTCCAAGCCTAATTGATCTTCCCAGGCTATTTTCCTACAATCTGTTGGTAGAGATCCCAGTGTGGACAAAACTTGTATTCCTATAAATGAATGACTAAAGTTGGCCAAACTATCTGCAAGAAAATTTGCTTTTCGAAAGACATGGGTGATCTTGACATTTGATGTTAGATATACTAAACATTGACGTAATTCATATTCTAAATCCCATGGAACTGAATCAACACCTGTTATGCATTGAACCACGAATTGAGAATCTGCTTCTATCTCCGCTATATTCAAACCTTGCTGATAACATATCTTAAGACCTTCTAATAAAGCCAAAACCTCAGCTTTTGCACTATTTCCTTGTCCTAAGTTTACCACATAATCACGAATTGAGAATCTGCTTCTATTTCCATTATATTCAAACCTTGCTAAGGCTATTTTTTGGAGACTGATATGGTGCTCCTAGTATTAAGCAAGATTTGAGAGAGGAATCTAAATTTGTGGTTTTGTAGATATGCGTGAATGATATACCATCTATTAAGGAACCCTTCGTTGTATGTGCAGTGGGCGAGTCCTATCAGTCTCTGCCCTTGCTGTGGGACATATCAAATTACAAAACTTTTGCTGATTCTGATTTTCTTATTCTTGTGACAGTTCTTGTGGCGCCCAAGGCCACCATCATTCTTGAGTCCTGAGAAGGAAGAAGAAATTGCAAAGAACTTAAAGAAGTACAGTAAGAAGTACGAGGCGGAGGACCAGGGCGTCTCATTGCTATTGACTGAGCAAGATCGCGAGAAGAGGAGGATGTTGAAGGATGAATGGGAGAAGTGGTTGAATGAGTGGAAGCGGTTGCATGAAGAAGAAAACATGGAGAGGCAGAAACTCAGGGATGGAGAAGCCAGTGACGAGGAGGAGAAGTACGAGGCAAAAGAAATTGAAGTTGAGGAGGTATTGGATGTTACAGAGGAGGTCCTTTCTTTTGAGGAGTGATCTTGGTGAGAATGTCTTGGAGCTTTAAATCCCTGTACATAAGCAGAACATACCTCAGCAAGACTACACTCTTCTAGATGAACCAAGCTTGTGGATCCAAATACAGCATTCTTTTGAAGGAGTAAACGTCCAGTGTTTTCCCTTTTCTCCCCCTCCATGATTTTGACCGCATCATGTAGTGAGTTAATGATATGTTTACTCATCTCCTTAATTTCTCTGTCAGTGTAAATACTATTTTGACTGGTTTTTGGTAGTCCCAATGGCACCAGACCAGAAATAAAGTATCATTTTGACTTGAGTAGTGTGGCTCTGATCTGTGTACACTTCATTCTCTTTGGAAAAGACTTCACTTGCCTCCCAAGTCAATGTTTTCCGGCTGTGCGTGAGATTTGTTGGGTTCAATCAGTAGTTTTCCAGGAAGGTTCTCCGGTTTGGCCTGCTCTGGACACCTTTTCCTGCTATATCTCCATTTTGGGTTGTACATTGAATCTTCCTCCTAGCCGAATGATTTACCGGGACTTAAAATGTCAAGCCAATTGTTTTACAAGAAACAATCTCGTTTACCCAGTAGCTTGCGAAAGAGAACATAAATAAAAAATGGTTAGCAGACGGAACCAGTAGTGGGAAGAAGACTTCCTCGTGTGGAGCCAAGTGGGTATATTTTTGGTGGCGGGATTTCTATTACGCATGGTTGTTTTTGTGTGGAAACAGTCTCAATTGGGCGTAGGAGCAGAAGCATTAGTTGGGTTCATCAATCTCAAAAGTGATGGGGGCAGGTTAGTGATGTGAACTCAGTTGGTAGTCTATTCATGTTGGATTGTCTGAGAGGGATTCATCACAAACTCTTGGACCTGTGGACTTTCTTCAACCTAATCGAAAAGGTAGGCAAATTAGCAAATAGGCATTTTGGAAAAAGCTTCAGCAAATAAGGAATGTCCACCAATTCTTTTCCAGGATGGTTTTATACTCCAAAGTTCATATCTCGAGAGCTCCTGTGTTTGGCTCTATTATCATTACGGCAACTTTTACATTACTCAAGATTAAGGATAAAATAATCTGCCAAATAGTCAATGTTTTACCTAACATTTTTTTTAATGGGTGTAAAAGATAAAAGAAAAAAGAGCCAAAAATACGAAGTGAAGAAGAAAAGACAGCAATATGATTTCAAATTTTTTTAAGAGCTCTTCTTGTTTGACACTTTGTCCAATCATTTGGCTAGTTTGGATTTTCACAAACCAAAACAACAGATAGGAATCCTTGTGTCCTATCTTTTTCGGCTATAATTATTGCAAACTAGATGTTCACGACCTTTAACATCACTCAAGGTTGAACTATTACTGGAGCAAAGAACCAAGTGTTACAAAACATGATAAAAAGAAGCATCAATGCAAGTCAATGAAGGACCACAACATTATTTGCAGAATAAGATCTAGTGGGCTTGTATGCGGTGGTCCAACTTTTTAGGTGATATGCTTTGCAATCTCTATCAGCCTCACATCCTTACACATGATCTTTCAAATTTGAACATCTTATATGCATCCTGTACAAAACCCAAATTGGGATGTGCTTGGTTCTACGTTATCCCTTCTCTTTGCATAAGCACCCAAGGAATCCAATCTTGTAAGCCAAAACCAAGATGGTTTTGTGGGGTCGCACAGAGCACAATCATGAAGGAATCCTTCCACTTGCATGTAAAGAGGAGGCTTCTCTTGCCCTAGGTACATTTTTGTTCAATTTACTTCATTTTGTTCAGAAAGCTCTACATGGGAATGACGACTAACAGCGTTCCCAATTCTCCACTGCAAGCCAACTACTGTTAAACCAACTTCAACAGTGCCACCATCATGGCAACTCCGCGACTGTTGTCACCACTATCATTGGCACCAGTACGCCACCTCAATTGCAATGTTCATAACGATGGGAATAGTAAAATCTAAACCACTTCCTTGATCAAACCGAAAATCCAAGTTGTGCAAGCTGTCCAATCAAGCTGTGATGGACTTTATCCCATGAGACAAGAAAAAAAAGCAGGAGCCCATTTGTCTGACCCTAATTAGAAATAAATGGCCTTCTCTTTCCTTTTTACGTGCTGCCCACTGCCGGAATCAAAATAGGCTTGGGACTTTAAAGCTCATTCCCAGTTCATAATTATGAATCTAGAGCTTGTAATTTACTCAAAAAATTATCTTAATATTTTATTTTAATAAGTAATTTGCATTAGAATATTCAATAATATTTTTCAGTTGTAGTTTTCAAGTTTTCATACTGCATTAGGTGTATTTCAAGTAGCCTTTCCTTCATTTCATTTGTGGTGGTTTTTTCCTAGCTTCTGGCTAAGGGAAATTGTGAGAAGGATAGCAAAATCAAACCTAAAACAAGCGCTACCACTAAATCAAACGTCTAGTTTTTGAGTTTAGGGCCTAGTTAGTCTCAAATTTTTTTTTTTTTGTGTATTCATCCTTTACAAGATTTTAGATATGCGAGAAACAAAGGGAGACTAATGAAAGCTTGTTTACTTTTTATAAGTTTAATAAAATTTAGATTTATAATTATGCATATGCATATGTGTGATGGAAATTCAAAATTTTGATCTCAAATTTAATGATATAATCATGGTTTGTATCTTTTAGCATGAGACTTTTATCCTCAACATTTATCATGGCCCTAAGTTCTATTTCAAAAGATCAGCCCAATAGAAAGAGTAGTCAAGTCTTCTTATATGGCTATATCATCCTACTTGCCTTTCTGACGTGGGAGAATGAAGTTTGTTATATTCTCTACCATCTAAATCCATGTTGCTCTCAATGTGGTTGAGGCCCATTGCCTACTCTATACTAAAAGATAGTAGTCACAAGCACCATTAAGTTGGGTTGCAGTTTGGCTCTAATATTACTTGTCACAGACTTTGATTTTATCCTAAAATGTTAACTTAATGAGAGGTGTAGCCAAGTCCCTTTATATGACTAGATTATCCCACTTGCCTTTCCAATATGAGAGAATGAAATATGTTACCTTGCAGTGAGTATATCCAAAGGACTCAAAGTGAAACATGTGTTAGAGTGATTAACTTAGCTTTGATATTTTATAAGTGGGCTTAAAGTTTAACTTCAAAGTTAGCTTAACAGTATGGGAACAATCTTATATTTAAATATTACTTAAGAATTGTATTTTTTAGTGTAAGACTTTTATCTTTAACATAGAGCATTGGATTGTTGTGTGCATTCATTTATCCATTTGTTTATTTATTATTATTATTATTATTATTCTTTTGTTGAAGGGAGATTAAAATGGAGTAAGAAGCAATTCACACATAAGAAATATAATTGAATATCCATAATTCACATGATTTAGGAAAAATAAATCCTACATCTAGGGAACAACATTTATCATTATATGGGATTTTTATACACCAATAATTATTAAAAAAAAAAAATTTCTAATGGTCTTCTTATTTTGGTCATTGTGATGGTTCATAAAATGATACTACTTTTTTTTGTTTCCCAAAATATCATATTTATAAGCGACATAAAAGAAGTCCTAACTAAAAAAACCATTTTGCCATAACCAAATAACCCTTTTCCTATGCTCTTATTTAAACTCTATAACTATCAATCTTTCACTTGGAGCCAAAATGAATACAAAACCCTTAAACTATAAGATATTGCTTCACTTTTAATACTATTGACCCATTGATTCAAGGAGTCTATTTTCTCTTTTATGATATGTTCCCACTTAAACTTTTGTCCCCAATTGTAACACATTTTACAAGATTCCTTGAACTTATCTTCTAGTTGTGAATTTTCACATGTCTAGGCATCATTCCTCTTAGTTTTTCATCATTTTGGGCCTTTAGTCTTTGGACCTTTTTATGCTTTCAATCCTTTTATGGGCCCTATTTCACCTTTAGGCCTTACTACATTTTATCACTTATTTGGCTTCCTTTAGACCCCACCATGTCTTTGAGCCTCATTGGGGCCTTACCATGCCTTTAGGCCTCCTTTTGGCCTTACTATGTACTTGGCCTTATCATACTTTCAAGTCTCTTTTAGGCCAAAATTGTGGTTAGAAAAATATTCAATATTAAACTAGAGTCTTCCATGAATTCTATTCAATTTAGATATTTTCTTGATTTTTTTTCTCTTTTTTCATAGAATATGTTCTTTAAATATGTTAACAATCCCTTATATTGGCTAGTTGGTGAAGGTAGTGCATACATTGGATTAAGCTCCCATTTGGCCTAGGCCACCTCTTTAGCTAGGTTTCCTTGGACTTGGGCTTATTTTCTCAATATAATTTGACTAATTATTTTTTAATATAATTATAATCCAAAATCATTAACCCATTTTATGACTTAATTTTGACCCACTTTGATTAACTTTGACTTGTTCTTTGATATGGTTTTGAATCGGTTATTGACTGATGTAATATATAATTCAAATTAGGTTGTTTTGTCACCAATTTATTGTTAGGACCATGGCATTATTATTAGGTTAAGAGATTAAGCTATTAGTTAGAGCACATACTTTAATCCTTAACAACTTTAACCTATTTATGCCTAGTAGGCTTGTTGGCACATCTCTCATTTGAATCACTCGGGTTTTGATGCTTAGGTTGGTTCAACTAGTGCCTTTTTACATTAAGCCCACCACCTTAGGTCCTATTATGCAATCTTTTATAGGTAATGGACTAGGCCCCACAAGAGCCACTTTGGGTTACGTGGGTTAGGCCACACAAGTCCTTCACAACAACACATTCTAACAAGGCCCCATTGGTTGAGGGGTTTGAACTTGCATCTAAGCTTTGATATTAATTGTTAGGACCATGGTCATTGTTATTGGATAAAAAACTAAGCTGTTAGATAGAATGTATACCTTAATTTCTAATTAATTTAATATCTAATAACTTTAATATACTATGCCTAGCATGCTTGTTGACACTTGTCTCACTTGAATCACTTAGGTTTTGAGTACTTGAGCTAACTCAACTTAGGCCTTTTTCACATTAAGCTCACCACCTTAGGCCTCCCATGGGTCCTTAGATAAGGCCCCATGGCACAAACAACCTTTTTTTTTTTTTTTACATGTTTTTTTCCTTTTTAGATATCATAAGTGCTATACTATTTTTTCTAGGTAACTTCATCCACCTAGGCATGTGACTTTCTCTACGTGTTTTGTGAATTTACTTATGGTGCTTTGTTCCCTAGTAATTATGACAAATTATCTTATTTTGTTGGAATGAGTGAGTTTGTTATTTCCATTAGGAATGTGAATCACATGTGTTTCCCATGTTAGCACCCAAAAAACATGTGCTCTTTGCATAATGCCATATGATTTTATATACTTTTTCTTATGGTAGGCATAAGCCACATGGTGCTTATCAAGGGTTTACCTAGTTTTAGATAAACTAGTTGGTGCATTTTAGAGCATCAATGTATCAAAATTTTGAAGCTTTTATAAATTGTTAGATACAATGACAACATAAGAAGGGTTTTGGAGGGTATCAACATATATAATATTGGGCTTGGTAAACTAACCCAAGTGGTACAAAGGCCTATCATCATGGATGTAGAGATTAAAATTGAAAAGATTTCACTAGGCCCACCATTGTAATTAAACTTGCAAGATAATGTCAATTGACAAATTATAATAGTGTTTCCCTTAGATGATGATGTTTGTCATAATAATAAAGTTGACTCAATTCACAAGATAATTCATGTTGCCATCTATGCTTAGCTTATGCTTGCTATGTGTCTTTCTAGTGATGTCTTGTCGTAATGATGATAGTGGTGTCTTGTTATAATAATGCTATTTTTCTAATAATTGTTAATGAACTTTTTTCTATTGTAATTCATCTTCTCTATATAAAGGATAAACATGTAGAACATTGTAAGTGTGGTTGATAATAGGTGAAAGTAAGCTTGTCATGACTTCTTCATAGTAGTAGGGTTATTTAGTCTTGGGGTGATGGAGTTTCATCTTTAATTCCTTTTTTTCTCTTTATTTTTCTTATACTTTGCAATTTTGTTTATGTTATTTTGCTTTTTGTATAACTCTATTCTTCACAGGTAAGTACTTGAGTTTGATTTTCTCATGGTATCAGAACTAGAAGCTTTTGTTGGTCTCTTTGTCTTTTTACTTACCTTTATGCTCCTTTCTTATGTATCTCTATATTTTTTCTTTTATTCCTTTACCTTTCTCTTTATTTTTTTTTTAAAATAGAGAATGGATAGTAGAGTCCTTTCTAAACTATTAGTCTCCGTTTATTCTCCTATCTTATGTCACGCTCTTTCTACATCCTTCCTTATACCATAAGCCTTTGCATATGATTTTCAAGTAGTATCCCTTTCATTAAAAGAAGAGATTTGGTCAACCATAATAAAAAATAGCTTATCTTCAGTACATAAGTGTTTGTCATTTCACATGACTCAAACAAAGGTTCTTGTTATAACTTAAACATTCTTAAAAAAGGGTGACAAGTTAGTTATATGTTCAAATCATTGTTAAAGCCATCAATTTGAATGAAAATGCACATTCTTTGGAATCAAATTGAAGAAGAAATGTGGCCAACCTAGATCCACCACATGAACTTTGGATCGTATTAAAGAAGAGATGTGGCCAACCCAAATTTGCCTCCTTAACATTAGTTTGAGCTCTTAATATCATTTGCTAATGCATTATCTTTGGACTTAGACAAAATAAGAGATGTGGTAGCCCATATTTGCCCATTTTAGCTTTTAATCATACTTAAAACTACTATATCAATGTTAATTTAAGCTCTTGTTATAATATGCTTGATGGTTACTATAAATATACATTCGAGCAAAGCTAGTTAACCTCTTTACCAAGATTTTACCAAAACTAGTCTTTGTAGACTTCAATAGCAAATTAGGCATCACCATTCCTAGTTTGAAGGGGAGTATCAATGCATATAGTGTTGGGCTCAGTAGACCAACCCATGAGCAAGCAATACCAAGGCCCATTAGTGTGGATGCTAAGATTAAAATTGAAATGATTTCATTAGACCTACCATTGTCATTAAACTTGTAGGATGACGTTAGCTAACAAATGCTTACCTCATAGTTATGATGGTGTTTCCCATCAATGATGATGTTTATTATGATGATGAAGTTGGCTAAATTCATAGGATGATGCAAGTCAACATATATGCTTACCTCATGCTTATGATAGCAATTTTATGCTGATGTCTTGAAATAATGATGGTGGTGTTTGGTCATAATAATAATGTTTAGCTAATAATCATTAATAAACTTTGTCATGCTATAATTCAACTTTTATATATAATGGATGTACATTTAAAATGTTATAAGTACAAGTAATAATGGATGAAGTAAGCTTGTCATGACTTCTTTCATATTAGCATTCAACCCTATGGTGATAGAGTTCCTACTTTTATTCATTTTCCTTTCTTTATTTCTCTTTCACTTTTGCACTTTTGTTTATATATTTTGCTTTTGCCAGAACTTTCTTCTTCAAGGCAAATATTTGATTTTGATTTTTTCAGGGGGAAGAAGGGTTGAACTTAAAATTGTTGTAAATTCTTGTTTATCTATATGATTGCATACAATAGTTTTTGCAATTTTACTTTGAACAACAACCACAAATAAAACAAAGTAACTAAAAGTAGAGAAATCAACATAATGATTTTAACTCTTGCCTCTTGCATGTTTCAATACTGTAAGCGAGTTAAATTAGCCAAACTAAGCTTAATCATGTTAATTTGAGCTTTCTTAGAAAGTCACGGGTTTGGCCTTTATTTATTTGGAATGATTAGTAATTCCAATCAACAAATTGATACAAATTCATTATAGCATAAAGGAGCTTCTATTTATATATTACTATTAGGACCCTTAGATATTACTATAAGGATAAAATTTTAAGTTATTAATTAGAGTATATATCATATCCCACAAAAGCTTTTAGCAACAGAGCGCAAGTGTTTGCCAGTTATGTCACTTAGGCTATTATAAATTTGTAGTGTTAGGGGTCAAACCTATGACTTACTCTGGGACCATTTATTAAGTTCCTGGACTCTACCACTGGATTAAAAGCGTAAACTATTAGTGAGAGTGTATACCTTATCCCTTAAAGATTCTCAACCTCAGCTCTAGGAGGCTTGGTTGTCATTTACTCGGACAACTCCCCTCCGCAGCATATACAGACAACAACAAAGATAAAAATAAAGTAGAAATCATATTGTCTACAATTCATGAACAACAGCTTCCACCCACGGTTTGAACTTTCTTTTGGATAAGAAATTTTGGCCCATTGAAAAGTAGCCTTTGGTAGCTCAAAACCGATCTTAACTCGTTAGAAGAACCCGCTCCCTTAAGCCAAGAACTAGGTTTCCCCATTTATGGCGAAACCTTAGTATTGCATAAAGGGAAATCACAGACTAGTCGAGCTTCAAATGAGTTTCATACCTTTTCTGAAAATGGTTCGTTTCATTGAGATATTGTTACCATTTGATCTTTAAAAATGACAATGTTAGGAATGTCTCTTATTGATATGGTTCGTTTTATAAACATATATTAGGCCACAACCCAACATAGGGCATTTTGAACGAAGGAAAAATACATTAATGATATTGTACGTTTATAGCAAATGCCAACAGATGTTTGGGAGTCCCCAGTGATATGGGTTGGTTTGAAACCGTCCGGCACTTGCCCAAACAAAATCATGTTTTTTGGACTGAAATCATATGCCCAATATGTGGCGTTTTTAGGCAACTGACACTACGCATATGATGCCTCTTAGAGGTGACAACATATAATTAGCAGCCCTTAATGAACATCATGGTAATTTTAGATGCCAAAAAAAAAAAAAACAAATATGGTGCATTTTGGAACAAGATGCATATCCAGTGTGGTGCATTTGGAAGCAATAAATCACACACCAAATACGGTGTGCTTTGGGCTATAACCTGAAACAATCACATCATACTTATAAGTATAACTCAATGCATACTAATGATCCATGCGTGTACATATTTATTGAATATACTAATGATCCATGCGATACTATATTTGATTTTAGCCATACGTCTAATTCTTCATAGTCATTTTTTATAAGCATTTGTTACATGATAAACTCACCTATAAATCTACTTTTGATTGCATAACTAAGAGAGCATCGGACCAACACATAATGATCCAGGAGATTCTTCAATCCACTATAACCAAATTCCTATTATTATCATTATTGTATTCATTACTATTATTTTTTTTTTGGTTGCCTTTAAGAACCGTGGGCCCTATACTATTGTTTCATATTATTGTAATTATGACATGTATTTACTGTCTTATGTAGCAGTTAAAACACCTAACAAAGGGGAAATAAAATAAATGAAAGAAAGAAAGAAAGAAATAAAGAAAGAAAGAAAGAAAGAAAAGTTCCTTGTAATGGGAAATGATTGATTGATATAAACATTGAAGACCCAGCAGTCGACGTTTCATCACGATTGGACAAAAGCTGGGTCCGCAAAGAGAGGGAATGGAGCAAGCCCAGAGAAGAGGAAATGGTGCTGCCTGACGAGTATCGGCTTCTTTTTTGGAGAATAATGCTTTTTTAGGAAAAGTAGTTCCGTAAACCAAGTCATAGTGTTTCCAGATAGGCATAACTCTACATTATGTAAAGGTACTCTTGGGCCAAATAGGAATTATATGGCTTTAGCTGTGAGGATGAAGTACTTGTTACATACCATGCCAAAAAAATGCGACACTCCGAAAGAATTTCTTGCCCTTGCTGGCCTCCCAATGCTTAAATCAAGCATTGATACCTCATTATGCATGGACTTCTGAATTTTTTGAAGGTTCGGAAGTGACACCTACCAAATTGAATACAACGGAAACCTGAAGGTTCGTTCCACCCATACTCAGTTGCCTAACTTGCTCGCTTTTGCTTACAACACCTCACATGGAAACTATCTTACCACATTGTTATGCAGGTGTTGGTTGTTTCAGGGCAAACGAGGATAAAAGTTATGGTAGTTCAGCAGCTTCAACTTTCCTTTTTAAATGTTTATTCCGAGCAAAATCAACAGATGCTGTGCCAACAATTAAGGCAAGGGCCAAAGAGTTAAAAATGTCTGGAGAAGTGTTCTAAAAGTGAAAGAATCAGCTACTTTAGTACTTAGAAGTTAATCTTGCAGTAGATATAAGTAGGTAAAAGTAAGAACGGAAGCTTGGATTCTCTGGACTCTTCTAGGCTCTGTCAGAGAAGGCCAGTGGATCTAGTAACACTTGGAAATGCACCAAGCATACAAAACGAAGGACAAAAAAGAAACCGGAAACTTGGAAGAACTACAAGTATCCCGAAAGTGAAGGAATCAGAGAGAAAAGGCGCCAACAGAGGCAATTAACTCCAATTTAAGTCAGAATACAATCTTGCAGTAAACATGAAAAGGTAAAGGCAAGAAACATTGAATTCGTTGGAACCTTCCACTGGACTTGGTCAGACAAAGGTAAGCTAGTGGGTCTAGTTACAGTTTTTCCAACGGGTCTAGTTCTGGTCTTAACAAAGAGCTGCATGGTGAGCCCCCAGACCCTACCAACCGTCAGTCCTACACAAGGGTTTGTCTGTGGCCGACCAACTCCTGGAAAGAAGCTCAGTGCATGTAGCTTACTTGATTCAAACTTTGAGCTGGAGTATAATCATCCCTATGAAGCTGCTCGTACAGCCACTATCGGTACTGTTCACCGGACTGCATGTATGTTTCAGATTATTCTCAGTTTTTACAACTCTTTTATGTTTACTGAAGCTTCTTCCCGTCTCCTGTGTTGTCTGTACCTCTAAAGCTGCAATGATATATCTTTCTTCATCAAACTATTTGAGCAAATGGTGTGGTCTCATGCTAGTGCAGTACAACATGTCGTCTAGGGTTTCAGACAACCCCTGCAACCAGACTATTAGACTAGATCCAGAATCAACCAGTTGATCCTAACAGATATTGGCAGTTGACAAAGCTTACCTACCGCAATACATCTTCTTTAATTAGGTTTATTCTTTCTTGAGTTATTTCTCGGCGAATTGATTGCATTTACCAACCAAAAGAGCTGATACAAATCCCTGCTACTGAAGTGGGTTTTCCATGTCAAGCTCTAATACCTTTTAAGTACATTGCTAAAGAACCTCTCCATTATAACAACCAGCATGATTGGGTGTGTGGGCCTTTAGTACAAAGATTAGACTACATTTTGAGTTTATTATATGATTTTTGTTCAAGATTAAAGATGATCAACTGTAGAATTTATTGAGATCAGTTACTCTAATTTATTAGTTTACTAATAGTTTAGTAAAACTACCAATGGCTTGAGACATTTTCTACTTAAGAGGTCTTAGGTTTGACATCCATTCTTCGCATTTATTTTGTCTAACTAAAAGAAAATATTCTTTCGACTCTAAAGAGATAGTAACAAAAAAAATCATGATAAAAAATGGGATGGTGCCTTGAAGCGAAACCAATTTAGTTCCACATAGCATGGAGGCACATACCCAAAAAAGAAATGAAAAGAAAGAAAGGAAGAAAGGAAGGAAAAAGGAAAAAAGGAAAGAAATCTATACCGAACTTGTTTAACCACTGAAAAGAAATGGAAATTCTCAACTTTGGGAGTTCCCACTGATTTGCTATCATAGATATTCCACGCCGAGATCGGCTTCCTCTGCCTGCACCAGACCGCTTCCACCTTCAAGGGGAAGGTTGGTGCTGGGCTTCCTTTGAATCGTGGTAACCTATTCAGGTGTTGTTTTCCAGTTAGCTCGGTGGTCCTCTAGCCGCCCTCCTGTTTTTCTTGCTTTTTCGTTTTGACTTCCGTTATGTCTAGAGAACGCACATGGTGCAGCAGTACAGTTCTCATCTACACGATGGCTCACTTTCCCGAAAGAAAAGGAGCAATCTGACTGCAGTTCAACTGCAGGTCCGAAAACTAAGAGTATTCTGGTGGTACTTTATTGCCAGAAGCTATGAAAGAAAAACTCCTCCCCACCGCAGCCCCTTTCTGGCGTACTAAAACGGAGAAGAACCCCGTTCTCCGACGAGGTACACAATATCACGTCATTAACTGCTTCGTTAAAGTTCATTTTCGACTCATATTCCGACCACCCTTCTGATTGGAACCTTTGGGACTCAAAAGAGAAAGGAGTTCAGCTTAATCAGGTTCAAAGATAGCCCCTTCGATGATTTCCCCCAATCTACTTTCGTGTGAATAGAAAGGAGAAGAATTGGTTATCAAATGGAATCAAGAAGATAGCAATTCATTTATTTATTTTTTCGTTTTTTCCTGTCAATAATTAAAGTACACGAGGCTTACTCTTCAACATCAAACCATAAAACCTTCAAGAACAATCACAAACCCGAAAAGCAAAACACACTTTAATTCATTACAGGGAAATCCATTTCTATATAAAGTACCACTTTTATGTCTCGGTTGAAGAAGATGCAGCACGCTCCTGACCTTCTTCATTTTCCACTTCCCTTCTGTGGAAGTTCCTGTGGCAGCCGCAGGCAGCGCAAGTAAGTGCACCACTTGTGCCTTCCTCCCCAGAAGCCAGGAATTCCCGGCAGCCGTCAACCGCGTAGCCACCAACGCCAGCTGCATGATTCTTTTGGCACTCTCTATATTTCACTGTCCTAATTGGAGTTCTCAAGGGTTCTTCTCTTCTCAACACCACTTGGCGCTTCCTCATTTTGTGAGATCGTTATTCTCCGTCGTCTTCGTCTTCTCCAAATGACTCCGGGAATATGATGGAAATCTTTGATTGGTTCACTGAGCCAGAATTCGGAGATGGCAGAGGCACAGAGAGAGAGAGAGAGAGAGAGAGAGAGAGAGAGAGAGAGGAAGAGAGACAAAAGCTTGGTTGTGGTTATGGCCAAGTCCTAACCCAGACATTTATATATATAATCATGAAAATCTCTTCAACGGACTTAAATGACCTTTACTACCATTAAACCCAGTCCATTAGTTATTGTTCTTCATCTGGGACAAAGTAGATTTTTCACTCCACTACCATTTTTCCAGCTCGCTTTTACCTGTTCACCGTAAAATAGTAATTCGTAAATTGATTGTCCAACTACCTTGCAACACATTAGTATAAAATATGAATGATTCCCGTAGAGATAAGCCAAACCCTAAAAATGAAGAAAAAGCTTTACTTTTCAGCCAAAACAGTGATTGGTTTGTTTTAGAATACCAGCTAAGAAGCTTTTAAACCTAGTGTTGTGTGGCCCCAAACCGATGCTAAAAGGGCAGGTTTTGTGGGGTGCATCAATACGACATGATGGCTGCAACTTTGGTTTAGCTTGACCTGAAAACGTGAGTATGAAAGGTGCGCTTGCCTAACCTGTACGGGAAAACCATTAACCCTGCATCTTCTTTCACATGTAAGACAATTCAGTGTAATGGAGACGGCTTTCGTTGCCGTTTTGTCAAAAGAACTCAAAAGCTGAAATCTAAGCCTAATATATATATATTTTGGGTTCTTTTTTCTGTAAGCTCAAAGACAGCTTTCATTAAATAAGAAAACGTTCTACTTGTTCTTCAACTTGACCATCCTTCATGAACTAGGGTCCAAAACCTATGTAGAGGATAGGACCAGAGCAGTTCTACAGAAAACTGTTCTTAGTGGCTCACGTCAATAACTTAAGGTCTAGTCATGTATTAAGTATTGAACAGCATGTTAAACTAGGTCAATAACTTAAGATCCAATCATGAATTAAGTATTCAACAGCATGTTCACTTCATTCACACTCACAGACACCCTTCAACTTCAATTTGTTGACAAGTAGAGCGATGTACCATTCCCACAAATCTTGCTTCCACAAACCAGGCTTCACCTTTAAAAAGAGGACTGTCTTTTCCCAATTATCATTTCATCAAATGCAGTCGAATATAATTGCTTGGTAGTTTGTAGTTGAAGTTAAATATGAAAGATTATCCAAGTCTCAGTAGGATTGCATGACACTCTGTTGTAAACAAAAAAAAAAAAACATCTTATGGGGTTGCTTCGTTTTGCTCGAACGCTTTACCTAAAAGAACTAAATGATCTTAACTCTTTGACTTGTTTCTAGGCAAATCAGAAGCTACGAGAATGGACCTACACGAAAAGCTGCTTCTATGGTTTTCGGACCATCTCAGTCGGTGAGAGAGACCCCATTCACAGCAGTGACTTTTCTGTTTGTTTCTTTAATTTATTTCCAATTCAGAAAAAAAAAATTGAGGGTCTGAGAGGACAGCAACAGGCTTAGAAGGATCATCAAATTGGAAAATAGCTGGGTTTTCTTGCAGACATTTATTCCTAGCCGGTGAGGCGGATACCCATGTTTATTTCCATGTTTCTGGCTGAAGGTACTAGCTGATGTTACTCATAATCAAGCTTCTCCACAATTGCCACAAAGATTCCATTCTGAAAGTATAAAAAGCGATCTCTATCGTGTGACGGGTTCTACATTTTCTTCTGACGTACTTAAAATATGGGGGAAGTTACTGTGAAGTTGATAAAAGTGGACCAAACGGTTGGCTTGCATGTGGTTGAAAGAATAAAATGTGATGGTATCGAGTTGTTATTTTCTGAGCTACATAATTTACTTTAAGATATTGATGTTATAACAGACTACGTCATTTTCTAGATTATAGATAAAAGGTGATTTTCTTTTTTCTATTTTAAAAGTTCTGAGTTGTTTGCAGCTCGTGGAAATACAAGTGACATGTTTGTTTCTTTACCACTTGAACTCTTACTAGGTTGTACTGATAATGAGAAGAACTAGGTGGTATACGGTATATCAGTTATTTTTATTTTATTTTTATCTTCTTTTTTTTTTAACTCATGTGCCTACAAGTATTAAACTTAGGTCTTAGACAGTGTCTACTTACCACTAAGTTAGGCCATTATATATCATTTATACATGCTCTAGTAATGGACCAAAAAGTTTAGTTATTTTGATCTTTTTGTTCTTGAGGGAAAATACTGTAAAAGGCTGAGGTGAAGTCATGTGGTGGGCTTCATTTCATCGAACACTCCAGTTTTCGTAGCAAGTGTTTGCAATAAGAAAAGAGTCCCATATTTTCTTTTGGTGTCATGTTCTCAAGGTATGAGAATTTCCTCCATTTCAAGGATAAGTCTAGGGATGTCAAAAACAGTCTCAAATATTTCGGGTAGCCTTAGGTCTACCGTCACTATAACTCTAGTTTGTAGCCTTTCTCTCAACAAATTAGCCGCGTTTGCCAGAAATTATTGGTCCCTAGGAGCGGTTGGGAGACACCGCTACAGGAACCGCCGTTATGGCTGATAGCAGCATCTGCTGGAAAACTTTCACCTACGAGTTTAGCTTTCTGTCACATCTATTCTTTATGCTTTTCTCGTTCAACAGCAACGGTTAACTCGTACACTCTGAATTCACGCTAGATGTTAGATCGTAGGTCGTGGGTTGCGGGCGAACGCGCATCAACCAAAATATCGAGGCCATGAAGAACGTACGGATGTTTTAGAGTTTTGTACCAAAAACATGATGACTTTTGTTTCGATTAAGGTTCTGCTGTGTAAGACGCGTGATCTTCTGGTGCTTTGGTGTAGCCGTCACATATGATCATGTAGCATTTCACATCAAAGAACTATTCTTTCTTCGTGTTTACATTTGTTTAAATTCGTTTTGTGTTTCATGTTGGCAAAATCTTTAGCATTTTAAACTACTATGTGACGGGCATTCCATTTTCTTAAAGGCTACTTTTGAGGAAATAAATTAACCTTTTAATATGTTTTTAGGTTTCAAGTGAGATACTACTTTGCCTGTAAACTAGGTTTTTAAGGAGATATTTTCTTGTGCTTGGGATGAAGGGCATATTGAAATATGATGTTTGTCATACATAATTAATATATTAGCTTATTGAATTTATATGTGATGATATTTTTTTCTTTTACAAGTTGGGTTTAAAAGAAAAATAAGCATTCTAAGACCATCTTTAAGGTGATACTCATATTCTTATCATATTCTTTTTATTTATTTATTTTTGTATCGAGTTCTCCTGTTAAATACTCATTTCTGCATCTTGTCCACAGTGTTAAAGCAACTTTTATACTTATGTACCTTAAAATACTCCTATTCATTGACTAGCGAACGAGAGAGAGGGAGAGAGTTGTGGGTCTACTACAAGACTTTACACATTCCTATCCCTGGTTTGGGTATATCGCATAATATATAAACATAGGATACCCTACAAAGTCGGTTTGTGATTTAAAGAAAAGAAAAAAGTCCGATATTGTCTTCTTTCTGAACTTGAGCTACTAGATAACGTTGTTTGAAAACAATTTTGGTGGTTTATGGCATTTGTTGAACATTACTATACATTGTATAAATATCTGAAAGGTCGGTCTCGTAGGCTCACATATTCCTGTGCAAATCATTTACTTTGTTTTTTTTTTTCCCTCTCTCATTAATTTACATTTATATTCTTACCCAAGTTAATTTCTCAGAAGCCTTCTGTAGATAGTTTTCTGCATCTTTCTCTTTGATTAAGGAATGACTATATCAACTTAAGAGATTCTAGGCCAAGCAACATCTTTTCCTGTGGTGTTTAAGTGCAGTCAAGCGTCTTTGTGTTTTTCCATTTTAATGTTCATGTTCTCCTTCACCCCAAATTAAGCTATAAGATTTTTTTTTTGTTGGATCACCTCATTGTGTAAAGCAAAGGGTGTTAATATCTCAGGAATGATAATATCAATTTAAGGATTTTTCTGGGTTGCTCTTGACAAGAGAAGAGCATTATTTTCTGATGAGGTGTTCAGATTCTGTCAAGAATAAGCTCTTAGGTGTTCTTGGTATGATGTATGTTCTGTAAAATACATGAAGGCGCCATTCATTCCTTTCAAGTTCAGGAACTTTGACCATTAGGCACAAGTAGACAAAATCATAATCAGGACCGAAATTTGGTCCTACAGGACCTTATCCTTTGGAGGTAGAGGGTAGCTGGTCAACTAGATTTCTTTTTACTATCCAGACATCTTGGTCCTTTGTGTTCATCCTCATTAAAAAAGTGTCATTAAACATGTTTTTCAATGTTTTTTTTTTCTTGGAACTGAAGTGATCTAAAAGTTCATGGGGGGTTTGGTGTGTGGATGCCAAGGTTACTTGGAACCTCGTTTTCCTAGAGAAATGTGCAATGTGCAATGTTCAAAATCATTTGGCCTATGATCTGTGTAGTGAGGGAATAATCTATTTGACCTTGCTTGTTCAGATATCATTTCATTCCAAACAAAAGCTTTTGGAATATGAGAACTTTAGGTGTGTAATCTTTGACTTGAGGTTAATTGTTGAAGCCAAGTAGCATTACATGAGGGAAAATAGCTTTCAACGACGATGAAGGTCATCGGATGTAAGGTAGTATTTTCAATGAAAAAATAAGTTATGGGGCGTATTTGTTCTAATCGTTCTAAGATGGAATGGCACACGATTCTCAGATGTGTGCGATCTGTTCAGGGCTAGTATTAAGGTGAAATTTATTACCTAAGATGGGTTAGGTGGTGTCAATATCTGTTATGTGATGTCCCATCCTAACAGCTATGAGCATGGTAATGAGGTGTGGAGAAGTCAAGAGAAGGCCAATATGGGCACTTATGCACAAAGATGCCTAATTTGGGACGCAATGTAAATTAGTTTTAGTTTACTATGTAGTTGCTGGGGGAAGAGATGAATGCATATAAAGAAGTTTTGTAAAACCAAAAAACCTTAAGGGGTTCTTGTTTTCCCTTTAATGTGCAGTGTCCCGTTTCCCTTTAATGGAACAACTTTATCATCCAAAATGAACACCAATCAGCCTTCCTAAGAACCTATTACAGGCTTTTCTAATTAGACATGTAACAATATCACTCAAGAAATGACATGGAGCCTTGCGACATATATATACATATATGTTTTTTTTTTTTGAAAATGCATAGAAACATATCCTAGTATTACAAGAAATACAAAAACTATGAGATGTCAATTTTTTTATTTTGAAATTATCTTCTATTAAATTCAAACCATATACAATAAATGTGAGTAAAAAAAAATGTCTTAAGAAATTTTGTAACTAAATCTCTTTCTTAGTTGCTTTAATCATCCATAATAGTTCTTCGTTTCATCTCCCATATGACATTAGATTTCATTTTTGACAAAAATCACAATATAAGTTAACCAAAGAGAGCCATTGCACAATTTCTTATGTTGTAGAAAGCCAATCATGATAAACTAATTATCTAATGAAATTATGTTTGCTTATGTCAACAATCTAAATTAGATAATACCAATTCACTTATTTATTAATTAGTCACAAGTCATTATGAATTTCTTTGTAGCAATAGACATACCTATAAAGAGCTGAGGTAAAAGTGCACCTTGGTTTAAGGAGATCCCTCCAACTTTATGTTATTGAATCTTTTATATCAAGCTGCTTTATTAAAGTCCTTTTACATTTTATATTGTAAATCAAATTTCTCCATGAGTAAGAGTCTTAAAGATAAAAGAGATTTTAAAGTATGTGTCCCAAAAAGACCTTATTCTAGAGTTTTAGATTGGTAGCCCTAATTCCTCTTTCTTTTTTGGTGAGAAAATTGTTTGTCAAACTATTTCATAATTACTAATAGAAATTTTTTAATCTCTTTCTCAATCTTACAAATTGTTTACATTGGTCATAGGAATATTTGCATTCAAAATGAATATATGGAAATTAGGATTAATTTTACCAATTTTAGCCTCCCAACATAACTAAGATGTTTGATCCCCAACTTTCTATTCTTCCAATTATTTTATCCATTAGACCCTTGCTATTAGCATAAATTAGTCTTTTTATAATGAATGAAACTCTAAGATATCTAATAGGAGTGTACCCCTAGGGAAGGGTGAGTGATTTAAAATAAGAACTTGTTCTTGCTATAATAATCTTGAGAAAAATATTTGACATTTGCTTGAGTTATAATATATACTTGTGAGTTTAACAAATTCCTTCTACAAAACAAAGCATTAAAGCTATATCACCATGAGAGAAAAGGAACAAATCATCAACAAAGCCCTATGTATATATATTTCACTTGTCCTAAACCCTAAACCCTAAACCATTAAGCATAGTCCTTGCAGTAAATAGTAACTTTCCATAGCGTGATATAGCTATGAGGTAATATTTTACTTTGAATGGTGAATAACTTTCAAAAGGAAGTTCTTTCTTTTTCTCGCTTGAAAGTTAAAATTTGTTGTTATAGTATAGTTTTTAATGGGGGAAAGAAATTCTGGATTTCTTTATAAAATTATTAGAACTGTCCTAAACCTCACACTTGAGCTTAGAACTAGAACTAAGCGTGCATCGTTTCTAGTCTTCTCATATGGAAAAATTTTAGTAGGATCTTAGATGTAATTAGAAGTACGTTTTTCAGTTTTCTTGCAAGTTGGCTTGTAAAATTTTAGTTGCTAAGTTTGAATTATGGGAGCTTTTGCTTTTACCCATTCAATGTTTTTTGAGTTGTTTTAATGGACTATTTTTTAGAAGAGAAATCAGTATGTCCTAGTTTATGGAAATTAATCCCAAACAAAAAATAAAATAGATTGACATGATTGGATATTTCTTTTTGATAGGAATGAATTTAATAAAAAAAAATTGACTATAAAATGTAGGAGATAGTTGTTTATATTTAAATTGAGGCGTTTATATTACTTTCCAATTTAAATTTTCTCCATATGAATGGTGGATGAGATGTCATTACAATATTGTTTCCAAAAGAAGATGTTCAAGATGTCCCATTATCAAGCACTATCAAACTTAATGATGATATATGATATGTTGAACAATGATAATGGCTATCATGATCAAAGTGAGAACAAAGTTTGTGAAGCAAATCTGAGCTGTGGAAATGAAGGTAAGAGTACATGGTATAAGTGCCCAGGCAAATCCCACATCAATTGAGGAAGGGGGTGATGGTTAGTTTGTTCATAAGTGTGAGAGAAAAACCTTTATCCTTTGAGTAAGCTTTTTGGGTTGAAAAGTTTTAACACAATCCAACACTAGTATCAAAGCCCAATTATCTAATAATTGTTACATCAAATTCGAGAAATTGGGTTAATGGTTGTTCAACTCAAGCCCCAAATTGTGATGAGAGAGATTGTTAAGATGATCTGACATTGTCAATAGAATGGGTTGGTGGTTAGTTTATAAGTATGAGGAAATGCCTTACCTTATGAGATAAGCTTTTGGGGTTAAGAAGTATCTAACACTACTTAACAATAAGTAGTATAAGTAAGTCAATATAGAGAATTTAAAATCTCCATCATAAGTAATGAACATCAATAGTCATTTTCGTGGTTGAAAGGAGAATACAATACATAACACTAATAGAGGGTTTTCAAACAAAAAACAAGATGTGCATGGCATAGGTAAGCCAATTTAGTATGTGAGTAATATTAGAATGTGTCATAATAAGAATTTTTTTCAATAAAAGAGGAACATAATGATGAAAAGTTCTATCACATAATACAATATTTACATCGTGACAGCCATGTCTTTTCTCCAAGCATGTATACATCCAAATTAAAGGCACTAAAGAAGTGATATTGAGTTTTACAATGTTAAATATGTTGGACATGGTTTTTACATTATTAGATCAAATTCTATTGTCATTTTGATTTTATTTTTTATTACATTGAAGGATTTTTTATTTTCCAACATCAATTAGTTAGTGGATAACAAATGAGTCTCTCTTCCAATTGGTATCAGATAAGTGCTAGAGCCTCAAACAATTAGATTATGATTCTAGGATTAAAGTTCTCAAGCTATTAAGAACAATAGCTAGTTAAGTGAAGAATGAAGAGAATAATACTTCAAACCTACCATGTAGATGAAGTCCATCTAAGCAAAAGAATCATAATGGTCACTATTTGAAAAGATTTTTACATGATAAAGAGCGAAGGATATGCTCCATTGCTGAAAAAAGCTTAGAGATGTACAACACTAACAAAAGTAAAAAAGAAAAAAAGAGAATGGAAGAGAAAATTCTTCCCAAGTAAAAAGCCAGACACTTTTATTTTCTCAAGAGTAGCTGAAAAATAACACAAAAATAAAGTTATAGAGATTTTTTAGAACTAAACTTACATTTCTATAAATTATATCAAGGATTTAGGAAAATACCATTGACAATAAAAACTATATACTAAAGTAAAAAAAATAGAAAAATAAAAGCGTGGCTTGATAATGATGGCAAACTAAAGTCAAAGGTGTCTAATGCAGAGATCAAAATATATGATATGGCAGCTAAAAAAAAAAGATGGAATTAGAAGACAGAAAATAATGCTTGCTTATGTTTGAAACCTTTTCAAAAAGCTAAAAGTTTAATATTATCGTTTGTTGGTCACCGTGACAATGCCAATGACCTTCTCTTTTTTTTTATTTTTCTAAAGTTTTGCACTTTTTGTTGCATTCGTCTTTTTGTCAAGTGCAATACAGAGGATATGCTTTTGAGGGTCTCAGGAAAAGACCTCACTTGCCGAGACAATTGAGTTGGAATGCTAACACTTTAAGGATAGAGTTATTCAGCTTTATATCCAAAATATCTGATAAGTGTGACCATTCATATTGCATAACTTAGTCCAAATTTATATTAGAAGATATTCCCCAATTCTTAGTTAAGTTGCATATCTGGCTAGTGTCTAGTACTTTGTACATTATTCAAGCAGTTTAATTTAACATCGAACTTTTTATATTAAAATCCAAGAACCAGCTCGAAACACTTACACAAACATGTTAGAAATAAACAGAAAATTTTCCCTTGCTGAATTGGTTAGGCAGTTCTTCTCTCCCTTCTGATCAAAGAGTTCAAAGAAAAAAGTAACTTCTTTTCTCAATTTCGATGGCCCTTAGTGTCAATCAAAAGGTACAGAAAAGTGGGTAGAGCTCGCTTTTGGATTTTTTAGAAGATTTTTTCTGCCCTCTTTTTTGTTTAGGCTAATATATCGTGTCCAAATGTCTCTTTGACCAATTAGTGGTCAATCATAACATCAAGAGATCATTATTTTTCCCCCCTTTTTCTGTAAAGTATCGCTACGAAAACAAAGTTTCAAAAGCAAATCATTTATGGTATCAAGTTACTCGTCCAGCAGAGGGAGCAGGAGAAACACGTTGGTCCATAGTTTACCCAACGTACCTTTTCTTCACTCTTAATTGAAGCCGTTTCCATTCGTCTTTTGGGTCAGACATTATTTTGACTTGCTTAATATGTAGAAGTAAACAGATTGGGATGTCTAGTTTTTTATCTTGCTTAATCATTTCATATGTAGTTTATATGTACGACAAAAGTTCTATATTAAGTATATAATCCCTTATGATGAAGTTTAAATAAAAAAAATACCTTTGAATTGGGTCATTGGGTCTTTCAATATGATATCAAATTCTAAGTTAAACTTGTTCAATCTCTTGCGACCTTGAGGCCAATATCAATTAGCATACAAGGGCATGTTTATAGGACAAAAGTCCTACATTGAATATATGATCTATTGTTATGAAGCTTAAATAAAGAAAATGTTTCTTTAACTCTACTAGAGCTCAAGTTAAGTATGTTTCACTCCATACATCTTAAGTCTAATGTCATTCAATGTGCGAAAACATGTGCGCAAGATGGAAGTTATACATTAAATATGTGATTTATTATGGTAAAGTTTAAATAAATACAATGTCCCTCAAACTTTTGAGCTAATTTTTAGGTTGGGCTATTCTAACATAGTTCATATCCTTTTGTTTCTTCTCACTTTTGAACAATTTTACCAAAATAAAACGATATGGAACTAGGATTTGTTTTGCCACAAACCATCTCTCTCCCTCAACCTGATTCTCCCTTGGAATATTTCACTGTCATCAAAATTAATTACTTTGATGGGGTAAATGATGAATGGTTTAATCCGCGACAAACCACCTCTTGTAGTTGCTTCTACCGGCACAGCCTATTGACTCGACTCTTTGCCATTTAAGCTTTGAATTTAATTGGTTGATCTCACTTAGTGAGAGGGAATATCACAAAAGTAGTTGGATGTTTAAAATATACTTTATGCTTAATTTTGCTAGAGAGAATACTCTATGATTAATAAGACATATTATATTCCAGCAGAAAAGGTAGCAGTTCTTTGAGTTCATCTCAAATACCAAGCTGAATAGGAGCCAGGTTTTTTCTTGAAGCTGGTATCTTGTGACTTGATGTCAAATCAGAAAGATTAAGAATTGAGATGAGGAAATGAATACGAAAATGAAACGAAAGATTTGGAGTTGGCCAGGGACTTCACTATGATTGCGTACTGCGAAGATAAAGAAAGATGAGGTCGTCTGTTTCTCACCAACCCAACCCATTACAGATGCCAACAGTAAAAGGCCGTATCATTATGGCTTTTGTGGGTCCTTAGATAAAAGCATCTTAGGCTTTAAATCTCCCCTTTCTAATTGTCATTGAATCTGACATTAACAACTCACTAAAACAAGTCATGATCAAGATGATCGATAATAAAGATTAAGAGCAATGTCATCTCAGAGAAGGAAAGTTGGTACTGACAGATGCAACGTGACCTACAAGTTGTATATCCGTCTCATAAAACATCTTGCCCACGCATGTATTTATCCCTTGTCTACTTTCTCCATTCTACTTTCTCCATGCAAATGATAAAATAATTCTTAAGGGGGCCACAAGTACATGTGGTTGGTTGATAGCAAAGTCTATCCAAACTCGAGTACTTGTACTATATTCAGTCCCTAGATAATGCTGCATCCATAGTTGGCATTTGGAGGATATCAGAGTTTATTGTTCAATATTTTTTTTCTTTCTTTCTATTAGCTAGAGAGTTAATTTCCTATCTTTGCAAGACTTTCTTCTTTCTCAATCATATAACTTCTGATACAGCTACCTATAAGACTTTAAGCTTTTTAATATTGCTTCGATTGGAGTGGGGACAAACTATACCACAGAGACTTGTATCAATTGCTACTTTTGCAGGATGGAAGAAGCTAAATGAGAAACTCCTCCTCTTTCCCTCTCCTGCATATGAAACCTTTCTAATATAATATCACTAGTTTTATACTATATATCTTTTATAACTTTAATATGTTTAGGGTTGAACAAACTCACATGGATTATCTAAGGAATAGCAATGACTAAACTACAATCAGAGGATTATGCAGTGGGGTCATAAACTTAGTTGAGTACTTAGGGCAATTGAGTACATCGAAATTATAGTAGCAGTACAACTTCGAAAAGTTGGCTGAATTAATAGAATTAAAAAAGTGATAGGAATTACAGATGGAGATGAGTCAGATTTCTTATTTGCGGTACAAAATCAGATTAGCAAGATCACTAATCCTTGATGACCTCAGGAACCTCCTAATCTCTCACTGATTGGTTGATAGATTTGAAGCACTAAATAGGTAGATTATGACCAATGATTCAATTCCATTGGTAGTTAAACGCTCTAAAGACTTGCATAGTGTTATGCATGACAATGATTGTCCATTCACTTTTCTCTCAAGCAATCACTCCCTGCTGGACTTCAAAGCTAGAGATTCTCCAATATAATGTCTCTGTATACATCACTCACAATTGGACTTCAAAGCTAGAGATTCTCCAATATAAGGTCTCTGTATACATCAGTGACATTGACATGACCTTCTCCCCTCCCATCCAGAAATAAGTACAAGGAAGCAAAGAAAATAAAGGATCCAAAGGGACGAAACAGGTGTATCTTTGTCTAGTATTCACCTTTTTCTTTCCGTCCATATAGAGGTAAGTATACTCTATGGCTCAACCCAAGGATAAGAGAACTGAAACCCCATTTTTCCAGACTTTCCTTTATGCTTTGTGTACGGTTTACAAATTTGAGGCTAGAAAAATGATATACTCCATTGAATCTATGCATTAAATGATCAAAAACAAATGGTACTCGATCAAAAACAAATGCTCTTATTATTTTTCACTGTTCAAGTCTCTCGGTGTTTATCTATAATTAGCAGGCAAAGAACCTGTTATGAACTGGGAACTCATTAAACTTTTATTGTTGGAAGTGAAAGAAGTTCTTCATGTATCTATAGACATATGGAAGAGTACATCTTCAATTAGGAATCTAGTACTACCTGTTCTTCGGCCTTATATCCCCCACCCTTATTGTACTCAAGTTGTCATCCTATTTATGAGGCTGGAATGACATATTAAAGGAAATAAACACGTAAGAAATGATTCAGGGTGCATTTATATTTTGATGCGTTGTAAACTATGGGCTTAAATTCACCCCATTTTTCGTAGAACTTGTTTTAAATTTCCCAGGAACTTTGCCATCTGAACTTCTAATCCCAATCCATCTGCTTAAAGATTCTGACTCAATTGATAAACGCTCTCAATCGAGTTGAGAGAGATCCTTACTGGGTAAGTGGCTTATTCTCTCTCGAAGAAAAGTATATAACTGTACCTAGTGTATCCTAGACAAAAAATACACTGCAAAGCAAAGAAAAGCCTCCAAGAGGGGAGAGGAAACTGAAGAATCTCTGAGCCAACCCGGCTTCTAACTCTAAAGGACACCGTGCAGCAGGAAGTCACTTTTTGGTAGCAAAGAGCTTGGCGTTATGCCGCTTTCGGTGAACAAAAGACATTCCTGCAAAAAAGCTTTCACTCACTATAGATGAGTGAGATATTCATGGATAGCATTTCTAATAAACATGCAATCAACGGGTTTGAATTGACTTGCTGCATTACTTTTCATCAACCCTTCCCAGGAAAGTTATAACCAGAATCCCTCATTGGCTCCTTCGTGGAAAATGGCTCCTTGCAGCCCTTTTTCAATCTTCCCTTCTTTTTCACCTCTTCTCTCGTCCACCATCCCCGCCTCCTCCACTTTAACTTTTTGTCCATATTGCCATTTTTTCCTCATGCCTTAATCTGGCATTCTTTCACTTGAATCTATCCCATTTCTTGATCCTTACTCCATGCCTTGATTCATCACTCCCCTCCTTCCCTCATACTGTCAATCGTCCTGTCGTGATCATTGCCCTCTTTTGTTCGGCGGTAATAAATTACTATTTTTGCGTCGACCCCTTTTACTTTTTCATTTGTCTTCCTTTTTCTGTCCCCAGCTTTTGCATTTGAGATGCCACGATATCCGCTACCCAAATCTTCAACGGATTAGGGTACATTCGACTCATGATGTCTCGACAACGTTGCTCTTTCCTTACCACGACTCAAGACTCGAGAGGATCATGCTGTCCTATCTGTCCCAGCCAACAGTTTATTATGACCACTGTTGTCTCCAATGGTGGGTTCCTTTCCAAGTGATTACTGCTCTTTAACTGTTAGGTTTCTCTAGGCTTTTCTATTAGATTAGCCATTTGGTGCATATTAGTTGTATCTTGTTTTATTGGCTTGTTTCTAGTCAGTTCAAGGTAGTGGGGAGTTTTACCCGTTGTACATTTCATTGTAATTAATGACTGATCTAATTTAAGGCAAAAAGACAGCAAGCCATAGATTTAGTACGTAAAAGGGCAATTCCAGATCAACAGTAATTGCTCTAATCTTACGCAAGCCTTAAACACCTATAAGAATTTCTGCAGGGGTTGCTAGTTACTAAACCATAAGGAAGTGAAAAGACCGTGCGTGCTTGCTAAAGTCCTCACTAGTACCAAGCCCAAGAGCAGTTAAAGGGGCCTCAATCCCCTGGAACTCCCGTTTTTAATCGATTGGATTTGGACCCAACAGGACCGTATGGACTAGCTACCATCTATGCAGGAACGCCACAAAATGCTTCAACATAGACGTCTTCAGATTCCACGAGAAAGCTTGGAGGTTCCCTCTCCTTTTCATCGTCTTGGGGAGAACAAGAAAGAAAAAGGATAAATATGCTATACTCAGATGCAAAATCAGTGTTTTCTAGCTGCAATCTGTCTCTTGGCTCTGATATTTGTACTTTCTACTGGAACTTTATTGGCTATCCTCTAGGAGACAACAAGAGGAACCCCATGATAACCTACTTCCCAAAAGGGAAACCAGAACAATAAGATCCCAATAATCTTCATGATGGAAGCAACCTGCTTCATAAAATAAGAAACAAGCACAATGAGATCCCATAATCTTCATGATGGACGCTACCTACTTCCTAAAAGAGAAAAACAGAACAATGAGAACCCATAATCTTCTTGATGGAGGCTACCAACTTCCTAAAAAAGGAAATCAGAACTATGAGAACCCATAATCTTCATTTTGGTGTTGGGTCCCCCAAACATCCAATTGAAGCTTCTATTATAGCTCTCCCCTCTTTTTTCATGCTCTTTAATTATTTGTTAACCTTTCTACCTTTTCATTTGGATACACCAACTAAAGCTTTTACATCTGCAGGTTTTCGTTTGGTAACAAAAACTGCATCTAAGATTGTTGTTATCCACTATGGAAGAACTTATTTGGCAACTAAAACTTGTATCTTAGCAGTCTAGAATACCAAATTTGCTATCAGCCTATGTGTGAAGATGAAATTATTGTTTCTGTTTTAGGTATACACGGAGGACTGCCTCCTGCTGGACTTATTTTGCAGACTGTACCAGAAGGTTATGGCTCTACTTTTCCTTCGGTCTTGAAATGGTCATCATGATTTTTGTTTCTTCTTCTTGTGTCTAACATAACCGGTTTATGGACCATGGTTGTTTCATACTAGAGCCATTGAGACTTTTGAGTTCTTCCATCAATGTAGAAGGAAATTAACATTGTAAAACCTCCGAGGCATCCTTATTTTGTCCCATAGGAATCCCTCTGCAACCCCCATCAATTTTCGGGTCCTTGTCTTTCAGTCCATAACCTGATCTCTAGGAGTTTGGGCTGATCCGGGTCCATGCGATAGACACCTTCACTTTCAAACAAGCTGGAGTCAACGTAAAGGGTACTGACCAACCGCACCGATCGATGACAATCCCCTTGTTTTGGTCAGGGTCTTGGCTTTGAAACTTCCATGGACCTGACCAGATGTTAATAAATTCAAGATAGAATTTTACGTCATTTTGAAATGGTTATTTCCTCTTCGGTCAAAACAAAGAATTGTCATTTTCCTATATACCGACAGATGGACGGCAATGCTGACCTATTTTGGTTCCTTCCGTTATCATAGAGCACTAAGAAGACATACATATGTGCATCTTCCTTATTTGTCCACCTAATAAATTTTGATTGTGAAAGAACAACAACTCTACATATAAGAAGTACAATAGGTTAATTAATTGGCAATAACAAATAGAATTTTGACACACCCACTCACTCTGGATGTAGAAAAACACTTTCTACAAGAATCTAATGCATTAGCAAAGAAATGTATTACTAATTACTTAAATTCTAATATGAGTTAAAGAGTTTATTTATTCACTTAAACTTAACTTAAAAAAAAAAGAGCACAATATATCATTATATCAATATATCAGTAATGCATATCCACATGCTGCATGTGGCGTGATCACAAGCTCATGTCCGTGGGACACGTGGTTGTGTCTTTAGATGATAGTCACCGTTGATAGGACTTGCAATGACAAAATCCAGTATATAGTTTTCTCCTGCGTGGACGAATCCCGAGGGATTTTTTAGTTCCTCTTCAGTTGAGTTGGATCCATAAGGCCATACCTGTTAAAGTACCCACCATATTATTCTTTGGAATTATGAGGATTAAGGGTTGCAGGATTGCAGGTTGACATACAGAGTAATTGTAAAAATCAGTGCTAAAATTATTGGAAGGCTTTATTGAAAGAGAAAAAGAAAAGCAGGGAAGAAGGAGGAGGAGGAGGTGGACCGCATGAACCTCTGACCCAAGACAGCTTCGCACCCATAACTTCACTGTCTTCACCATGTAATCGCACTAAATGATGTCTAAGACTTCGGCACCTTCGCGGTGAGATATTGACTTTTTCTATCACTTAGGTAGCCTATGTTGGGTAGGTCCCTTATTCCATTAACTTCTGATACAGGCAGAGGGGGCAAGTATTTAATAGACCCTTCAATACCACAGCTAGTGAAAAAGGAGAGCTTTTCATTTTTCTCCATTTTAATATTTAGTGGCCAATTGGTGTTTGTATTCATGAGGGGCTTATGTTTTCTCTCACGACTTTACAGTGTGGCTTACTTGCCTGGACCAAAGAGAAAAAAAGAAATTCTACAAAACTTTCACATGTGGAGTTTAGCCAATCTACACAGTTCCGGGGGAAAATGGTAAAAGAATTTAGAGAGAAAATCTCAAGAATGCCTAAGAGTATCCTGTGATCTAAGCTATGACAATTAATTTCTAGTATTGGAAATCAAAAGTCAACTCCAGAAGTCTGCAGATTTGTTTATCAACTCACCCAACCAAAAATACAGTAAAAATCAATCTCTAATCACTTAACTCTACAATACAAAACATTGGGAAGACTTGTAGCTGGATTTAGTTTTTATAAACTTGATAAAGAGTCTTAAACAGGCACTACCAGCGTTAAAGCTTTGAGGGAAGGAGTTTAGTTGATTTAGCAAGCTGTTTAGTTACCTGCTTTCTTCATTTTTGGAATGCATAAATTACGTTAGGAATCAATTCATTTAGTTTCTTAATATTGCATCCTATGAAGAGACGTGCATATGTTCATACAGCCAAGGTCCTCGCAAAGAGAAGCAGATAGAGAAGTAATGAAAGATAGATCCGTTTCAAGCCTTTACTCCATTAGCCAAAGTACATAACTGTAATGAACTTAAGATAACTTAAATTAAATTCTAGTTTGGAACATATAATTATGATTTTACATATAAATCATCTCACTGGGAACAGATACATGAAATTTATTCTCGATGAAGACACTTGACACAATAATGTGAAATTTACACTTCTGTTCTAGTACTACTTGGGAAAACAGGCCCTGCGCCAAGATAACTTTGAAATTCAGTCACTTCAGTATCTAGATCAAAAAAGAACCTTCAAGACCCAAAAACAACCATATTAGAAAAAATTAGCATGGTCATCTAACGTGATATCAGCAAGAAAATCCTTCCCCTGGTTAGCACCTTCATCGAACAACCACTTCTCAAGCAATGACAATGGCATTTGGGCACTGGAATCCGGCTTGCTTTCACCTTGGAAAAGACTTGCCTCGGGTGACATAGACTGTGAAGTATCAGAATACGAAGAGTCGAAGGACTCAAACCCGAACAGAGATTCAAATGTCTCGGATATTTCAAGGCCATTGTCGTTTGCCTTACTTGGGGTTCCCGCACTGGATACAGAATCTGTGCCACTTGTGTTGTTTAGGGAATTTTGAGTCATGGCTGAGTTTGTTTCAGCTTGCGTTGGGGAATTTCTCATCCAACCTTTCAGCAACCGGGCTATGTTTTCAGTGCTTGAAGCATAGGTTGATGATGAAGTAGGAACTGTGCTAGAGATGCACCCATTAGAGGGCTTTAATTCAGACAAGCAGGTTGGTTTCTCTGGGGACAGAGCCTCGCAAAGAGCTTGCTTGGCCATGTGGATGTCAGTTTGGAGCCTTCTCTCCCACTGACCCCTGGGCATTGGTTGTGAAGCTGAAAACCCCTCTCTGGTATGGCTTTCGGGGCTTGTTTGAAGCTTCTTCAGTTTCTTCTTTAAATGGGTATTCCAATAGTTTTTGATGTCATTGTCTGTTCTTTGAGGGAGATATGATGCTATTGCTGCCCATCTGCAACATAATCAATCGATGTACCAACAAGTTGAGTAAATAACTCAAATCGCTTTCCCAATAAAGAATCAATATTTGTTCTTAAGCCAGATGAACACTGATACAATACAACTCCTTTTCCTTCTTAAGCCAGAATAAAGTCACATATTTATTTAAAAAATAACAAAAAGACAAGATTCTATAGAGAGGAGAGAGACTTACCTATTTCCCAAAAGAGCTTGAAGGTGGATTATCATCTTCTCCTCGTTGTCTGTAAAGTTACCACGTTTGATCCCTGGCCTGAGGTAATTAGTCCATCTAAGTCTGCAACTCTTACTACATCGAAGCAACCCTGAAAACCCCGATGGAAGAGATAAAATTTATTAAGATTGGTCATAAAACCGAAAACAACTGCAAAGAAACACAGAAAGCCATCACAAATCGACCATAAACTTCTCCAATATGTCCCAAAAAAAAGAAAAAAGTATAAAACGCATCTTTTATGTTCATTACCAAATCAGCAAACCCCACGAAAACCGTATATGTCCAATATCCGTTGCTTAAAAATAGAAAGAAAGAGATCTAACCTGTGTTGGTCGGAACAGCCCTCCAATTTCCGGGACCATGTTCCTGAATGTAAGAAACTAACAAGATATCTTCTTCAGGAGTCCATGGTCCTTTCTTGACCCCGTCTTTGTCGCAACAAGGAGGCCTACCCATTTCACCCCGTTTCCTTCTCTCTGCAAGTCTCCTAAATTTCTTCAGATGCTCAACTGCTCGGTCTTCTACCTCTCCAGAAGCTCTTTACGCGTTTTCTACGCTAAGCTAAGCTAAGACAAGCGTCCAAGAGCAGGGCTTCTTGGTCCGCATAAATAGAAAATGAGGATGGGAGGGGTTGGTGAGAACGCTGACCTGAAAGGAGCAAAAAGGCAGCCCAGGAGTCAAAAGCTGAGAGCACGAGCATTAATTGGAGAGCAAGCCAAAGTCAGCTGGGACAATACCTCTTCCGCCTCACAAAACCGCGTGGCATTCAATGTGGCTGCACTGAGTGGAAACCCTAAAACCTGCTTTCAGTCTAAACTCCACATGGCAAGAATAATGGCCAAAAGCTGACTCGTGAATTCCAAAACCCTTCCAGTAACTTCCTTCAAGCCTTCGCAATAAAGCCAATAAAAAGAGGAAAAGACGAAGGTCTTCGCAAGGAAAGGCCATGAAGAAGTAAACTGGAATTTATTGCTCTTCTCCAGTCATGCAACGCAACAAGTAAATGGTCATTAATGGTGATGAACGTGATACTACGAGCTCCGCGTCTTGATCATTTATGAAAAAGGGAAAAAAATGAAAAAAAGAAGAAAAGATGGGATTGAGGAAAGTTTAAAATATGGTTTCTCAATACGTTTTCCATATCATAAAATAAGGGATTCAACACTCTACATATAAAAGTTCATTTTTTTTAATTTTTTAATTTTTATTTACACATGCACCTAACTGACCAGATGACTTATTTTCTTCTTTAAAATGACTCTATAAGAGAAGAAAATATTTCTACACATAAAAGTGCAATAGGTCAATGTATTTGATAATATGGCATACATATTGAATTTCAACACAAAAAATGTTCATTTCAATTAATAGATAAAATGGCTAGTAGTGTAATTGCCTCCACTGTTAAGTTACATGATTGAACTTGTGCTTGGACAATTAGGATCTGTTAGGTGCATGCGTGACCAATTAAGAGGCTTAACACATTGGAAAATCTGACTTGTCCGTCATGCAAGGCTGCTGCATGGATGGGGACGGTAGATAGATCGTTCAATGGACCTATCATAAAAGTCAAGAGTTTCAATTCTGAATCTACTTGGCAAGTGACTAGCGGCCACTTGATTGACCACTTAGTTAGAAAAATATTCAAACGAATTCTTCATGTCGGTTTTACTAAAAGCACTTGTTGATGAGACTTCTTGAAAATGGAAAGCAATGTTTCTTCCCGAGAATTCTTTTTTTTTTTTTTTTTGCTTTTTATTTCCTGAGCAAATAAAAACAAAACAAAGGAAAAGAACTGGGTAAAGGGCGTCTGGGTTAGTAGGGGCTCAGCAAAGAATATACCGGAATAGATTATCTTTCAACGAGGAGAATAAATACACCCATCTAAATCAACTGATGCATAATGATTTGACACTATGGTAGATTTTTTCTGACCATTTCAAGCTGAAACCTTTTCCAGAAGAAACCAGAAACCATTTATGATAGGACTATTATCACTTGTCACATTGATGTTGATTAAATGTAGCATTGATAATAAGTCAATGACAATTATGGTACCCGATCCAAGTTTGCATGTTTGGTAGAAGCATTAAGTATGGCTTCTCTTAGCCAACTTGGTTTTAGGCCAATTTTTTCTCTCCTTAGATAAAAAAGGAAGAAATCCAGATTGGCATGGCGTACCGCTGCAATTAGAGAGACTAATTCTTGGTTAGTCACCTCAAAATACTTTGGCAGCGGTTTGGATTTGCATAAGCTCCATATGTTCATGTGCTCTCTGTGGGTCTTTTCGGTTTTTAAAAAGTCTAATAGCTGGAGGGCTGCCCGAATTGTTCACGAAGAGTAAATTTAAACTGTAAGGAGGAAATAAGCTCAAGTAAGCTTATGATCGAGCACTTTTTTTGCCAATACTTTTGTTTTTTATACATATACCCATATACATATTCGGTGTATAATTTGGGATAAGAGATTTTAGACAATATCTACTCTAAATTGAGTTAAATGCTTGTTGACTTTATTGATCCTTTGAGACATCAACACCAATTGCTTGATATTTATAATTTTTTAACCTGTCCTCTTGTACTTGAAATATTAATATCCCTTCTTTTATTTGTGTAATCTAAAAAAAGTGAAGTTTTGAAAATTTATGTCTTCTTACTGGCAAGAGAATACTATGATGGCATCCTATCAAAGAGTTTGACTTTCTAAACATCGATTAATTTAGCGTCGTTTGGTTTTTCTAAGCAGAAATTAAGACTTCCATTAAATTCTTCCAACGCCGTTGTCCCTGTATTTATAAATTGACGAGAAACAATGCATGAAGGAGAAATTAACCTTGAAGGATTACTTATTCAAACTAGAAACCTACTTACTTACATGCTGCCATTATATTTACTTGCATTTTCTCTCGGCATGCAAACCATGTGTTACGTACCTTCCAGACTAAGTCTTCTAACACAATGATTGAGACACGCCACGATGCTGCCCGCTACTTTCAGCTAATCTCAGTATGAAAGTGTGACAGAAACAATAGAGGACAGATCTTTTTAACGCTCTAGCTAGGCCGGCTACGGGGTCTTGGTCCATCGTTAATCTCTTTCATCGGTTATGGAATGATAGCTTAAACACGAAACTTGGACTTTCACAAACGAAGCAGCTTAATTAATAGCCCATGCGGTCCCCTAGGTGGAATTGAAGGCAATTTAAGGGAGAAGATGCATCCAACGAGTTAGATTTTCCTTAAGGCTCTCAAATGACGTAAGATTTAAGTAATTGAAAGAGAAATCTCTTTTAGTAAATGCTGGCCAGCTCGTCGACTATCAATGGCGGCCTTTTAATTGGAGCTGCGTCTCTTTTCACTCGAGAAAGAGGCTTGAGACTCAGTCATAAAAGGTGTGAAAGGTTGAAAAATGGGTTCTTCTGTCGTCTATCGTTAAAGAGAAAAGATGATCATCAGCAACGAGTAGAAGACCTTGTGTGACCCAGAATCGGAATGATGGAAATGTAGACGGAAGGAAGACATAAGAGAGTGGAAAAAGGATTAGACGCTGGGAATAGGAAGAAAACTAGTAAGTTTAAAGAGCATCAAAGCTTTTCCAATTTGGTAAGGCGAATGACGAAAGAAAACAAAGAGAAATAACTGTGTGAATTTCGGAAAAAAATTACAATTCCCATAACTAATTATAACTGTGAGAAATAATTACAATTAAGAATATCTATAATTGTATCATATTTGTTAGAAGATTTAAAACTTTAACCTAAAAGTTAGTTTAAGAGTTGGATAGATATTTCCTTTATTTACACTTTATCAAAACTTTTTCAATTTGGTAAAGAGAACGATGAAAAAAACAAAGACAAATAACTGTAAAATTTGAAAAAAAGATATTAAATTTTGGATAGCTAATTGTAATTAAGAGAAATAATTACAATTAAGAATGTTTATAATCGTATCATATTTATTAGAAGTTTTAAAAAACCAACCCAAAAACTAACTCAAGAGTTAGATAGATATTTTCTTCATTTAAACTTTACCATTGGAGATTGTATATTCAATGTGAGATTTTTATCTTACACATGCACCTATATGCCAAGTGACATTCAGCTCATATTGAGTAAAATAAATTTAACCTAATCCTTGATACCATGTCAAAAGCCTAAAGTCTAATCCTAAAGCTAACTCAAGAGTTAAATGACTATTTTTTTTTTCATTGAAGCTTTACTACTATAAACTGCATATTCAGTATGTGACCTTTGTCTTGCACACAATGTTTAATTATTAAATTAAAAAATTAATGATAACTTTAAAAAAATCATTTTAGTTCTTTTAATTACAACCTTATCGTTACATTTTTCCCCTGTTAGAATTGCGAGTACCCATCTCTTCCACTTGCTTTCACATATCAAATCTACAAACGCATGATACATAAATTAGTCGCTTGTGAAATTTATGCAGTTGAAGTGGAAGCAAAGGATGGAACGCGTACTGAATTATTAGAAGTTTTCAACGCAATGGCATGTGCATCATTGAATTTGTTGTCATCTCCAACAAGGTACAAATTGACACCTATGATGCATAAAGGAACTGCTAGCATAAAAGGACGAAGAATCTGCTCCAAAAAGTTGGTGATAAAAATCACCATCCAAAAAAAAAATTGAGCTGAGAAATTAAAATATTATCAAATGACCTACGTTAATGTCATGCCAATATTAGAAGAATATATTTTGAAAGAGAAAAAGAAAGAATGTAAAGATTTGAGTACCCCAACACCTTTAGAAGTTATATCTCTAATTTGATTACTTCAAAAATATAAGCCATCAAAAAGGATTATACCAATCTCTTCTTTTAAATAATTCATGTTGTAAATAGTATTGTCCGTGAAAACATTAGATCTTAAAAAACTAATAATAGCTGCACCATTCATCTGCAATCAAATCTTTTTTCTTACATTTTCTTTGACTTTTGGTTTTTCTTTCCTTTTGGTGTAGTTTGGATTGTTACGTTAATCTTTAATAGATATTTGATAAGTACAATATTTGACTAAAAGGGTAAAAAGGAAATTTAAAAACTGTACAATATTGTTACGTTAGAATATTTATTTTTTCTTTAAAATAATTTTTTAAGAGAGAAAATAATTTTAAATGTAAAAAATAACAAATCATATATTAAATAATGTAAGATATATACGTAGCTCCTGATTTTTGGAGGCCTAGTTAACAAGTTTGACCAAAGCTTTGTGCAGTTCCCAATCCAGAGAAAAAATTAGATTGAAAATGTCAAACCGTGAAGAGAAATCAAAGCCTCTCCGGGGGACCGTGACCTTCTGCAAGAACACATGATCGCATTGACTGCTGCAAATGATCGACCTTAAATGCGTCACATGTATGCCTTGCTTTCTTCGTTATAGCTGTATTTCCTTCGTTCTAGCTGTCCTGCTAATTGCATCCTTTGATCATCAGTAGCCGACATTGTTCTTCCCATATGTCCACAGAGTACCGTCAAAAGGTACTGTGCTTTGTCTCGCCAAATAAACAGTGATGATGAAATTGAAGGAAAAAGGTTCCAAGTGGGGCGTCAAAACCCTGTTGGAATGCAGCCTTGCTTCTTGATTGAGTTTTTCCTTGCTTTTGTCTTTCTTTTACTCTTCACAAACATATGTAACTACTTACTATTTATGATGTCCAACACATGGTCGCATTAACTCCATGAACTGGATGCTTGGAAAACGATGAAAGGCTTATTCATCTCTAAGTTTGTAGTTGGTGAAAATAATAGTTGTTCTACATTGATAATATATTGATCAAGTATCCTTCTTATATGCAAGAGTATTATTTGTTAGTTATGGAGTTAAAATTAAGAGTAAAGATAAAATCATAATTATATTATAGATCCTTAAGTTGTTTGTAAGTATTAAGTTTTGAAAAATATATTGTTTTGTTATTTGATCAGCCATTATATTTATCAAAGAGAGGGAGAGGTGTTGAAAACGTAAAATTTCCTTGGTGTATGAAACCCCCAAAATACTTTTAAAAAACATTGTTGCTTTTGTAAACTTAATAATGATTTGTCAATTTACTAATAACCCAGTAAAATTAATCTACATTGGGGCTTCTTTTGTTTACATTAGGTTCGATACTCACTTTCTGTGCCCATATTGTCTTAAAAAAATGATAGTATTGATTTTTTTAAGGTTTTAGTAAACCAAAAAAAACACGTCTAGGTTAGTAACCCTAAACATTATCTTCTAATAAAATTTTCTATGATGCTAGGCAAGCTAATGTTTAAAATTCTATGTTGAACTTTAGGTAAAACCTGGAAGTAGACATTCCCGCTTAGAACGTTACAACCTATGATTCAGCACAGGTTTATATAATATTAAAGCTTTGACACATAAGGCAGTGGTTTGACACCCCACTCACTTTGGCTTACTGCAATTTTATTTTCTTCTTTCTTCCCTGGACGTTGATAGTAGCAAGCTTTTCAAGAGGTAAACCTATTGTATCTTCATTTAATGGCCGGGGCTACTATGGATGATTCCTAGCAGATCTCCACATTGACATCATTATTGTTCGTATCTTGTCACCCTGGCATCCCATGTGCCCTTTAATGTTCTGATGAAAGAACACCGCATTGTTCTTCCTTCTCTTTTTCCATTCCTTTCTGTTTCAATTATGTTCTTCTTCTGCTGCCAATAAGCTTATTGGTTATGATATTGTCGACAGTGTGAAAACAAAGACCCAAATTCGTCCTATAATTAGCTAGCCAAAGAGGCCAGCTCGGGTCGGCAGTGTAGATATAATCGAAACCCACTTGATACAGATAATCCATATGGTTCGAAATTTCAATATTGTATTTCCTGTTCTTAACATATTGATATATTATATTCATTATATACAAATATTAGGCGATCATTCAGGGATTAGATGACCCTTTAAATCATGAGTTTAGTTTTTAGATTGGATTTTTAGTATATTTCTAACAAGGTATCTAAATTCAAATTAATTCATTACAATTTTGATTCAACTTTACGGAGCCCTTAAAAATATATCTAGCATACAAGAAGCATCCATTTCACTATGTTCAACTTCAAACTCTAAGTATTCTTGGTGTTTAGGGGAAAATAGAAACAAAAGTTTCACATTAAAACAACATGATTATTATGTAGTATTTAAATATAATAAGTGACATTCCAATTCATGATCCAATTTTTGAATTGAACTTTAAGCATATTTCTAATAAATGTATTTGCCTCATTTATAAGCCTATTCTAAAAGGGAAAGTAAGTCTTTTAAAATAATATTAAAGTCAAGGTTTAAGTATAATACCCTTTAACACAAGACAAAGATTATAGTAAGAAGTTTCTCACACTTGAGATGATGAGACATATTAAAAATGATATGATATTGTGTGTAGAATGAAAGTTCCACATCAAAAACAAAATCTTAAGTTAGGCTTTTGAGCCTTTTAACTTGGTATCATAGCATAGATTGAATTCGTTGTATCTTATGCGACCTTAAGCCAAATGTCACTTGACGTGTGAGGGCATGTGTGCAAAATAAAAGTTATACACCAAAAGTTAGATCTCTTATTATGAAGCTTAAATAAAAAAAAAGAGAGTATCTTTTCAACACTTAAGTTATCTTTTGCGTTGGGCCTTTAAGCTATCTAATTAACATAAATCTCATATTGATCAAATTATATTGCTTTATAGGAAAAGAGAGGAGAGAATTTTTTTTCTTTTATTTTTTTTTTTATTTTTTTATTTTTTTTGGGGGGGGGGGGGGAGAGAGAGAGAGAGGACTCTAGATTATATATTATGATTTTTGTTATTTTTTTTTTGAAGGGGGGAAGGGAACTCTATACTCTTAAGTTAGATTACTTTCTACGGCAAAAGAAATTATATGATAACTCCATTAAATTAATATATATTATGATTTTTGTCTTTTTTTTTTATGAGGGGGGGGGGAACTCTATACTCTTAAGTTAGATTACTTTCTACGGGCAAAAGAAATTGTATGATGACTTTATTCAATTAACATATATTATGATTTTTGTCTTGTATGTGTGTGTGTGTGTGTGTAGGTGTGAAAGGGGGGGGGGGGGGACTCTAGATTATATATTATGATTTTTGTCCTTTTTTTTTTTTGGAAGGGAGGGAGGGGAACTCTATACTCTTAAGTTAGATTACTTTTTACGGCAAAAGAAATTGTACGATGACTTTGTTCAATTAATATATATTATGATTTTTGTCCCCTTTTTTTGGAGGGAAAGAGAGGGGGACTCTATACTCTTAAGTTAGATTACTTTCTAATTGTATGATGACTTTATTCAATTAACATATATTATGATTTGTGTGTGTGTGTGTGTGTGTGTGTATGTGTGTGAAGGGGGGGTAGAGATAACTTCAATTAATATATATTATGATTTTTGTCAGTTTTAAAGGGAGGAGGGGAACTCTATACTCTTAAGTTAGATCACTTTCTATGACAAAAGAAATTGTACGATGACTCTATTCAATTAATATATATTATGATTTTTGTTAGTTTTAAGGGGGGAGGGGAGCTCTATACTCTTAAGTTAGATTACTTTCTATGACAGAAGAAATTATAGGACGGGGAAGAGAACTCTATACTTTTAAGTTAAATTACTTTCTACAACAAAAGAAATTGTACAATGACTCCGTTCAATTAATATATATTATGACTTTTGCCAGTTTTAGGGGGGGAAGGGAACTCTATACTTTTAAGTTAGATCACTTTCTATGACAGAAGAAATTGTACGATGACTCCGTTCAATTAATATATATTATGATTTTTGTCAGTTTTAAGGGAGGAGGGAAACTCTATACTCTTAATTTAGATTAGTTTCTATGACAAAAGAAATTGTATGATGACTCCATTCAATTAATATATATTATGATTTTTGTTATTTTTTTAGGAGAAGGGGGGGGGGGAAGAGAATTATATATTCTCAAGTTAGATTACTTTTTATGGCAGAAGAAATTGTACAATGACTCCATTTAATTAATATATATTATGATTTTTGTCTTTTTTTTTTAGGGGGGAGGTGGATAGTACTTTATACTCTTAAGTTAGATTACTTTTTATAACAGAAGAAATTGTACAATGACTCTGTTTAATTAATATATATTATGATTTTTATCAGTTGTAAGTTGAAAATAGAAGTTATCTCTTTTTATAATGTACATAGATTAGGGTGATTTAGAAAAATATTATTGCTAAAATAAAATTTGATGTCATATTAAAAGATGAAATAAAGAATTAAAATAGATTATCAAAGTAATTAATAAAAATATTTGGTTACAAAATTTCTTAAAATATTTTCTTTAGCTTACATTTGCTATATATGGGTTAAACCTAATGGAAGATATTTTTGAAATAACAATTGATATCCAAACTTTATTGGTGAAAGTAAGGAAAATTGTTTGAGAGTGAGTTTTTTTTTTTATCTTAGATGAAATTTGAAAACTTCTAATCTCTTTGTGTAGCTTTTATAAATATTGTAATGTTGAAGTGTGCAACTATGTATTTGTACATTAATTTTTATTAATACAAACTTATTTTTACACAAAAAAAAGTATAAAAATGAACTTCTAAACATTATGTATGCAAATTTGACTGTTACGAAACTCTAGTAAAGCACCCTTTCGTGTTCGCATTCAATTCAACACCCCATGGAAGAAGAAACTTCCGATACATGTACTCAATTTAAAGTGACACTTATGTAGCCTGAGAAAAGAAGACCATAGGATGGCAATTGGCAATACCTTTACCCTATTCTTATTTTGAAGGACCCTTTCTTTGTATGCAAATAGGAAGCTTGAGTTATCCACAAGGTGATAATCCGCATAACAACCATAAGCCAGTCACCCTTTCCAGCTAGTATCAGGTCAGACTTAGATCATGAAGAAAGCAGCGGACATCAACCAGCCATACCCTGCCCATGACGTTCCTGGAATAAAAAAACAAAAACGTAACACACAAAGGTGAAAACTATTCACGGGGCGTTGAAAGCCGAGTATTGAATTGAATTTTTTATAATATTTGTCACGGAATAAATTGCCACCGGCCCTTCAGCTATTTATGAGAGAAGACAGACCTTTTTGTGGATACAGGACCAGTTATCCTATTAATGTTTTTTGTCAACACCCCACGAGATTATATTGGACCACCTTATCTAAATTTGGTTCTTTTCTTAGCTTAATATGTTTAGTTTTTAATGACAGAATTAAGACCTAATGGTCAATAAGGACTTAGTTGAATTAAGAATAAGTGTTGTTTGAGATAGATGAGTAAATCTAGACACATACGCCTGAAAAAAAAAGGAAAAAAGAAGAGAAAAAGAGAGGAAATGGTGACTAATAAAGAAAGGGTGCCGTAGGGTTTGTGGCAAGTAGTACTTTTGTCACCAGAATCGTTGGGCTTTTCTTGAACCCATTAACTAAAACAGAGTTGCACTGTCACTGACATCCCAAGACTGGGCTGGGCATTTGTATTCCAGGCTTGTACTTGTTACAGGGATGTATAGAAGGGCCTAACAGGACAGGACAGGACAGGACAGAACTGTGTCCTTCTCGTGTTTCAAGCAGCAGACCTCGAATTTAATATGAATGTGCAGGGGGAGGATAGGCACCGATAACATTATTTAAGGTAAGGATGAAAAACAAAAGGAAAGCAATTCCGGTAAGCAAGACAGAGGATTGACTGTCTCAGATTTTAGGTCGTAAAGCAATCTGCAGAAAATGGCAGAAAACAACACAAAACAATTGTTTACTCGGAAGTCGAGGTCTATGGATGTTGAGCCACAGTCGTGGACATTGACACAAGCTCAGGCGGAGCGTCATAGGAAGATGGTGGGTGTTTTGTAGGTTTCAGAGAATATCCATGGAACATTAAACAGAAGTGATTCCTTGATGGGATGGCTTGTTTGCTTCCAGTATCAAAAGTTGGTACGAGGAAAGTGTGGTCTTCACCAACCCTTTCCGCTTCTTAGTATCCCCCACTTACAGCCATAGAAGATTAATGATCAATATGAACCCCCAAGTGCCAGGAAATCCAAGCTATCCAAACCCCAGAAGGGCTCTGGTCATTGGCCCAAGCCAACACTGGGTCTGATATTTAAGGATTAGTTCAACTACATCTTTCGAGTCTCAACCCAAAATGGCATGCGAACATTTTCTATGTATTCAAGTTTCCAGTTTTGAACTATAGAATCTCATTATTTATTATTTATAAATTATGTATTAATGATTTCATCTTATCGCTTATTTGTTAATAGACCAAATATTTATGTTATTTTATATTGTTAAAATTTAATGTACCTTTTACATTATCAAAATTTAGATAAAAGAGATCATAAATCTTCTAATATAATATTAAAATTTAAATTTTACGTAAGATATCATTTATTCATGACGAAGTTTTATGAACAGTATTTCCTTATATTTGAAACAAAAAGGCCGATTAAAATCTCATTTTGTATTTACATTAGTAAGATATTATTAGTTATGTTATTTATATATGAAACAACTTTTTTATTTTTTAATAATTAATTTTTGAAAGAAAAGGTAAATCTTCCAACACCCTACACATAACAAGAGAATGTATTAAAGAAGTGAGAGTTATTTTTTAAAACTTGTCCCTCCTCTCTATTCCACCACCTTCTTCCCCAAGTGGAGTGTCACCCACCCTTGTAGAAAATCTAGCTGCTGCTCCCCCGGATACAGCCTTCCTCTGCTTTCCGGTCATCATCTCTCTTTTCTTATACCAACGACAATCACAATCGTCACAAAGAAACCTGTCTCCCATATCTCCCATTCCACCGTCCTTTAATTATTGTGCCATTTTTTGTTCTTCTTCAACTACGTTGGAAACTTTGTCAAAACCCAACCAAACAACAGAAGGTGGGTATGTTTTTCAGCTTCTCTTGTTTTTCAATGAAGTTCAAGAGAATTAAACTAAAAATAGGTAGCACGAGCGTGTCGCTCACCAGAAAGTAGAGTTCTTTCAAGGTTCTTATGATTAACAGGAGTCGAAACTCGGAAACTCCTTCAATGTTACGATTCTCTTTTAAAAAATGGATTCGGCCAACCTTTTCCCAACTAGCATGTAGAAAGCATGTTGATTAAGGAACACACGATCTTAGTTTGGGTTTTCACACGGAGCAGCCTAGAACGCCATTCCCACCAGAAGATCGCAACGCTGTCCCATCACGTTGTAGCCCTGGTACATTACTTCATCTTGTAAGGTAGATGGACGGTGACTGGTCGAATTCGGATGTTTCTTGCTTTGTTTTATAGTCAGTCATCCCGTGATTAACTTGTCTTTCGAATCTCCTGTTGCAAAATTTATTCTTTCGTAAAAACAGTTCGGAAAATAGACAGCTGCTTATTTCTAATTGAAATGTTTAATTATATTTAACACGTCTTTTTGTTTCAAATATATATATAAAAAATAATTATCAAGAATATTTATTTACATGCAAATGGATGAAAAGCTTAAACTTGGGCTCTAATATATGTTAAAAATTTCTTCTCTATTAAAAAGATTATTAAATGAAGTTTAAGCAATATAAGATTTGTGATATACTATTTTTAATATATATGGACAAATGATTCTATTTTATAATTTGATTTTAAGGTGGAAAAAAAAACGAACTTTCTAATATGTCATAAAAATGTTATTCAAGCAAATAAGATGTGGTTTTCATAGTCCTCCATGTGATATCACTCACAAGATCTAAAATTCTACCAAACAGTAATTTTCTCGAAAGTGTTAAAGTCAATGTGAAGCTTTGGCATACTATTAATGAAAACCTCTATGGTAAAGTTTATACATAATTAATATGTCCCTTGCTTAAGTCAACTTTTAGTTTAAATATGTTTTGTAACATGGCATCACAATTCAATCCTCTTTAGTATTCTCAAGAATATGAAGAAATTCTAAATTTGTATCATGAAAGTGACATTGCAAAATGGTTGTAGTTGAAATTTTGTAGGAGCATGTTATAGTCAATGTAGCATAATCTATATTTTTAAATAAAGATTTTATAGAGAAGCTTCTATATAATGAATATTTCTTTTTTTACACTAATTTTTGAATTAGATATAAACTTTGTAACATATAGCTAATATATTTTATATTCAATTTTTTTATTAAAATATTGTCCTAAAATTTTATATCCTTTCATTCTTAAATAAATAAATTCTCATATTTATTAATAAATAAATTTTCCAACTTATGCTCATTTTGAAGCAATGATGGAGGCTTCCAAGACCCTTCTGCCTTCTACAAGACGGCTGCCAGCTCTCCACCTGTTAAGTTCAAGCGGATGTGGAAAGGTAATGATTTTGACGTGGCGGTGGCCTGATCTCCCTGAAAAGTCAAAATTGCCGCGTCAAATCCTTGTCCTCTTCTCCGACACAAATTGGCCGTACTCTCCACTTCCCGCCGACGAGAATGGAAATACTATTTGGAAGCCGGAAAGTAAGAACTTCTCTCCCTCCAAAACACATTTTCTTGACCTCTTCGTGTGGACGCCTTCTTCCTGAGGAAGGCAATCGGAGTCACCAACACGGGTTTAGAATTCGGCCGGAAGCCGACAAAGTCTTCGTGCGTGCGACACGACTAAGGAAGGAGTTGTCGTAGAAGAAAGAAATTTAAAATTAATTAAAATAAACTAAAACAAAAGATGTGGACAAATGTTTTAAAAGAATTCCGAGGGATATATTTTTAGTGGAATTCTTGTGCTTGCCGTATGCTTCGGGCGTTGGCTTGGAGGATAGAAATTAGCTAAACTATGAAAAGAAACTTATATTAAAAAAATAAGATTCGATCAAGATTGATCAAATAAAATACAATGTTATCGTTTAAATTGTTATTTGTGGAGATGTGATTAGCTTGGATTGACTGAGCTGGGGCTAAGAACAGAGAAGTCTAGTTTGAAGTGTTCGACGGTGCTTGACCTCCCCTTCAACGTGAAAAACAGGTGTGGCTGTGTGACCCGCAAGATGAGGAAAAAAAAAATGGCGTGAACGGTGATGGATGATAGTGTTGCAAGAGGATTTGGAACCCAATAAAATGAAAAACTACTTTCACATTTATGAAAAATACCCGAATAATAATAAATTATTGTCATTTTTAGGGTGTAATTTAGGTGGTAAGAAAAGTTTATGTAGGAGTGATGTTACATTTCAAAAGTAATTAAATCAATTATACCAAACAAATTTAAATCTTTTAACTCAATAGTTAGGTTCATTATAATTAGTATTAGAGTTAAATTTTATTTCTCATATTCAAATTTCAATAGGAGCTATCTGTCCAAAAAGTTACCTAGTAACTAAATGTCACGAGCTAAAGCAACATCTAAACATGTAGGGTTAAAGTGAAACAACCATTGAGTGGGCCATTAGAGATGTCAAATTAGAAGTTGGTGAAATATTATGGTTCAAAAATAATTGAACTTATTGTGTTAATAAGTTTGACCTTTTAGTTTAATAATTGAGTTCATTACATTTAACAAAGTAGTTTAAATTCTCTTGCATGCTTTTAAGTATATTAATATTTTTTTTGTTTAAGTCATCAAATAAAGTTTGGTAAGAATTCTGAATTATTAAAAAGATAAATATCATATTAAGTAAAAATAGAGATGGCTTTATTCCAAACTAATATGTCAAATTTTAATATTTCTGTGTTTGTTGTGTGCTACACTAATATTCATTTCCTAATAAAACACCTTCCACTTTCAATGGGTAATAATAGACCTACTTTCTTATACAAAATTATAGTATTTCAAGGAGGAGGAGGGGCCCCAAAGCCGAAAGTTTACTGGAAAAATGTTTGAAAGTTCCAAACAAGAAAGTCGTACGGATTGGACATCGGGAATTGAGAGGCGACGTCTTTTGAGGGGTTTTGGGGTCGAAAGTCGTCGGCGCTGTATTAGAAAACGTTAATCACCTGGCCGCATGCCGTTTTACGACTAATGCCCTTTTTTTTATTCAAAGAATAAAATTTTAAAAAAGTACTAGTTAAAGATATAAATTTAGATGGGATTGAAGGTCATGAGTCTTGAGGGGTACTGAGGTCATGCTGATGTTGTTCATAAAAAATAAATAATTAAAACTGAGAAGTATTAAAGTTATAGTGCTCATTCACTTGTTAAAACGAAAGGTTAATATGATGATTATACGATTAATGATTAGAATTTTCATTTGACATGAGATGAGGGCATGATAGAAGGATAAAGAGCAAGTTAAACAATGTCGTCGTCATCAGCTACCAGCTCTGTAATGATTCTTGTTGCGGGTTCTTCATAGCATTGTTTGCGAGCCCAATTGTGAGAGACTCATTGTCATTATAAATCCAATCATGGCATTCAACAACAGAAACTGCGTTGGTCCAACCTCAATTTAGGGATACTTGCTAGATTTGGAAATGGCTTTGTGATCCTAGCTTTCATTTTATTTTATTTTTGTTATTTTACACACATTCATAATGTACCAAATATCAAACATGAGACAAAGAGATCCTAAGCAATGCTTACTCCTAATTAAGCCAAAGGCTTACTAAGTATTTGTTACTTTTAGTTTTATTTTATTAGAAAATAGAATTTTCTACTGAAAAGAATATTTATAATATACTTTATAAGTTTGAATAATTTATTCTTTCAATGAATTTTTTTAAATAATGTTGAACTTTACCTTTTCACATTATCATCCTCGTTGAAGTCATTGTTCTTTGAAGTTGAAACTTAAAGTTGTGAACAAGTTTATGAAATAAATAAATAAAATAAAAAATATATTACTCTTATCAGAGGTCAATTTTTAAGAAATAAATAAATTTTTTAACACATGTCAATTTTTAAGAAAAAAACTAATTTTTTTAATAAGGGTTGAATATTTTCAATATCAAGTTTAGGAGTTCCAATTGTTCCAATGATGCTCGAACACTGAAGGATGAGAAACTGTGCTTAACAAGCTTGTTGCTGAGTGGGACTGTGACGTTGACATAGAATCTTCAATTTTTTTGTATTGCGTAATCCATATTAGTGATAAAAGTTCTCCTCCATATACACGGTTGAACAACACAAGGCCACGATTTCCAAGATCAATCTGCCTGAAAATGACGGGCTGTGCTGCGCACAACCATCCAATAAAGCCAAAAGGAGACGGCATGGAATCGTCTTATTGAATAAAAGTGGCGATCCTTCTCACACCATTGATAATTCTTTATGTGTCGAGGGACCAGAGAAAGAAAGAGGACAAAAAAGAAAGAAAGAAAAAATCTGTTTAGAATGCTCTGCCTTATGATACTGATTGGTGTTTTGTGGCTCACGTGACCTTTGTTATCACTTAGAAAACCCTAACCATACGTTTTCAGCAGCACAGATCCTCACTGATGATGTTAAAATCAACCTAATGGTGTCGATAACAAAGGCTGTATGGTTCAACTTATTAAAAATAAACATGGTTGGCATTACCTAAACAATGTCATTATCCCCGCATGCATATGATCTCCCCCGAGAGGGACTTGTAAATTTAGGCACTATAATCACAATATTAAAAGAAAGTTGTGACCTTATTCTTTTATTTTTTTATTTTTAATATTTGTTTGGTGGGTATCATATACTATACTAATTTATTATATTCCTTATATATAAATTTATTTTTCCTTTTCTCAAGTTAATTTTAAGGAAGAATATTAAAACTCAAGTTTTAAGTAAAGTATTTTTTTGTTCATGAATTGAGTTGATTATCTTGAAAACTATTTTTTTACATTCAAAATGATGGTGCATGTTGAAATCCAATATTGTCATGTCATATTATTTGAATGTAAAGATTATCGCTCTCTTACATACTAGTTTTAAAGAAAAAAAAATATTGTAACAACCTAACCATTGAGCCAAAAGGCCTAAGTCTATTGATATGACATGTTTAATTGTCTATAGGACCATAATATTCTCCCTCACTCTGTAGTTGATGCCCCAGTGGTCCACTCCATGGTGGCTCCATGCTGGCCTCATGCATTTAGACACCTTTTTGGCCCGTGATGTTTTTACCAAGTTGCCCCTCCATCATTTGAACTCTAAATGTGAAGTTTCGTTTTGATACCATATGTAATAAGTTCAATTATCTTTAGAATCGTACTAAATATTTTATTAATATTGAAGTCAAAATCAAAAAGAAGCTTGTTATGGACAATTCAAGAAACTAGGAAACCTAGTTTGAACTGTAATGGGTACGAACATGATGAGCGATGTCCATAAGCTGCATCTGTTTTGTGTTATTCACAGCGTTAGGCTTGCATGAGATGTATGACAATCCTAATTCTTGTCCTTCTGTCATCTGAAATTTGAGTGACCTAACTCCCTCCTTGTCAGCGTTCTAACCTTTGCCGCTGGTGGTGAGGAGGTGGGATATAGTTCAACAAGTTTGAAATCCAATCTTAAAGTGAGATCTAGAACAACAAAACCATGGAATGACCATAGAGTGTCTAAGTCTGCCATGTCTCCCGTTCAACAACAAATGATATACTTCTAGACCGTCCAAGTTATAGTTGTTAAAATTTGAATGTATATTTTAAATCATTAATATATCTATTAATAATGAAAATAGGTGTAAAGAACGAGGCTTAAATTGTTATTAGGCTACCGAAAAATGGACTGTTATATTGTCTAATATTAACTTTAAAGCTCAGATAATAAAGTGTAAAGAATGATATAAAACCTTTTATAGCAATAGAAGCTTAGATTGTTATTGGGTCACTAGCAAATTGACTACTACATTGTATTATACCAACTTTAAACCTCAAATAATAAAATCTTTATTAGTAATGCAAATAGAAGTAAAAATGAGTCGAATATTAGACCTTTTATGGCAATAGAAGCTTAGATTGTAATTGGGTTATTAGTAAATTGACTATTATATTATATTATACCGACTTTAAAGCTCAGATAATAAAATCATAACTTTTTCAGTTCAACATTCATTTTCTTTTCTTAATCCGCAGTTTAACAAGTCATTATTTTCCTGAGAAGATTCTTCCCACGGAAATTTCCAAACCAAACACAGAAAAACCCCTTCGTGGAAACTCCATTAGTATTCCCTGTCGTGCTTGGACTCCAGTTTGGTCGATCAACCGTGAAAAGTTTAGGAATCCCAAGAACGTAAGGACTAAGTTTCCATCTTTTGTTTTCTCCCCACCAATTGGTATTTAACAATAAATGCAATAAAAAAGCAAATTTGGAAGATCCATTAATTTATTTTTCTTGTTCAGCAATTTAACCGGTTATTATTTTCTGCAAGAATCACGCGGATTTATAATTTCCCACCGACCTGTAGCAGTCCCGTAGGTTGTCCCGGTTCCCAAACCCTTCCTGGCTGGACATTCTTGCTACTAATAAATACAAGCCGGCCTGGATTTTCAAGCTCTTCCACGAAAGATATAAAGCGTAAAGTTTCAATTAAACCCTGTTCTCTCTGGTGAATCCGCTGTACGTCTTCGGCATAACGGTTCTCAGAAATCCAAGGCTCTAAGCAACCACAAGATTAGCTCAACCCTTGTAGCTGACACGTTCTTTTCTGCCCTTAATTTCGCTTTCAATCGCCACTGGTTCTCTCTAATTAGGTCGGCCTTCAACCTCCTTTTGCGTCGGATATCCATGCAGAGCTCAATGTTTGGGCGGAATCTGTTGTTTTTAACGGGTAGAAGGTCCTTTTATGCGAGAAAGTTTCAAAGCCGGAATCAGAGTACGCATGACTTGTCTGTTTTCTGCTCTGTTTTTGCTTCAAACTGAATAAAGAGATCGATGGATTTATTGGACGGGCTCCCCGGCCAAGTTTTTGCCGAAAGCGCTCTTTGATTTGTTGGATATAGATTCTGCGAAAGCGGTTTTCTACCCAACGATGGTCCTTTTGGCCGGATTTCTCTTCCTCTCTCTTTCCAGCCTGTTGTTCACTCTGTTTGGTTTTCTTAGCAGAGCCGTCTTCAGGTACTTGATTACTGTTTCCAGCTCCGAATATAGGTTTTACGCTTCATTGTTCAATGGCTGATCCCGTTTGACTTGTTCCCTCCACAGGTATAAAATGTGTAATACTTCTGATACTCTTGCGAAAGAAAACAATCAAATTAGTTCAAATCGCTTGGAGCCAGAACTGGAGCCTGAGGTAGCAAAGAAACCGGAGTTTGAGGAGTCAGAAACAGAGTCTGGGGGGGCATATTCAAGGGATTCTGGGCATATGGATACAGGGTATGATTCTTTTGCATCATCCTGTTCAGGTTGTTCTAACATTGGTTCCCAACAAAACACTGAAGTTGATTCGAGTAATGTTAAATCAGGAGAGGTAGCGGCGGCATGTCCTGAAATTTCTGCAAATAAGGGGAAGAGGCACGACGGTTGGGATGAAGCAGAGCCTGAAACACCAAAGTTTGAGTTCAAATTTCGGTTTCCGACTTATGAAGAAGTTATTAAGAGCCAGAAAGGGATTACAGATTCTGTCAGCTCGGATTGGAGCGCTCCTTCTACAGGGACGAACAAGTATGAGGCCATATCTGGGAAGAGTTTTAGTCACTTCTTGGAGGAGACAGAAGCTGCTTGCTTTTCTGTCAAAGAATTTTACGCTGATTCGAATGATCATTCGATTGGAAATAGCCAGTTTCTCGATCATGCCGTCTTGTCCGATGGAGATTCTGAGCCGGAAAAGTCTGTGGAAGGACCTGTTCATGAACAACCTTCTGAAATTGCAGAGACGCCAGAGATGGAAAATGCTAAGGCATCTGCTGAAAATGCTTATTCCGGGAGTAAAAAATTGGAGAAGTCACAGGTTGATTTCTGGGTTCTAGAAGACGTTTCTGAGGAAAGCAAGTTTCTTTCAGAAAAGGACTTCTTTGCCTCAGACTTTGACTCGGAATCCATGAGTTCAAGCTCTGTTCTTAGTCCATTACTTGCTTCGACCACCGACGGATTTTTGTCAGAGAAAGATTTTGAATGTACAACGGATGGGAAATATGTGGGATTAACGAAGGAAGAGAAGGAATTGGTGGACAAGGATTGGGAGAACTTGAGTGTTGGGTATGAACCAGAAGATTTCGATGGAGAAGACAGTGATATCATGGACGAACTTCGAAAGCTAGAAGACTCTGAGATGCAGAATGAGGATCAAAACCCAGACAAGGGTAATAAGGATGCTAGTCATGATAAAAGCAGCTCCAAGGAAGAAGAATTTGATGGCAATAATGAAAAACAAATGGATTCTGAGGATTCAAACGGGCTGGAACTGTGGGAACATCAAGATTTCATCGAGCAGCTGAAGGCGGACCTGAAAAATGTTAGAGCCACAGGCCTGCCCACCATTTTTGAGGAATCTGAGTGTCCAAAAATCATCGAAGATTTGAAGCCATGGAAGATCGACGAGAAGTTTCAGCTCGGAGATCGAATGGGTGGGCTTCACAAGTTCTACAAGAGTTACAGAGAACGAATGCGGAAATTCGATATCCTGAATTACCAGAAGATGATTGCCATAGGTCAGTGCTGATTACCATTTTCCTGTCATGAATTTTACATAATTTTCCACTAGGTTGTTGATTAATCCTATCCATAATTATGCGTAATCAAGAACATTCAAGTAATTGACATGATTAGCACACCCCACCTCTAATGCTTTAGGACCCACTAAATCTGGGTAATTGTGCTTGGAGGAAGCATGACTTTCTCAGATACCAACCAAGAATTAGAGTGGTTATCCCATTTTGACATTTTCTCGAGAAAACATTGTTTATATTTGAACGCAAGAAGCTCCCACATTTCCTTGTTTCCCGAGTCCAAAAAGAATGGTTAGTTAAATGTTCACATAGGGTCTTTAATGGCGTCCAACCCGCCCAAAAAGTTCAACTCAGTACCACCATGGATTTAAAAGTGGAGGTACTTTTACCGGAATTGAATTCTTTTCCTGTTTATAATAGTCTACCATGGATGTTAATGCTCCACCAAATCGTCGTATGTCTTAATATCTTTCGAGAATTAGTGCGGCATAGCAGAGAAGTTGGGTAAAGGTCACTTTTTGATATTTTTATAGGTTTTCTGGAGTCAAAGGACCCACTGCATTCGATTTCGAGCAGCAAATCCACAGTTCCTGGGATCCCATCCATTTTTTCTCAGGGATTCCGGGTAGCCAAACGCAAGAAGACTGAAAGTGACCCGATGAAGAAGTTTATCAGAGAGCTGCGTGGTGATTTGGAGGTGGTTTATGTTGGGCAGCTGTGTCTTTCTTGGGAAATCCTTTACTGGCAGTACGAGAAGGCCTTGGAATTGTGGGAATCTGACCCCTATGGAATGCAGCAATACAATGAAGTTGCAGGTGAATTTCAGCAGTTTCAGGTGCTCCTGCAGAGATTCATCGAGAATGAACAATTTCAAGGGCCAAGGGTTGAGAATTATGTCAAGAATCGATGTGTCATGCGTAATCTTCTGCAAGTGCCAGTGATAAGAGGTAACAATTCTTGAAATGTTGACTAAAGTTGTGTTTACTCTAAATTTTCGTTAAATAGTAATCACATTAACTATATTGTCTTATAAAAAGTATATCTTATCTTTGTGAAATATTTTGACTAATAATTTTTTAATATAATATTACAGTCAAGTTTAAAAGTCAATTTTTTGTAACTTAATAGAATGTGGATGACTCCTAACTTTTGGGTTTAGACAAAATGTTAGGTTTAAAAAATAAACAAAAAATCTCTCTTACCTAATTTTTACATCATAGAGCGTTTAACAAAAGGATATTTGACCTATAATATATAATTCATTAAAGTTTTTAGCTGTATGAGACATTATTAAGAATAGTACAAGTTATTTTTTATTATTTAAAACTTACTTATTTTGAAAAGAAAAGTCATTTACTCACAATAAAATTTGAGCTAAATGGGAGTCATACATACCCTTTTAAGTCCAATCTTGATTTAGTGGCAAACTAAAAACAGCACAAAATTGCAGGGGACAAAAGGAAAGCAAGAAGAGTGGTAAAGGATGCTGCAATTACAATTGACATGCTGATAGAGATCTTGGAAGAATCCATGAGAATAATGTGGCAGTTCATACGAGCTGATAAAGATGCAACCAGTACGATTCCAATGTGTCGAAGGGAAACTAATGTTGAACTCCAAGAACCTACAGATGCAGTGCTTCTAATGGAGAGTCGAACAGAACTTCAAAAGGTCAGCTTCTTTACTTCTAAACTCCGTTTCATCTCAACCATAATGGCTCATGTCCTTACTGTTGCATTAATGTTTTGGAATTCAGAAAGAGAAGAAGCTCAAAGACATCTTAAGAAGTGGAAGCTGCATACTAAAGAGGTTCCAGAAGTGTCAAGAAGACGGCATAGATCACCATCATTTCTTCTCTCAGGTCGATATGAAATTAGTATCTAGGGTCTTAAACATGTCTAAACTGACAACAGATCAACTAATTTGGTGTCACAGTAAGTTAAGCCAGATCCATTTTGTAAACCGAAAGATGCGTGCAGAAACTTCCTTCTTGCTTTTTCCATGTACATAAATGAGTAATCAAATAACAAGTCAGGAAATTTTTGCCGTGGCTTCTACAAATTGTCAGGTGCTTGAATTATTGTGTCAAAAGATTTATGTCTAAAAGTTAATTTTAGTACATTTTATTTAAATACTATAATCAACTAGAATCTAGGTTTGTAATAACAATTGCATTACGTAATTGAGATAATATTTTTCATAGGCTATCCTCTTTATAGTTCAAACTTGAGACATGAGATTATTTGTCCTGTGTTTAGATTATTGCATTCAAAAACTCAAATTTTATTATCAATTTGGTTAAGAACAAACTCCCCACAATCTATAATCTTAACAAAAATTATGAGCCTTAAGGAAGAACTTTCCATGGACGGATAGTGTTTGATAGATTCAAACCGCGGCAAGTTGAAAACATAGTGGTGACTAGTGAGGTGAAAATTCAGACCAGCGTGCGTTACACGTATATTAGTCCTGCCTAGGCGAGGCCCCCACGACGACCTGCAATAACGCGTCTTTTGCCCGTCATTTCTAAAGTTGATTGAAACGTTTACCACTCTTGGTTAAGCATATTTTCCCCCTTCTTCCACACGTGTTCCCACCTTTAGCTCTTCTTTCCTGACGTTAAAAAAGGTTTGGAAAGTGCATTCTATATACTCGTACCTTATAATGATGCCCTACTTGTCATGACAATAATCAACTTAATAAGACAATATATAAGGAATGTGGAATATACATTTGGATTTTAATGTGTTCTTCTATTGTAATGTAGGAATATAATCAACAAATAATAAAGTGTCTTACTTAAAACTTAAACTCTAATACAATGTCTTAAGATTTAATTTTTTTACATGAACTAGGTTGTAAGAAAGGAAAATACTTTTAATCTAAAAAAGCATAACAAACTAGTGTATTAACAATATGAGATGTTAGATTTCAATATATTCCCTCAATTAAAGGTTATAAAATACTTCTTAGTGAGACTGATCTGTGAAAAAAATGAACATTTTGTTTAAAATCTAGGTTGTTATACATATTAAAAAGTTTATTTATTTATTTATTAACATTAACTTATACTAAAAAGGAGTCCATTTGAATATTAGTAATGAGAGACACATATATGAATTTTAATAATTCTTATTTCTTAATGATACCTCAGCATGGTATTACAATTTAAGTATTAAGTATTTATTTTGTTATGCATAAATTGGGTCATGGTATTTTTTTTATGCTTAAGGTGAAGACATATGTTGAAAATGTAATAAATATTTTTCACATTTGTAATATCATAACTTGATATTCTCTTTATGTAAATTTATATTCTTTTTTCACTCTAAAGATTATTCATATGAGGAAACCAAAATTCTAAGTTTTGTATCAGTTCCATGTTAGCTTATTTTATAAGCTCATGTAATGTGGGCTTTATCAATGAGCATAAACAATTTTCTTATGAAGGTATATTAATGTAATAAATATTGGTCCAGTTAATTATACAGATTTTGACCTTGATTGCGAGTATGGTGCTAGCCAGTGTGGGCCTTAGTGCACCTTATAGAACTGTGATGTGTCAGGACTATTTGGTTAGCACGTTTTTGTTATATCGGCTAAGTCCCCCCTCTAGCTTATAATATGTGCATTGGGATCCGTATATGGAATCAAGCTTATGGTAGGGGCATAATGGTCATTTCACAATGATTAGTTGTTATGCTTATTTAACGAAACAGAATAACTATTATTCATTATCACGTATCCATTCGTAAAAGAGGCACCTGTTCACTATTTTCTCTCTACCGTTTGCGATTTTGATCTTCTGATTCCATTGCGGAGTTCCGGCTTCTCATCAGCTAGCACGTTTAAGCAATAGAGGGTAAGATCTTAGCCAAGATCCTACTAAAAATGCAGCCATTTTCAGGTATGATATTCTCATTTTGTTTTTCTATTTTTAACTCATTCTCAACCTATAATTGATGTCAGATTCTGGTTCAGTCTCGTTTGAGACTAATTTTATTCTAACAATTGGTATCGGAGCCGTTTCAACATCAATTTGGGTTAAAAAATGGGTTCAAAAACGAGTTTTTGGAATTACATTATTTGTTTTTAGATTAAAAAAAAAATTGAATTTTTGAAACCTATTTAGATCGGAATTTCGAGTTCCGATTTAGACTAATCCGGTGGCTCTTTTTCAAATCTGACACCGGATATGTAATCCTCGGACTCTCAGGAGTCCGGCGATGTGCCTTTTTTCCGCCGTTGGTGGCGTTTCCTACCGGGTCGGATCCGACCCGAGAAGACCCAATCGGGTTTTCCGGCGAGACGGCACCGAATCGGAAAAATATTGGCTGTCGAAGGTTCGCCGGAGAACGGCGATTCCGTGGGTACCAAGTTCGGCCGGAAAACCGGCCGGACGGTGGTCGAACCGGCCATATTGGAAAAATATCGGCTGAACCGGCCGATACAGCCGATACGGCCGATACAGGCCGAAACTGGCCGAAACCGGCCGAAACCGGTCCGGTCTGGTTGACTCGGACCGGCAGCATCTTTGACCGGCGCGTGTAGGCGCGTGCAGGCTCCGTTTGGACTGAAATTTTCGTCGTAATCTTCGTTTTTTGATGAAGATTGCTATGGTGTGATCTGTGTTGCGTTTTATTGATTTTATATTGTAATTTTTTCAATTTTCTTTGATATTTATAATATTTTATTGTTTTTATGCAATAAATTTATATGTGTGGTGTGCAATTTTGTTTCACACATGTTTATGGTGATTTTATTATATGCATTTTGTTTTAGCATAAGTTATACCATGTTGATATGCATGCTATTTATATTATGCACATATTCTGAATAAATAGTATGTTTTTTATGCAACACTTGATTGTTAATTATTGTGTAATTCAATGACGAATGCCCCTCGTCAATTTAAGATTTGAATTACATATTTTGAAGTGAGTAATATTTTTGATTTAAGTCTGCGGTACAAGTTGGTTTCATGGTTTAGTTAGGTTGTGACTATCACAGTGGCACAACTTGATTAAATTATGAGATTTCAATTTTGTGCTGAAGTTGGATCTCTTCGATTTTAGTGTATGGTTATACTCCCACAGGAGGTGACTATGTATTAGAATTTGAAGAGTAACATAGTTTGTATGTGTGAGTTTCGCTGATCTAAGTAGTCTATACACCCACAGGTGGTGGACTATGAGGGTGTGGTATTGGCTCATGACTACTACTATGTTGAGAGTGTTACAATTATGTGTCATTCATTCGGCCCACAGGTGTTTGAATGATTATGTAAGCTCTCATTTGGTTTACTCACAAGATGCTAATTTTTTGCATCATTTTTATCAGTCACCTTTTCTATAAACAATGCTCAAGTCATTGTTGAGGTTCTTACTGGTGCAAATTACAAGAAGTGGAAGGAAGATATCTTATTTGCTGTGGAAGCAGCAGAGATTGGAAGTGCTCTCAAGATGGATAAGCCTACTGATTTGACTCTAGAGAGTACTGAGGAGCAGAAGCTTCATTATGCTAAATGGGAAAGATGTAACAGGTTTTGTCTTCTGACTATGAGGAGGACCATCCAGGAACACCTTAAGTGTGATTTTCCTGAGGAGTGCACAGCTAAAGAGTTTTTTGAGGCAGTTTCACAGCGCAATAGAGTGTCTTCTCATGCTGAGATAAGTTCACTAATGCAAGCTCTTTTTTGTATGAGGTATAATGGAACTGAGAATATCAGGGATTATATTATGAGGATGGTTCAGTATCAGATGAGGCTTAAGGCTTTGGGTATGGTGTTTTCAGAGCAGAGTATTGTGCATCAAGCTTTAATTAGCTTTCCTGCTGATTATACCATTATCAAGACATCCTATAATAACAGTTTGCAGGATTGGACTGTTGATGACCTGATTGAGAAGCTTATAGCTGAAGATAATAAGTTAAAGACTGAAAAGTCTCATTCAGCTTTGTTTTCTCATGCTTCTAGTTCTGGTAAAGGAAAGAGGCCTTTGAATCAGCCTCAGAGGGAGCCTAAAGTTACTCAGCCTAGTAATAGGGAACTAGGGTCTTCTAGCAACAGATTGGCAGTGAACATGAAAAATATTCAGTGTTTATTCTACAAGAAGATGGGACATATGAGGAAAGACTGCCGTAGGTTTAAGAAATGGTTAGCTAAGCGTCAGGGTAAAGGTACAAGTTCTATGATTAATGTTTGTGAATCTAATTTATCTGAGGTATCATCTAGCTCTTGGTGGCTAGATTGTGGAGCAACTAATCATGTTGCTTTTACTATTCAGGGGTTCATAAACAGGAGGAAGCCAAACCTTGATGAGAAGTACCTCTATGTTGGAAACAATCAGAAAGTAGAAGTGGACTTTGTTGGAGATGTCATCCTTCTTATGGATAGTGGTTTTAGGATGATTTTGAGTAGAACTTTTTATGTACCGTCGTTTAGGTGGAATTTGGTTTCACTTTCTGTACTTGACAGTTGTGGATATGTGTTTGAATTTAAGAATACAGTTGTGACAATATTTTATAATGCAAATTTGATTGGAAATTGTGTTTTGTCGAAAGGCTTGTACAGATTGGTTTTATCTCTACATCAGATTTATGTTACTTCTACTGTTGATAAAAGTGTTTCCAAAAGGCCTTTTGTTAAAGACTTGTCTTACACTTTGTGGCACAAGAGACTTGGCCATATATCTAGAGATAGAGTGGACAGGTTGATCAGAACTAATATTTTACCCGCTCTTAATGATGATCTGGATATTTGTGTAGATTGTTGTAGAGGTAAGCTGACCAAGATAAAGAAGAAACAAGCAGCTCATAATTCTGAGTTGTTAGAAGTGATTCATATTGACATCAGTGGTCCTTATTGAGTAACTTTGTGTGGTAATGCTTATTTCATTACGTTTATTGATGATTTCTCTCGTTTTGGGTATGTTTACCTGATTAAGGAAAAATCTGAATCACTTGAGAAATTCAAAGTGTTCAGAACTGAGGTTGAAAAGCAGTTAGGGAAAAGTATAGAGATTGTTAGATCTGATCGGGGTGGAGAATATTATGGCAGACATGGTGATGTAGGCCAGATTATGGGTCCATTTGCTCAATATTTACAGAATTCTGGGATAGTTGGTCAGTTTACTATGCCTGGAAGCCCCGAACAGAACGGTGTAGCTGAGAGGCGAAACCGTACCCTCATGGAGATGGTTCGATGTATGATGAGTAGAACAAATCTACCTCTTTTTCTATGGGGAGAAGCTTTGAAGACTGCTATGTATGTTCTTAACCGTGTTCCTTCTAAAACTGTGCCATTAACTCCTTTTGAATTGTTTAAAGGACGCAAACCTAGCCTGAATCATCTAAAGGTTTGGGGTTGCCCTGCAGAGGTCCGATTGTATAATCCAACCTTAGGCAAGTTGGATTCAAGAACTGTTAGATGTTATTTTGTATCTTATCCAGATAATTCTAAAGGGTATCGTTTTTATAACCCTATTGGAGGTACTAGAATTGTTGATTCATTAACAGCTAAATTTCTGGAACTTGATGTTGCAGAAAGTGGTACTAGTTCTCAAGTTATAGAGAATAGTAGTGATGTTGATATGAGTATACGGTTTCCTCTATCTATTCAGTTAGATGCAGTTGTGCAGGAACCTGCTGTTGGTGCTACTTTTGTAGAGGTTCCACTTGTTCAGAATCAAGATATTGAGATTCCTTCACTTAGGAGATCAAACAGGGAGAAAAGACCTGCTGTTCATCCTGATTATCTAGTTTATCTTGGCGAGCATGACTATGACATTGGTGTTATTGAGGATCCAGTGACTTATACTCAAGCTGTTTCTAGCCTTCAATTTGATTTTTGGAAAGATGCCATGCAAGATGAGATGCAGTCTATGAAGCACAATCATGTTTGGGATCTAGTAGAGTTACCTAAGAAATGCAAGCCCATTGGTTGTAAGTGGGTGTTCAAGACTAAGAAAGATTCTAAAGGAAAGATAGAAAGATTTAAGGCCAGATTAGTCGCCAAGGGATTCACTCAAAGAGATGGAATTGATTATAATGAGACATTCTCACCAGTTTCATCTAAGGATTCTTTTAGGGTGATAATGGCTTTAGTAGCACATTTTGATATGGAGTTGCTACAGATGGATGTCAAGACAGCTTTTCTGAATGGGGATCTTGATGAAGAGGTCTATATGCTTCAGCCAGAGGGTTTTGCAGAAGGTAATTCTAATGAACTTGTTTGTAGACTTAAGAAGTCGATTTATGGCCTTAAACAAGCTTCGAGACAGTGGTATTTGAAGTTTGATACTTATATTACATCTTGTGGTTTTGTTGAAAACCTTGTTGATCGTTGCATATATACTAAGGTTAGTGGGAGTACGCCTATTTTCTTGATCCTTTATGTGGATGATATCTTGCTTGCATGCAATGATAAGGCATTACTTCAAGAGACTAAAAGACTTTTGTCTTTAGAGTTTGATATGAAGGACCTTGGTGAAGCATCTTTTGTCCTTGGTATTGAGATCTTTAGAGATCGTTCACGCCGTATTTTGGGTCTTTCTCAGAAGACATATATTGATCGTGTGTTAGCCAGATTTAATATGCAAGATTGCAAACCTGGTACAATTCCTATTCTTAAAGGTGAAAAGTTACACTTGATGCAATGTCCTAAGAATGATGCTGAGAAAGAATGGTTGAAAAATGTACTATATGCTTCAGTAGTTGGTAGTTTTATGTATGCACAGGTTTGTACAAGACCTGATATTGCCTTTGCTACAGGACTTCTTGGTAGATTTCAGTCTAACCCAGGTCATGATCATTGGGTTGCTGCTAAGAAGGTTATGAGGTACTTGAAAAGGACAAGAGATTATGTGCTCACATATAGACATGTAGACAACTTACAATTAGTGGGTTATTCAGATTCAGATTTCGCAGGCTGTTCTGATGATTTGAAGTCTACATCTGGTTATGTCTTCATGATGGCTGGTGGTGCAGTTTCATGGAGAAGTTTTAAGCAGACTATGATCACATCTTCCACTATGCACGCAGAGTTTATAGCTTGTTATGGAGCTTCCATACATGCTGTCTGGATGAAGAACCTCATAAGACAGATGATCTCACTTGATTTCATTGATAGGCCGATTCCGTTGTACTGTGACAATAGTTCAGCAGTATTGTTTATTAATAACAACAAAAGTATTAAAGGGGCCAAGCACATTGAGATCAAGTATCTGACTATTAAGGAGCAAGTTAAGAATAGTGACATTACAGTAGATCTTATTGGCACAGAAGCTATGTTAGCTGACCCACTCACTAAAGGACTTACTCCTATAGTGTTTGATAGACATGTTGTAAACATGGGTTTAGTAGCGTCTTTGGATGCTCTTGTTTAGTGGGAGCTATTATTGTATTTTATCTATTATTTTTGTAAAACAATATCTATGATATGTTGTTATGTAGTAAACTTTGTTTTACTTATATTGCCTGTTATATGTTGATTTCATAGATTATGAGAATGTTTGTATAAGATAGGTACTAAAGACTTAAGAGAGGTGCAACCTTAAGCATTTGGCTGGGGCATTTATTGATAAGTCATATTTTGATGTCTTATAGCAATTAAATTTATACTCGAGTATTACAAATAAGACATATAGGTTCATTAGAACCTTAATATTGTTCTCCAATGATTGTATGTTAATGACTATGTATGTCGATTTTTGGGAGAACTGAGACTGACAAGAAAGGTAACACGTAAGATTATTTGCCTAGTGTTATTTGTTTGCCACACTACCATATTAAATCCATGTTAATAGAATGGATAGCCCTTATGACTATGGTTGGTGCTGTGTCTTTAGTTGGCATAGTTACTGCTATGATTTGAGGGTTTTGAAGCTTTATGGGACAGGATTTGCAATGAGGAACTGTCGTTGGACCGATATAAAATCTTTTTGAAATTATTTTCATATATAACTTATATTAGTATTATATTTGTTTTATGAACATTGATATGCCCAAGTGGGAGATTGTTAGCTTATTTTATAAGCTTATGTAATGTGGGCTTTATCAATGAGCATAAACAATTTTCTTATGAAGGTATATTAATGTAATAAATATTGGTCCAGTTAATTAGACAGATTTTGACCTTGATTGCGAGTATGGTGCTAGCCAGTGTGGGCCTTAGTGCACCTTATAGAACTGTGATATGTCAGGACTATTTGGTTAGCACGTTTTTGTTATATCGGCTAAGTCCCCCCTCTAGCTTATAATATGTGCATTGGGATCCGTATATGGAATCAAGCTTATGGTAGGGGCATAATGGTCATTTCACAATGATTAGTTGTTATGCTTATTTAACGAAACAGAATAACTATTATTCATTATCACGTATCCATTCGTAAAAGAGGCACCTGTTCACTATTTTCTCTCTACCGTTTGCGATTTTGATCTTCTGATTCCATTGCGGAGTTCCGGCTTCTCATCGGCTAGCACGTTTAAGCAATAGAGGGTAAGATCTTAGCCAAGATCCTACTAAAAATGCAGCCATTTTCAGGTACGCTATTCTCGTTTTGTTTTTCTATTTTTAACTCATTCTCAACCTATAATTGATGTCAGATTCTGGTTCAGTCTCGTTTGAGACTAATTTTATTCTAACATTCCAATCTTCGGATTGTTTGTAGCTTACATCATCATAATCATTTACTATGAGGCAAATATGTAATGGAAATTAATGAAGCAGGATTGCTAAGGCATGCCGGAATAGAAAAATTAATGCTCCCAAACAAATACAAATAAATGAATAAAAGAATGGAAAAACTAAGAGGTGATTTATTTTTCAAAGCAATATTTAGATGATCTATTTTATAATGAGAACCTTATTGACGTCTTGACAATAAGTAATAAGCTTTATCGATAGACATTAAAAAGATACTTTTACAATAATAATTCATTCTTAATGAAATAGGTGCAAATTATAACCATGAATTTTTATTTTTTATTTTTTTGTCTACAAACACGTAGTTCAGTTAGCAATTCATGTTGTTTGAAATCAAAAGGTCCTAGATCTGACACTCAATTTCTCCACATCTCAACTTAAAAAATAATTCTTTTTGAAATTTCACATTTTATACATAGAAATTTCGGTAATAAGTGGCAAATATTTATTCAATATATAAATTTTGTCCAGCCCTTTGTGTACAGTTTGGCCCATTTCACAAATTTGGAAACTTTCGTCCAGGCCCTCAACGTTGCGCTTAATCCCAACCGTTGATAATACAAAATTAGCGGATCCGTCCGATCTAGGGCTCCGTTACTTAAACCCTATTTATTCACTTCATTAGTAGAGGCAACCCTTTAGCTGCCCACTCGCCAACACAAACTTGACAAACTCACGAGAGTGCCTGAAAATGGTGCAGCGACTCACATATCGCAAGCGTCACAGCTATGCCACGAAGTCCAATCAGCACCGGATCGTGAAAACCCCTGGTAAAACCATTTCAATTTTGTGAGGGTCTTTTTCGTTTATGCTTTTTTATTTTGGTTTTGTAGATGATGTTGTGTTTTTTGATATGGGTTCGTGTTTGCTTGTGGATTTAAGGGGGGAAATTGGTGTATCAGACTACCAAGAAGAGGGCAAGTGGTCCCAAGTGCCCTGTCACCGGGAAGAGAATCCAAGGGGTATGTTACTTCTAAGCTGTGATTTTGCTATAATGTTTTTGGGTGACTTTGATTTAGGCGGAAGGTGAAGTTCTATGATCATTGTTGCTTTCTTCTTCTTCTTCTGCTTTTTCTTCTTCTTCTACTTCTTCTTCTTTTTGTTCATAAAATGTATATACTTGGATGTAATGTCAATTTGTGAACATAAATGTGGCTTAAGTTTGTCACATTAAATCTTCAATAGTTAGGAAATTGATTGCGTCTGATTTTAGGTGCTTTTATGTTCCTTGAAAAGAAGTTTGGCTTGGATTTACAAAATTCTCCAATGGATGAATTTTTATTTTTATTTTTATTTTTATACATTAATGTGAACGTAGTCATTTTTACATATTTGTTATCATTTAGTAGGTAATGTGTGGTAATGTCTTAATAATAGATAAGAGAAAGGAGTGAGTCCATATTTTTTATGATGAGTTTTGATGTAAATGTAAATGGATGCCTTTAGTCTATAAGTATGGTTTCCTGATGGTCTTTGATTCTTAGATGACTGTGGAAGTCAAATCCAAATTAGAGGGGACTGGATTTCGCTTTTCTTTATGGCCATTATGTTGTATGACTATTGAATTTTGTAGTTTAGCTTTCTGCCCGGTCTATTTATGGTTTGTTTTGTTGAGGTTGTACTTCTTCATGGAATTGTATCTAAGATTTATTCATTCTAACTTCAGTGTTCAGGATTCATCCTAGTGATTTTGTGCCCTGATTTTCACCATAAAATGTTTCCCCAGTTTTCGATTTATTTTAGCGCCGCATTGTTTAATTGCTTGTGCACATTATTTCACTGCCCCAAAAAATGGGAATGCTGGTGCTGGATATTGATTTTGAGATAGATATGAAAAGTTATTCAATAATCATGTGAAAAAGAAAAGTGGAGGTGAATTTCAACCAGTGGGTGCTGCAAAATCTATTTGCCTTTGGCTAGCCTTTATTCTTATTTAGTACTTTCTCCTCCGGAGATGCAAGAGTTGTCACTAACTATCACACGATGTTTCATTACTTGTGACAATGTAATACGGACGATGGTCTTTGATGAGTCTTCTGTTTACAAATTCAGTTTTTCAATGCATGTATTTGTGAATAAAACATAGTTGAGGATTACTTCTAGATATGGAATTGACTGTGGAAGCATTTAGTCTGGCTTGAATGTGGTTTGACATGAGAAGTGTTGGGCATGCATCTCAAAAAGTGGGTGAATAGTGTTATTTTGCTCATTTGTGGATATGAGAGAGTTTTGAAGTTTTTAGCATGGAGGGATCTTACATGTAAATAGGTATATGGAAATTTATATGACATTATCTGTTTGAGAGGTTCACTTGTAATACGTGGCTCTGTATTTCTGCTTAGAGAACGTCGTGCCTTCTCTGTCTTAGGAATTCTATTTTTGTCATACTTATTTGAATTTATTCTTCATTTTTTGGCTCTGATTTCCGTCTCATGCAGATTCCACACTTGAGACCTGCTGAATACAAGAGGTCTAGATTGGCCAGGAACCGTAGGACTGTGAACCGGGCCTATGGTGGTGTGCTTTCAGGATCTGCTGTTAGGGAGAGGTATTTTACCATGAACAAGTGCTTGAAAAGACTGTTTATTTTTCAACAATTTGCCAAAGTTTTAAGTTTTTCTTTCATGATTTTTTTTAGGATAATCCGGGCCTTCTTGGTGGAAGAGCAAAAGATTGTGAAAAAGGTGTTGAAGATCCAGAAAGCAAAGGAAAAGCAAGCCTCAAAGAGCTAAACTGAGAGAGGATAAAGCCAAAGCGATTCGAGTTATGACTTGATTTAGAGTTTCGAGAGAAATTTTGGATTTAGGATGGTATTGATGAAAATGTTGGATGATATTGGAATGTTTCTACTATTAGTTTGTTTGCTACTTGATTTCTCCAGTACGCCTGCCTATTCACTCTTATGGCAAATCATTTTACGTGGATTTGTTTTATGATAAGTTCTTCGTTAATGGCATCGGCCTAGGTTGATGTCTTTTTGCTATTGTTTTCGCTCCCCCATTTCTTCAAGTAGCGTTCGAGCTCATTTTTCATCCCCAGCTGGAGAATCTGCAATCCCCATGGCTTCATAGTTGATGGATTAACAGGCCAGTAGCCCACTAGTTCAGTAATTGGGCTATCACTAGCTTAAGATTTAGATTTTCAGTTCAGACACCTTGATCCCAAGTTTCTTTCAGCTAATTAAGAAGAAAAAGGTTTTCAATTATATTATGTTGGACCGATCACGATCCAATAAAATAATTTAAAACCTTATTACTGCCATTAAGAAATTAAAAGAACAAAGTGATGATGATCTAGAAAAAATGGTCCTAATCTTGAAGTTTTGGAAAAAAGGGTTATACTTTTACCCAAAATCTATATATATATTTATATAATTTCCCTAAATTACATTTGTTGTTAAAATAAGTTGTTTTTACAGAAAAAAGAATTGTTTATGTCAAGAATGGGATTCGAACCCATGCCCTTTCGGACCAGTACCTGAAACTGGCGCCTTAGACCAACTCGGCCATCTTGACCTCCTGTGGTAAAAGACAAAAAATATTTTAATATTGTTAATAATGGTACATAAAAGCTGAAGTTAGCAACAATTGCATAACCAAATATGCCAATCTTACCATTTGAACTCCAATGTTTAATACCTACTAGCTCTAATTATATATTATTTTAATAATTTTCTTTAGGAAAAAGGAAGAATTGTAGCTTTCATATGGTGGTGATGGACTCATCTTAGAGTTAGAATTAGAGTTTAGATTCACAGTCTAATTATAATGGCTTTTTCAGTCTATTCAACATGGTAAGCTTATTGCTTATTAGCTTAGACAAAAAAGTATACCACACTACAAGACAAACCAACCTCCACAATATACTTGCAACCATGAATAACTTATGAAAACAAAAGAAATTAAAAAAGAGATTGAAAAAAACTCATATTGTAACGTAGTAGTTTAAGATTTGATATTGGATTAATTTGACGCCAGAAAGGTTGGGTCATAAAACGTGTGATTAGTTTAGAGGGTTGAACAGATCATCAGAATCATCTCAATAACTTAACTTTCTTGCCTTCACAATGATGTTAGTGATGATGAATATCAACGGAAAAGAAAGTTAAAACCAAGAACTGAAATCTAGGCATTTTGAGAACGGATTTGAACTTTTTAAATATGGACCTTTTGAGGGGAGATTTGAACTTCATTAAAGTTAACATTTATTTTGATTAAACTAGACTTGTTCTACAATGGTACGAATTTATTTTAAAATAAAACAACTAATTTGGAGATAATTTCTCCAACAACCCAATCTAGATACTATCACTTTTATTCCAACCTAAGCTAATAATAATAATAAATGACTACCTAGAAATCCATATAATTATTCGTGGAAATTATAAAACCATTAGACATATGTTTGTCTCATCATTCCTCAAGTTGCTAGCTGGAGTCATTTAGAATCCCTTAAAATTTTTAAGATAGAATGTGAAAAAGATTTTTTGATCTTAAGTGATTATTAAATTAAAAAATTGACAAAAGAAAGTCTAAAAAATTCAAAGAAGCTGCACTTTGGAGTCTATGGATCTATTAAGTATCTATTCAGACATGCAACAATGCGCCGTGCACCATGTGAAAAGGACATACAATCTGACTTTAGGTAATGTCCAAAGTAGGTGCCTTGTGAGAGGTGGAAGCACGTAGCTTACAAGGTTTTATGGCGGAGTTCACAATAGTAGAAGACCGACCCTTACACCTCTAACCTTTTAAAGTTCTATTGTTCTTGTTTTCAACACCCATTGCAGGTTGTCAACGCACACAGAATCGGTTTTAGGTGATGGATTATCACGATTACAAGAATGATAGTCACGAGGAACGGAGCTTGCTCTTGGGCAAGCAGGTGGGACAAGATGATGTGAAGAATGGTGGCAAACTAGGCGACAAGGTCTCATTTACAGACTCACTGTTGGAGAAAGCTATGGCTCCGGTATCGGGGAGTGTCGCCGACGGATTGCCTTTGGCACAGGGGAGCATGGTGGGCCATCCGGTTGGCCGAGCTCGGTGGGACTCAAATCTCTGCGCTTGTCTTGGATATCACAATGAGTTCTTTAGCCAGGATTTGGAAGTTTGTGAGTCAATCTCGGATTTTAAGTGATGGGATACAAAACCGTGCTTCAATTAATCTTTTTTCTCTTTCAAAATGCAACAGTTCTGAATTATGAGATTTGCTTGTAAACTGTATATTCAAATCCTTTTTTCTTAATGTTATAACGTCTGGGTAGGTGTTCTCGGAACTGTGGCTCCTTGTGTGCTGTATGGAAGCAATGAGGAGAGACTGGAGCCTAGACCTGGGAATTTTGGTATTCATTGCTTGACTTACGCTGCTCTCATTTTCTTTTGTCCTGGGAACTGCCTTGCACCATGCTCCTCATATCGCAGCCGTTCCACCATTCGTCAGAAATACAACCTAGAGGCAAGTTGATCTTTAATAACCTAGATATAACATATTTTATTTTTTTATATAAAAAAGGCAAGCAAGAAGATTTGATCATACAAGGAGGGATGACTATCTTATTATGTTGACTTTTTGGAATAAAACTCATGTATGAGATAAGTGGTATCAAAGTCAAATTACAATCCAACTTGGTAGGTTTACAACTACAATCCCTTAGTGTGGGGTGGACAAGGAGACCTATAGTATGAGATTTTTTTATGTTAGAAAAGCCCATTAAGTTAATTTTTTGGGATGGAACATAGACTTGTAACATAAAGGTGTTTAATGATACTGTGAGAGGTTCTAAAATTTAGATGATTTTCTTATGACAAACAGGGTGGTTGTGAGGCACTTCATAGGTCATGTGAGTGTTGTGGATGCTTTATGGAGAATGAGGCCAAGCGTGAACAATGTGAGACATTATGTGACTTTGCGACTCATTTCTTCTGCCACAAGTGTGCTCTTTGTCAAGAAGGACGTGAACTCCGTCATAAGTTGCCTTATCCTGGGTTTAATGCCCAACCAATCCTGGTTATGACTCCTCCTATGGAGCAAAGTATGGGCTACCAGACAAAGCTCCCTTAGCTTGAAAAGTTGTGCTACCTTTATGGGATAACTACATGATTTCACTTAAGTTTGCACAAACTTTAATGACTCTTTTTTTATTTGGTCAAATCATCTTTAAAAAATTAAGTGGACTGAAGATATTGTCTTATGTTATTAAAGAGTTTATGGTATATCTAATTTATACATAAAAAGATTCTATCTTTTTAAGATTTGGGATAAATATGAATTTATAATATGATATTGAGATTCAAGATGATATGCTCAAGAGAGGGTAAGACCTTTATTTGACCTTGAGACTTAAAGGCCCATTATCTAGTACAAAGCCAACTTGAGAATTGGAGGAACCTAATGTCATATAAGTAATAATCATAATATATTCCTTAACAATGTAGAATCATTACCTACATTATAATAAACTTCATCATCATGATTGTTAAATTATCATACTATCTTGGTGCCCTATTATGAGGCAATATGTGAGCTCAAATCATGGAAGCCTATAGGGGTATTAAGGAGGAATCTTTTTCTAACCATGATACAAAAATGAATTCTTCTACCAAAGTAAGCTTAAGAGTTAGGAGATATTTTTTGTATTTAAATATTACCTAAGGATCATATATTATCTTAAAAGGTTCTTTATCTAAGACAAAAGCTTGTCTCAAAGATTAAGTAATGGATGTGTAAGTATGAACTAATTTAAATTGTAAAATTGCAAATGACTCATCAAATTAATTGTAGTTTGTTTAATTATAGATAACCATAGTAATTTTAGAGTTAATACATGCAACAAAACTTGACTTCTAGAAGGGATCTTTAACTAAATAAAAGGTTGACACATGCTTAATCAATTGCTCTAATGGTTCATTATAACTCAACATGTTACATGGCCATCATATTAGTGATGCATCATTTAAATTTCTATCCTATCAATTTTTAGTAATAATGTAAAGGCTTATTATGGTGGTGATAAGTTATGAGAATTAGGGTTCAATTTCAAAGGGAAAGCCCAAGAAAAGATTACCACATCCAAGGAAGGCAACAATTGCTCAAACCCAATCCCAAATTAATAGGCTAGTTATTTGCTAGCAAAAAGAACAAGCGTAAAATGTAGAAGAATATTATATAATACAATTTCACATTAGAGAAAATAATACTTTATTACACTTTACAAGCTTAGAAAATCTCTCTTCTCAAGATGTCTTTTCAGAAGAGATGGATCTAGGCCTTTTCCCATGGTATCAAGATGAGTCCTTCCTCCTTGTAATCCAAATCCATTTTAAAAAAATGGATTAGTTTTTTACTGATAAAAAGACTTAACTTAAATTGTAGAGAAATATTAAATAATAGAGTCTCACATTAAAGAAAATAATACTTTAATGTACTTTACAAGCTTAGAAAACACCTCTTCTCAAGATATCTTTTCAAAAGAGATGGATACTAAAGCCCATATTCTTTTTTAATATCTTTAGGGATATTGATAAGCCCATAATCTATGTAGAAAATGATTCTACGAGACCATTGTGATTAAACAAATTGTATAAAATTGTTATTGAAGAATATAATGTCTTTGATGATTATATAAAAATATACTTAAGATCAAATCATTTTTAGGTCACAATGGTGAATTTTTTTAATAATTATTATTTTATTTATGGACAAAATTATAATAGCTTAGATGCCAAAAAAAATGGGTCAATGTTATTCTTGGTGTAACATACAAATTCAACCCGCAACAAAGTCCAGCCCACAGGATGAAGCCCAGTCCGTAACATGGTGACCCAACCCGCGCGTCTGTGTGATCCGCAACCCATAGTTCGTGACCTGTGCACTTCCTCCTGTCCGCAATCTACACAGAAGCAGAAACCCCAACCCTTGTAGCAACCAAATGAAGCCTCTAGCTTGCGACCCGCAACAGAACTTGCGCAACTCAAGACTGCTTCACCACCTGCAATCAGTGAACAAACCCGGATGCCAACAAACTGCAGGATTTGCCCTAGGCAAAGTGCGATTGACTCAATAAAGGCACGACCTGCTAGCCACTTGACCCAAAGACAGGAAGCACGACCCACTTCTTCAATACGATGCTGTTTTTCTAAGTAAGAGATAAAGGAAACAGCCGCTGTCTTCTCTGAGTGTCCTCTCAAATAAAAAATCTCCGATGATCTCGCTGATAGGGTGCAATCCAGGTAAACAGTAAATATTTCTAAAACACATGTATAAAACTCTCCCTCTTCCATATTTTATCTGAGCACCAGACATGCATTTGCTTCTCCGTTTTCTAGTTTCGACAACATACATATAATAACAAGTCTACTTTACATCACGTGCTAGTGTTCGTCGATTCTCAATCTTCGTGCTAATTTCTAGACCCATGTCAATAGTACGTTTTCGGGTCTCTAGGCAATCGATCATCATTTATTTTATCATTTGCCTGTCACTTCTGCCTAGCATGTCGAGTTGTTTTTCATTTCAGACTTCCCAGGCAACCAATTTGGCAATTTAATGGTACTTAATCAGTAGTCTAACAAGCAATCACATCGGAATATTCCCTATCAAGTTGAGTACCTTCCCTTTCTCTTCGAGAGTCGGGTCTAGAAGCTGCAGCCGTGGATAACTACAAACCCTCACTCCATAAAATATGTAAACCAAGACCCACGTGATGAGAGTTCTGCATAGAAGTAGCAGAAATAATGACACTCAGCCCACTGCCGCCCCAGAAGTCTTATCCCTTCCCTGTGGATTCGTTCTAGTTTGAGTATCATCCTCCAGTGGCTCCGCTTTCAGCTCAGATCAGTCTTTGTCTTTGGGATGGAGGCGGAGCACCGTGATGGGGTTCCCCTTACCGTACCTCTTATGCATGATGGCAATGACAGTAACAGTGATCAAAACACTGTCAGCTCGACTTCTTTTTGCAGGACCTGTTTCAATGGACTCAATGCCTTATCAGGTTCCTTTCTTTTCCTTGTATCAACTTATCAGAGTTTTACTCTATATGTAAGAACAGATTGTTTGCTTTTCACTGCTCGGTAGATTTTGTGGCCTCCTCTGCTTTAACCTTTTTCATGTAAATTAGTTCAAGTTGACAGACTGGGAAGTAAACGTCATTCCGTCGCCATGTCCCACTTGCTTTTTTTTTTTTTTTTCTAAAAAAAGAGAGCGGATAGATTTACAAGCCCTACTGCGAACATTTTGGGTTGAATTTTCCGCTTGATTATGACTACTTTATCTCATACTGTATGTTCGGAAGAAAAGAAACTATGCTTTCCCTTTTCAAGGATAGGCTCGCTTTGATTATGTTGAAAGGTTTACACGCCTGGAATGTTGATAAAAATGCACCATGAAAGTAGGTTGGCATAAAAAGTATTTCAAAATGGATAAGTATGGTCTCATTGAGCTCAAGATCCAGATTCAAAATAATGGAACAAATAGTGTTTTCATACACTAGCCCTCCATGCTTTTGATCGAAGGAGATTTTTTCTTTTTTATTAGGTGAATTGGGGGGGGGTTTGTTTGAGGGTATTAGGCGTCCAATTCAGGGTTTTGGTCTTGGACAGTCGGTAGTTACCATTGGCTATTGATCCAAATATATTAGAGATTTTCTTTTTCAATTATTACTAGAGATCCATCCTTCATCTAAAAATTATCTTGAGAGTAGCAACTTTTATTTTTTCATGCAGAAAATTAAATTAAATTTAGACAGTATAAAACTTATAATATAAAATAATTGCTAGCCATTGTGACGGGAAGTATCCCATATTTTCGATGGTCTAGCTTTTGGCATTTCACGAACCTCCTTTCCCCTTGTTAGAAATACATTTGCAATACGAAATGCACAGCAATACGGTGCTTTTCATTTCTGTTCAGTTGCTTTTTGTCCAACCAGTGTTGTGGAAGGAGTCGGTTCACTCCAGTCACATTGATGGTATGCTACTATTCCGTGGAAGCAAGTGGGTTGCTTAAATGGCTTCCATGCAGAAGAGGATTAGTACGGAGGTGCTAGTAGCTTACTGCTACCGTACATGCTTAGCCCCCCCAACCTCCGATCGGCTTCAAATCGGTCGGTTGGTTTATAAACATGGAACACTCCCTGCATCTCCATCTAGGCTCATCTGACAGAACTACTCAGAATTCATGTCTGAGAAGCTTTCTTATAATAGTACATAATAACACCATTAACGCAAACGATTGAATGGTTCTTGAACTTTATTTCCTTGCGAGTCATCCTTGTTTTGCTCGACTTGTCGTAAATCGGAGTAGTTGAAACATTTTCACCAAGTCATTGATACGTCCACTGAACACGGATGTAAGTCTTTGAGTTCCCACATACATGGCTTTTTAACAACCAATATCTCGAATGCCTGTTTATTATGTCCTTTTGCTTTGTGAGATAAGCAAGAGGTTTAGTGGGGTTTCACCTCTAATTATACAGGAACGTTATGCCTAATTCTCTGTTTCTCTAGATGGTTTTCAGGGGTCGGAATACTGTCAATTCCATATGCATTATCATCAGGGGGATGGTTGAGTTTGATACTTCTATTTGTAATTGCAATTGTGACGTTTTATTCAGGATTATTGATACAGAGATGCATGGATATGGATTCCGATATTAGAACTTATCCTGATATAGGCAATCGTGCATTTGGGAACAAGGGACGACTACTGGTATCAGTTGCTATGTATATGGAGCTCTTCATGGTTGCAACGGGGTTCCTGATTTTAGAAGGGGATAACTTGTACAATTTGTTTCCCGATGCTGGATTTGAAGTGGTAGGCATAAGTATTGGAGGAAAGAAAATGTTCATAATAATAGTGGCCCTCTTGATTTTGCCTTCGGTTTGGTTGGATAACCTGAGTCTTCTCTCCTATATCTCTGCTGGCGGTGTTTTTGCTTCTGCTATCATCCTTTTCTCCATCTTATGGACTGGTGCATTTGATGGAATTGGCTTTCATGAAAAGGGAATACTTCTTAATTTGGATGGACTCCCTACAACTCTTAGCTTGTATGGCTTCTGTTATTGTGCCCATCCCGTCTTCCCTACATTGTACACTTCCATGAGAAACAAACGCCAGTTCCCCAATGTAAGTAAAAGAGATAATCTTTTTGCACTTTAGTCTTTCATAGTAAATGGGCAAGACTGCTGTTAAGTTACTCACTTTGGCTTTGCTGTTTTTTTTACTGCAGGTCTTGCTTGTATGCTTTACCTTATGCACCATTACTTATGCTTCAATGGCAGTTATTGGTTATTTAATGTTTGGGATAAGTGTTCAATCACAGATAACTTTAAATTTCCCAACCAATAAGTTTAGCGCAAGAGTGGCAATATACACCACCTTGGTCCTTCCCATAGCCAAATATGGAGTGATGGTTACTCCTATTGTGAATGCTGTCAAAAGTCGGTTTTCAAGCCCGTCCAACAAAAAGATTTTCGGCCTCTTAATCAGTTCCTTATTTGTCTTTGGCACTACTATTGTGGCCTTGGTTGTCCGTTTTTTTGCATATCTCATGTCCTTGGTTGGAGCATTTCTAAGTGTCACAGGCTCGATCATACTCGCCATGCTTATGCTACTTGAAGATTTCGGGTACTTATAGGAGATTTGGATGTGAAATGGTGGTCCTATGGAGTATGGTTGTAATGGGTTCTGTAGTTGGAATAATTGGTACTTATACATCTCTGGTAGAGATAGTGAGATCTTTGTAAGCATAGGATTTCTCTTTGTTGATGAACTAATGACTTAGGATTGCGGATGAAATGGTTGATCTATTAGATGTCATTTCTTATTGTTTTATCTCATATCCCTTTTTTTTTTTGGTTCCAAATACTATTTGGTTATGAACGATTTTGTGTTACAGACAATGGGGGACGAGTATTGGGGCACATTATTAATCCTTGTTGCAAAGAAGGTTCCAAAAAGTGGTCCTGCGTTTAACATGTTTGGACACTGATCACTATTTTAGTGCTCAAAACCTTCTCTTTAGATCATATTGTGTCCATCTTTGATGAATGCCAGCCTGATAAAACGTCCAACTCTTCAACATCTTATGTAACAAAATTATACTAGAACTCGAAAATTATCCTTTTGGACTTAGCAAAAGTGGTGCAGGAGACGGATATAGAAAATTAATTTTTATGACATCTACTATTTTCAGAATAGCAACCACTGAAAACTCACAATTGTTCTTCATGGTTATACACCGTTGGATTTTTATTTTTCATTTTTATGTTAGAAACCAATCATCTTATATGATGAGCTAATTCAATAATTTAATGTGAGGATCATAGTAAACCGTATTTAGTTTATGTCTTGTCCGAAAGTTTTTTTTTTTTTACTTTTGTTTGATCTTTTATCTGCATAGTTTTGTGTATTCATATGTGAGTGTTTATATATGTATAGATTTAAATCTTTTTTACTACCAACGTTTGGATATATATTTTAAGAAGCTTATCGTGCTCATGTTATTTCAAAAGCTATATGATTGATGAGTTTTTACCCTGATTTATCTTTTTTCTTTGCAATAATTTAATCTTGGTAAGTCCATGGCTATTAGCTTTCGTATTCAACTATTCAATGAAACAATTATTAATGGTGTGGATTATCCCACAATGCAAAGACATGCACATGAGATTTGTTTAAATTAAAGAAGTTTTCTCTAACTTTTGAATTCATTTTTGGGTTGCATCAACGCCTTCTACTTTAAAATATCTTAACATTTCTTAACATAGTATTGAAGCCTACATTTCACCCTTGGCACTCCTATAAATCTATCATTTGGCATTATTGATGGCTAATATTGATCAATCATGGTAAGGTGACATATTAAGAGCTTAAATTATCTCACATTGCTAAGACATTCACATGAAATTTGTTTAAATTAAAGAAATTTCTTCCAATTCTTGAGTTAGTTTTTATGTTAGGTCAAAGCTTTCTAATTTAAAATATCTTAATATTTCTTAACATAGTATCAAAGCCTACATTTATCCCTTAGTAGTCTTATAAATCTATCATTTGGCACTATTGATGGCCAATATAGATCCATTATAAGGAGGGAGCATATTAATGGTGTGAACTACCCACATTGCCAAGACATGAGCATGAGGGTTTGTTTAACTTAAAGAAGTTTCCTCCAATCCTTGAGTTAGATTTTGGATTAGACTAAGATTTTATATTTTAAAATATCTTGATATTTCTTAACACTAGTGATGTGTTAACATGTGGCTAACCAATGATAAAACTTATTCATTGTTGTTAAACATCTTAAGATTTCTACCTCAAATTAGTTTTTCCAATTCTCAATGTAAAGATCATCTCTTAGATTTTATAACTTTTCCTTTATGTTCATAATTTGTATACAGATCAACACTTTGAAACTCTTATTTCCTTTCACATAATTTCAAAAGTAAATATTTCTAAAAAATTTCTTATATTATATTTGTGCACTACACGTGCATTTGTTCCTTTCTATTTTCAAATTTCTATTACGTAGATATTTCTGTAAGTCAACTATGCTTCATGTGCTATTGATTCTCAATCTTCGTTGATTCTCAATCATCGTACTAATTTCTTAATCGCACGTTTTACGATTTTCATACAATCATTAATCATTTATTTATTACTTTGCCTGTCTGTTTTGTCAAATATATCAAATTCTTTTTATTTCCAAATCTCAAGGCAATTGAGAAATCAGAAATTTTGTATTATTTTTTAATCTTTGTTGTACCTGATTTGGATATTTAACGAGTAATCAATCACTATCCAAGTAAAATTCAACAAGCTATCACATGGCAATAGTTCTCTTGAGGTTAAATTCATGGCGAGGTCTATCAAACTTAGTCCCTCCACTTTTTTTTTGGGGGGGGGTTATGAAAAAGGAGAAAGTGTGAATGATATCTGGCAAAGGTCGATCCCCATATCTCTCCCACTGCTATAATACTGAAGCCATATCTGAGCTTTTGCTTCGAGAATCAGGCTTAGTAGTTGCAGCCGTGCAAAGCTACAAACCCTGACTACGTAAAATAGTTCTCTTGAGGTTAAATTCATGGTGAGGTCTACCAAGCGTAGTGCCTTCTCTTTTCTTATTTTTTCCTTTTTCTTTTTTGGTTTATGAAAAAGGAAAAAAAATAGAAATTATAATGAAGCCATCTTTTTGAGTTCTAAGCGTTTCCTTCAAGAGTTGCAGCCGTGCAAGTTGAAAACCTAGAGTATGTAAAATATTGAAAGTCAAATCTAGTAGTAATACCTGATGATCCTAGCAAATATTTTTAGAACACATAAACAAAACTTCCTCTTTTCTAATATTTTATCTCTGCACTGAACATGCATTTTTTTTTTCTTTATGGTTTCTAATTTTGATTACAAACATGTTTGTGTAAGTCAACTATGCATTATTTGCTAGTGTTCGATTGAAAAACTAATAGAAAAACTATTCATGAATTCTCAATCTTCCTTCTAATTTTTTAATAGTACGTTTTATGGTTTCCAAACAATCATTTATTATTTATTTATTTCTTTGCCTACCTGTTCTACCAAACATGTTGAATTGTTTTTATTTTAAAATTCCAAGGCAATAGAGAATACATAAATTTTGTATTATATATTAATCTTTGATATATGTGATTAGGATATTTAATTGACTAGTATACTAAGTATAGTTCAACAAGCTTTCCCATGGAAACAATTGTCTTGAGGTTAAATTCATGGTGGGGTCTACCAAGCTTAGTATCATCTCTTTTCTTATTTTTTCCTTCTTCTTTTTTGGTTTATGAAAAAGTAGAAAAATAATAAAAATAATAATTCGGCGATCTTTTTGAGTTCAGAGCTTTCCCTTCAAAGGTTGCAGCTGTGCAAGCTACAAACCTAGAGTATGAAAAATATAGAAAGTCAAATCTAGTAGTAATACCTATGATCCTAACAAATATTTTTTGAACACATAACAAAACTTCATCTTTTTTAATATTTTATCTCTGTTATGGAATATTATGTTAAATTGATATGTAAATATTGCCATAGTTGTTGTTTTCCTTGAATAGTTTTGTAATAGGTCTATATAAAAACCCCTTGTATACATTGTAAGTATTGCAATGATTCAATAGAGAAAAATTCCCACAATTTTGTTTCTTGCTTTGTGATATGGTATCCAGAGCCTTTTAAGATCCTTACGCTTTTGACATTTTTTTTTTCAGGTGATCTTTTTCTCATCCTTCTTGACCCTTTTTTTTTTCACAATCAGGGTTCATCCATCTTTTATCCCACCCTAATCCTTCGTTTCCTCACTGCAACCTTCACTTACCCCTACTATTTACCATTTTACCAACCCAACCCCAGCTCACGCCTTTTTATTTACTCCATTGCCAACCCTAGCCGCCGCTCAATTTTCTTTCTTCCCTAAATACCCTCACCTATTCCTCCTATTCACATTTTTGCCCTCCAAACCTTAGCCACTGCTCAATTTTATTTCTTCCCTAAACACCCTTACTTATTCCTCATATTTACTTTTTTGTCCTCCCAACCCTAGCCGCCACTCACTTTTCTTTCTTCCTAAATAACCTCATCTATTTCTTATATTTACATTTTTACCCTCCAAACCCTAGCCGCCGCTTCATTTTCTTTTCCCTAATTACCTTTACTTATTCCCAATATTTCTAATTTTACCCTCAAACCCTAGCTGCCGCACAAAATTTTTCCCGATCTACCCTTTGCCCATTTTTTGAATTACCATCTTGCCACTCAAACCCTAGCCACCACATTTTCCTTTCCAACCACCGTTCACCACCGTCTCCATGGCTAAAAATACCTCCATCGCCACTTCAATGGCCGTAAATGTCCAAAATAATCCAAATTGCCACCTTATTGCGGCAGATTTGCAATTGGGTAGCATCGTTCCCCACCGCCTCGCTGGCGAATCCAACTATTGGCTTTGGGTTGACAAGATTCAGAATGTCTGTCTCGCCCACAACAAATTAGGCTTCCTCACCAACCGTCTTCCTCGTCCAACCGAACCTGATGCGGCGGCGATTTGGGACCAAGTTCACGCCGCCATGCGCACCTGGCTCATCCACTCCATTGAACCTAAGCTCGAGCCCTTCGTCTTCCATCCCAAATACGTGACCGAAATTTGGGAGCTTCTCTGGGAGTCCTTAGACCAATCCAGCAGACCACAAATTTATGGTCTCTGCCAGGCCATCGACAATCTTTGCCTTACCTTTGGCTGCTCGAACGAAGAACTTACCACGTTCTTTGTTCGCCTCAAGGCTCTTTGGGGTGATTTACAAACTCAACACCCTCCCGTTTGCTGTGAATGTGGCCTTTGCACCTGCAAGATCAATGAACGCCTCCGTTCTTGTGAGCTGGAGGAACAATCCATGAGATTTCTCATGGGATTGCCGGACCAATTCTAGAACCTGCGCACGTAGGTTCTCTCTCGTGAAGTCTTGCCATCCCTAGAGGGGACTTATTCTATGGCCAAACAGGAGCTCTACCAGTGGCAGAGCCATTTTTTTGGCAACCCTGCTACCTTCACCGGCCTTCGTTACGACCTTACTGACACTGCTTTTTCCCCATGGCAGGATACCCATCGCATGAGCTCTGCTGGACCAGGCCAAAATTCTTGTTTTGGCTATGGATCGAGCTTGACTTGCAAGCCCGCCCCGCACTCTGCGCTTGGGTCCTCTCGTGGCCCGATCGATCTCTCAGCCTGCCCGTCCTTTAGGTCTTGGCCCACTTGCACACATTGTAAGTGGGCTGGCCACTTGAAGGAGTCTTGCTTCCTTTTAGTGGGCTACCACCTGGCTGGCCCAGACAACAAGAGGGAGCCCCTCTTCACAAGCCTACTGGTCCTGCAGCCCACCAAGCCTCCATTGAAGCTCATTTTTACCCTTTTCTTATGGATCAGGCCTTTCCTCATGGGCCCCTCTTTGAGCCCTCATCCTTTCATAGGCCTTCTACCCTGGGCCTACTTGGGCCCGCCTCTCCAAGCCCAGGAACCACTTTTGGTGGGTTTACGAGCCTTAACCTCTCTGCTAACCAACAACAGAAGCTCTTCACCTTCCTCAATCAAATGGGCCCTTCTGAACCAAGTGCCAATTTTACAGGTATCTCTCCACCTTTATCTCATTTTTTCCCACTAAATGGATTATCGACTCTGGGGCTAGTGACCATGTTACATGTAATTTAAATTTATTAAATTCTTATTTTAAATGTGTTACACCTTTATCCATTTGATTGCTTGATCAATCCCGTAGCCCAGTTACCCATATTGGCCATTTTCACCCTAATCCTAATTTAACTTTGAAAAATGTCTTATTTACTAATAACTCTATTTTTATAGAGTTATTTTACCTAATTTAAATAATAAATTATCTAATACTTGTGAGAAAATATTTGAATTCCTCTTTATTTACTTAAATTTGTCTTGTTTATATAGCATAAAGAGGCATGAAGAAAAAGGACAAGCATGGAGAACCTAGTACTTATTATATGGCAGAAGATGGTCAAATTATCAAGGTGAAGGAAATCAAGATGGGCTTGGGCTTGGGCTTGGGCTTTGGATGATTGTTATTAGATTTTTATTGTTATTGGTTTTTTTAAATAATTAGAAAACCTAGTCCTATTAGGAGTCCAAAGCCTAATTAATATAGAACTCTAAAACCCAATTGTATTGGGAATCTAAAACCTAATTCTATTAGGATAAGGAGAAAGTTCTAGATCCCAGACCCTATATAAAGGAGGACCACTACATAAGGAAGGGGAGAAGGAGAAGAGAGAGAGAAAAGAAGGTGCCGCTGAAACCAAGGAGGAAATTAAGCACAACTCAAGAGAGAGGCCAAGAATTCAAGATTTCTTGAAGAGAAGACAAAAAGGGTGACAAACTTCTTGTTCTTGGATTCAAGATGCCTTCTTTGTTTTTTTTTATTATTTTTCTTCCTCATTATTTCATTATGTTCTAAACTTCTTTTGTTAGAACAAAGATGTAGCCTAACTATGATGATGTGAATCCTATAAGTTTTTATGTTTTGCAAGATAGTTTATTTATGTGAGTTATATATTATTATGCTTAATGCTTTTAAGTGATTGGCCACCACTTGAATGATTTGATGTGCATGTTAGAGACTGAAAGGTAATAATATGCAATTGCTTCTTATAATATATAACCATGAATTAAATATGGATAGACATATACCATGTTATTTGTGTGGCTTTTGGTGATAAGATGATCGAAAGATTTATTGTAAACCAGGAATATTCACAGATCCTAATGCATTTGGTTTGTTTCAATTCACATATAGAGATATAGTGAATTAATGAACTAAATAGGTTTACTATACCTAGACATAGGATAGTAAATAAATTAGAAAATTTTGTCATCACATAGATAATATCATTCTTACAAGCATAAACTATGGAAATTCATATCTAGTAGTTATGGTGAAATCAGAAGCTCTAACATATGTCTCATCTTGATTTTTCTTACTTGGATCCAATTTTAATTAGTATTGAGTTTTCGTTTTAGAAATTTTAAATTTTAATTCATCTTCGACAATATTTTGATTTGCTAGATAAATTTTAGGATTAATTCATCATTAGTACTTAATTAGTTCAGTATTCACCAATCTTCGTGGGACGATACTTTTCTCATCATTATATTACTTGTTCGACATGTTCACTTACATCTAAATTTCACCGAACAAGTTTTTGGCGCCGTTGCCGGGAATTGGTTATTTTACTACTGATTAATATTGATACCGAATAATTCTAAGTTTAATCTAGTTTTTATTTTGTTAAAATTTTTTTTTCTTTTACTTTATTATTTTTATTTTTCCTTTAAAAAAAAATTTAATCATTTGTTTTAGTTACTACTTTTTAGGAGTGTTGCAGACGTGTATGACCCGTAGTCAAAAAGGACAACTTGTTAATTTTAACCTAGAAATTGAACGCACAATCAGAAGGCAACGAAAAGAGGCTAGAAAAATGACAGACAATGATGATCCACGCAAACTTTTGAAAGATTATGCTGCACCATCAGTTCAGCGTGCCACATCAAGCATTAAGAGGCCTGCAATTCAAGCGAACAACTTTGAAATCAAACTAGCACTCATCCAAATGCTTCAAAATTCCATGCAATTTAGTGGGCTACCAAATGATGATCCAAATGCTCTCAATGAAGCCTTCCTTGAAATTTGTGATATGTTTAAATACAATGGAGTCACAGATGATGCTGTCAGGTTAAGGCTTTTTTCATTTTCTCTTAGAGACAAAGCTAAAAATTGGCTTTCTTTTCTTCCTACAGGATCAATTATAACATGGGATGATTTGGCTCAGAAATTTCTTAGTAAGTTCTTTCCGCCAACAAAGTTTGCCAAAATGTGTAATGATATTACCACTTTTAAGCATATGGAGAATGAATCATTATATGAAGCTTGGGAAAGATTCAAGGAGCTTTTGAGAAGATGTCCACATCATGGACTACCCATATGGTTACAAGTACAAACTTTTTATAATGGGTCTAGTACAAATCTTCATTTTATGCTTGATACAGCTGTAGAAGGGGCTTTGAACAACAAGACACCAGAAGAAGCATATGACCTCTTGGAGGAAATGGCAAACAATAGTTATCAATGGCCTACTGAGAGGCTACCAATAAGGAAAGCTAGTGGAATTCATGAAGTGGATGCTTTCACTGCAATTTATGCACAATTTGATAAACTTAATAAGAAGATAGATAACTTGAATGCTCCAGTCATGAGGATTCAAAACATAGTATGTGATCATTGTGGTGGAGGACATGCGAGCATAGAGTGTTAGTTAGATAACACCTTTGCTCAGGGTAGTGAAGATGCTAATTATGTTGAAAATTCAAATAGGCCATAAAATAATCCATACTCCAACACTTACAATTTGAGATGGCGTAACTACCCAAATTTTTCATGGAGTAATTCTAATGCAATGAGGCCACCACCAGGATTCATGCAACCAGAAGAAAAGAAGCCTAATTTAGAAGACATGTTTGCCAAGATGGTCAACACCATACAAAAATTTATGGAGAATACTGAAGTGAAGTTGCATAACCAAGAAACAAGATTAGAAACAAGATTTCATAATCAAGAAGCTTCACTTAGAAATTTAGAGGTGCAAATATGGTCTCAGGAAGACAACAAGGTTCCTTGCCTAGCAACACAGAGAAGAATCCTATAGAAGATGCTAAGGCAATAAACCTAAGAAATGGCAAACAAGTGGGAAAAGATGACGTTGAAAAGGAAAGTGTTCGGGATAAGAAAGAAAATGTTAGCATGCAGCCTGAGGAGGCAACCAAGAGAACATAATTCCCTGATAATCCCAAGCCTTATGTGCCTCAAGTTCCATTTCCTTAGAGACTCCAGCAACATAAAATAGATAAGCAATTTTCTAAATTTCTTGATGTATTTAAAAAATTACATATTAACATTCCTTTTGCAGATGCATTAGCTCAAATGCCTAGTTATGCCAAATTTCTTAAGGAGATATTAAAAAACAAAAGGAAGTTGGAAGAGTATGAAACTGTGAAGTTAACTGAAGAATGCTCAGTCATCTTACAGAATAAATTACCTCCAAAATTAAAAGATCCAAGGAGTTTTACAATTCTTGGTACTATTGAAGATTCTCACTTTGATAAGGCATTATGTGATTTAGGAGCCAGTATTAATCTAATGCCTTTTTCTGTTTTCAGGAAATTAGGATGGGTGAAGTGAAGCCAACCACGGTGTCCCTACAATTGGCTGATCAATCAATCAAATATCCAAGGGGTATTGTTGAAGATGTATTGGTGAAAGTTGACAAATTTATCTTTCTTGCAGATTTTATAGTACTTAACATGGAGGAAGACCTTGAGGTACCACTTATCTTAGGTCGACCTTTTCTAGCAACAGGAAGAGCTCTAATTGATGTACAACAAGGGAAGTTAATCTTAAGAGTTCAAAATGATTCTGTCACTTTTAATGTTTTTACTACTATGAAACATCCCTTTGATGATAGTTCTTGCTTTAGGGTTAAGACAATTGATAAGTTTGTGAATAAGATCTTTCAGGAAAAAGCTTTCAAGGATCCACTTGAAGCATGCTTGGTTCACCCAAAGAATGAGGAAATTGAAAGTGAAGAGATACAAGAGTATGCCAATCTCATGGAAGCAAATCCACTATATTCACAGTAAAAGGCAACAAAGTTTGAGGAGTTGGGATAACACATGACAAAACCTAAGCCATCGATTGAAGAACCTCCAACTCTTGAACTCAAGCCCTTACCTTCCCATTTGAAATATGTTTATTTAGATGAAGTTTCTACCTTGCCAGTAATCATATCTTCTTCTTTGATAGAATCAATGGAAGAGAAACTACTTCGAGTGTTGAAAGAGCATAAGAGAGCAATTGGATGGAAAATAGCTGATATCAAGGGAATTAGTCCTTCACCTTGCATGCACAAGATTTTGATGGAAGAGCAGTACAAAGTTACTGTTCAACCTCAGAAGCAATTGAATCCAAAGATGCAAAAAGTGGTGAAGGCTGAGGTAATCAAGTTACTTGATGCAGGGATCATTTATCCCATCTCAGACAGTCCCTGTGTAAGTCCTGTGCAAGTTGTGCCAAAGAAAAGAGGTATGATTGTTCAAAGAAATGATAATAATGAATTGATTCCAACTAGGATAGTTACTGAATGGCGTGTGTGTATAGATTATAGAAAACTAAATGATGCCACTAGAAAAGATCATTTCCCTTTACCATTTATTGATCAAATGTTAGAAAGACTTGCAGGACACGAATTTTATTGCTTTCTTGATGGGTATTCAGGGTATAATCAAATTCACATTGCACCAGAAGATCAAGAGAAAACCACTTTCACTTGTCCTTATAGTACCTTTGCTTTTAGAAGAATACCCTTTGGTCTTTGTAATGCACCAATAACTTTTCAGAGATGCATGATGGCCATTTTTCTTATATAGTTGAAAAATTTATTGAAATTTTCATGGATGATTTTTCTATATTTGGCTCATCATTTGACATTTGTTTAAATAATTTAGCAAAAGTCTTACAAAGGTGTGAGGAGACTAATCTTGTGTTAAATTGGGAGAAGTGTCATTTTATGGTGCAGGAAGGAATAGTGCTTGGGCATAAGATTTCCAAAAAATGACTAGAGGTTGATCGAGCTAAAGTGGAGGTCATTGCAAAATTGCCCCCACCAACATCAGTGAAACTTGTTAGAGGATTTTTGGGGCATGCAGGATTCTATAGGCAGTTCATAAAAGATTTTTCCAAAATTGCTAGACCCTTTTCAAGTTTGTTGGTTAAAGATGTGAAATATAACTTTTCTGATGAATGCTTGCAGGCTTTTAACACTTTAAAGGAAAAGTTAATATCAGCACCAATCATGGCAGCACCAGAATGGGACTTACCTTTTGAGCTAATGTGTGATCCTAGTGATTTTGCAGTAGGAGCTGTTCTGGGACAATGGAAGAATAGAGTTTTTCAGACCATCTACTATGCCAGTTAACCTTATCAAGTGCACAATTGAATTATTCAACAACAGAAAAAGAACTTTTGGCTGTAGTATTTGCTTTTAATAAATTTCGCTCTTATTTAATTGGTTCAAAAGTTATTGTTTATTTTGACCATTCTGCTCTAAAGCATCTACTTGAAAAGAAAGAATCAAAACCTAGGTTAATCAGGTGGAATCTCTTGCTACAAGAGTTTGATTTGGAGATCAAGGATAAGAAAAGGACCGAAAATCTAGTTGCAGATCATTTGTCCAGAATTCCCAATCTAACGGAAGAAGCTCAACCAATTATGGAAGAATTTCCTGATGAAAACATTTTTGCACTCCAATCCATCCAAATTCCCTGGTATGCTGATTTTGTCAATTATTTAGTAAGTAATATTTTTCCTCCTAAAATGTCATATCAACAAAGAAAAAAATTCTTTTCTAACCTCAAACATTATTTTTGGGAAGAGCCTTTTTTGTTTAAAGTATGTGTAGACCAGGTTATAAGGAGATGTGTTCCTAAGGAAGAGATGGCCAGTATCCTACACCATTGTCATGCTAGAGAGGCTGGTAGTCATTTTGGTGCCACCAGAACTGTAGTTAAGGTTTTATAGTCTGGATTTTATTGGCCCACACTTTTTAGAGATGCATATTCATATGTAGTTGCATGTGATCAATGTCAAAGAACTGGAAATATTTATAGGAAACATGAGATGCCTCTAAACAATGTTGTTGTGTGTGAGTTATTTTATGTTTGGGGTATTGATTTCATGGGACCTTTTCTACCTTCTTATGGAAATATGTATATTTTGGTGGCTGTTGAGTATGTGTCTAAGTGGGTAAAAGCAATAGCATTGCCAATAAATGATGCTAAGGTTGTAGTTAAATTCTTAAAGAAAAATATTTTTACCCGTTTTGGCACTCCTAGGGTAATCATAAGTGATAGAGGGACCTATTTTTGCAATAAACAATTTGAAGCACTTTTGGGTAAGTATAGGGTTACCTATAAGATTGCTACCCCTTATCACCCTCAGACTAGTGGTCAAGTTGAGATATCAAATAGGGAAATTAAGAGAATTTTGGAAAAAACTGTGAATGCCTCAAGGAAAGATTGGTCAATGAAACTTGATGATGCACTTTGGGCCTATAGAACAGCATTCAAAACACCAATTGGAATGTCTCCTTTTAGGCTAGTGTTTGGGAAGGCTTGTCATTTACCAGTAAAATTAGAGCATAAAGCATATTAGGCTTTGAAATTTTTAAACTTTGATATGCAGTCTGCAGGTGAAACTCGATTGTTGCAACTGAATGAATTGTAGAAATTACGAGATGAGGTGTATGAAAATGCCAAAATATATAAGGAGCAGATAAAAAGATGGCATGACAAACACATATTAAGAAGAGAGTTTGTGGTTGGCTAGAAGGTATTACTTTATAACTCTCGTCTTAAATTATTTCCAGGTAAATTGCGGTCCCGATAGTCTAGCCTTTTCATGGTCACTAAGGTATTCCCATATGAAGCAATAGAAGTTGCAAATGACACCTAAGGCACATTTAAGGTGAATGGTCAGCATCTGAAGCCTTACTTTGAAGGAGTTAACATGCAGAAGACTACCCTTGATCTTCTTCCTCTTTGAATAATAACTTTGAAGATAGTTTGGCCGAAAACTATAAAACAAGCACTTCTTGGGAGGCAACCTAAGCATTGTGTTTGTTCTGTTGTTGGAAGTTTTGTCACTACCATCTCTTCGAAGCTCTATGTGGACATGACCTACAATCATGAGAGTATTCTCATTCCTTTTACCTTTATTTTTGCTTTCTTTTCTTTTTGCATTGAGGACAATGCTTCATTCAAGTTTGGGGGTAAGGAAAGAACCTTTGCGCTAAACCTGATTAAAAAAAAAAATTCTTATGTCATGATTACATCCCTTATTATGAATTCTTGGCGATTCTTTGGAAGACATAGATTTTGTTCAAACCTGCAATTATGATGTGAGTTAAGTGTGATTCTGATTATGTTGATCCACCTATTAAGCACTAAAAGTCCTTCATTTTTTAAATTGTGTGTATTTCTAGAAAACATTCATGTGAAGTATGTAATTTTCTTAGATCTCACCCGGATCTTAGAATTTGTTTGATTTTCTCTTGAGGTGAAATCCTAAGCTGTGTCTAATTGAGAAAATGATTTAGGCCCTCTTTGGATCGTTTGAGCCTTTCAAGCCAACCTTATTTATTTATCCCCAGTCACCCCGCTGAGCCTTGATTCTTATCCAATTTTTTTAATGACACCTACATATATATACCCTTGAGCCATTGAAAAAAAATTATCTTATTGTCCCACACCCATGAACATGTTAATTGTTAAAGTGCAAGTTTATTTGAGCTAAACAAAAGTTGAGAGGAAGATGGAGCATGAGAAGAAATTGATTGTAATGATTGTGTGAGGCATAATATTTTTTCTTTCTTTTGCAAAAAAAAAAAAAGAAAGAAAGAAAGAAAGAAAGAAAGAAGAAAGTACATCAGTTGCTTTAGAATGGGATGATCTTATCATTCTTTATTAGATTCAAGCCACTCAATCTTTTGAAATACGCCACTAAGCATAGCAATTGAATACTATTAGTAAGAAAAGATTATTATGGTTGTATTCCTAGTACTTTTACTTGCTTTATTGATGCAAGTATGATTGTGGCTTTTGTGAGTATCAGAATCCAAGTGAAATCAAGCATGTTTGATGGAAAAGAATGAAAGAAGTGGTGATAGAAAAATTATTTGTGAGGAGCAAGAAGAAATAAAGTGACAGAAGCTCAAATTAGATCCTAGAAAGCAATGTGTTCATGGGTGAATTAAGCCTAAATGACTTTCATCTTACCCCTAGCCCAGCCTTACATTACAAGCTTATAAAAGTCCTATTGATTCTTGGTTAGACAATTAGCTTACATAAGTGGAGAGAGGAATGAAAAGCAAACCTATGAGGTTTGGTTAAAGATTTTGAGAAATTGCATATTAATGTGGATCTATTTGGAGTGCATATAGTTGAAAAGATAAGGACTCACACATACACACCTGGTTAACATAGTTAATAGTCTATCTTATCTTATAAAACAATTGTGGTGTTTGGATGAAAGCTATATTTTTCTTTGAATTGTTAAGTTGAGCAATTATAGAGAATTTTCTGAAGGGGTTTTGTCTAAAGCATATGCTAATTATTACTTTTGCTTGAAGACTAGCAAAATGTTTAGTTTGGGGGTGTTGATAACTCTATTTTTATAAAGTTATTTTACCTAATTTAAATAATAAATTATCTAATGCTTGTGAGAAAATATTTGAATTCCTCTTTATTTACTTAAATTTGTCTTTTTTATGTAGCATAAGGAGGCATGAAGAAAAAGGACAAGCATGGAGAACCTGGTACTTATTATAGGATAGAAGATGGTCAAATTATCAAGGTTAAGGAAATCAAGATGGGCTTGGGCTTGGGCTTTGGATGATTGTTATTAGATTTTTATTGTTATTGGTTTTTTTAAATAATTAGAAAACCTAGTCCTATTAGGAGTCCAAAGCCTAATTAATATAAAACTCTAAAACCCAATTGTATTGGGAATCCAAAACCCAATTCTATTAGGATAAGGAGAAAGTTCTAGATCTCAGACCCTATATAAAAGAGGACCACTACATAAGGAAGGGGAGAAGGAGAAGAGAGAGAGAAAAGAAGGTGCCGCTGAAATCAAGGAGGAAATTAAGAACAATTCAAGAGAGAGGCCAAGAATTCAAGATTTCTTGAAGAAAAGACAAAAAGGGTGACAGACTTTTTGCTCTTGGATTCAAGATGCCTTCTTTGTTTTTTATTATTGTTCTTCCTCATTATTTCATTATGTTCTAAACTTCTTTTGTTAGAGCGAAGATGTAGCTTAACTATGATGATGTGATTCCTATAAGTTTTTATGTTTTGCAAAATAGTTTATTTATGTGAGTTATATATTATTATGTTTAATACTTTTAAGTGATTAGCCATCACTTGAATGATTTGATATGCATGTTAGAGACTGAAAGGTAATAATATGCAATTCCTTCTTATAATATATAACCATGAATTAAATGTGGATAGACATATACCATGTTATTTGTGTGGCTTTTGGTGATAAGATGATCGAAAGATTTATTGTAAACCAGGAATATTCATAGATCCTAATGCATTTGGTTTGTTTCAATTCACATATAGAGATATAGTGAATTAATGAACTAAATAGGTTTACTATACCTAGACATAGGATAGTAAATAAATTAGGAAATTCCGCCATCACATAGATAATATCATTCTTGCAGGCATAAACTATGGAAATTCATATCTAGTAGTTATGGTGAAATCGGAAGCTCTAACATGTGTCTCATCTTGATTTTTCTTACTTGGATCCAATTTTAATTAGTATTGAGTTTTTTTTTAGAAATTTTAAATTTTAATTCATCTTCAACAATATTTTGATTTGCTAGATAAATTTTAGGATTAATTCATCATTAGTACTTAATTAGTTCAGTATTCACCAATCTTCGTGGGACGATACTTTTTCATCATTATATTACTTGTTCGACATGTTCACTTGCATCTAAATTTCACGAACAACATTCTAACTATCTCCCCTCACGAGCTCTTTATTAAAGCAGTTTTCATTTGCCAAGTCAGCCTTCGACCAAAATAAAAACTCTTTTATTTTAGACTCCCAAAAACAAAGCAACCATGTCTAACACATCTCCAACAAGCTCCTTCATCAAAACTCTATATGTTTCACCTCATAAGCAATCCAAAGCCCATCGAATAGACAACCTCTGATTCATACCATTTTACCAACACAATGATTGTTGCTCCCATTATCGCCATTCATCTAACTCTTTATACCTTTCGGCCAAAGAATACATCACCACCACCTTAATCTCTTTCAAATTAACAAGGCCAACAAACTTTGCTATTTGAAGTTGTAATTTAAAAATTTCCTTTCTACTCACAATAAATTGGTGTTTATCTATAGGTGTTACCTAACTCCAGTAAAAAGCTCCCCTTTTTTTCTTTGTAGGAATGGAGCAGTGCAACTTGTCTCACCTAAATCCTTAACTCTCTATTTAAGCAACTTCATAAAGGGTTGATCTACATAACCTCAGCTACCAAACTTTGGAAGTATAACCAAGTTGACGCAAGCTGACTTTATAGTGTTCTAGGAGAACTCGGTCAAGTTAGGTAAAGTGGTGACGATGTTTTTATCTACTCCAACCAATTAAAGGAGCTTTTGGGATGAGTATTGTACCATTATGGAGCTTAACTCTCCTACCATGGCCAAAACCAAACCATGGAAAGCCAATGAAGAGCAAATGTTTTTTTTTTTAATTCTTGCAGGGTTTGGATGACTAATATGTAACTATGAAAGAGCATATCTTGCTAATGCAATCATTGCAAATTGTAAAATAGTCTTTTTCAATGATTTGTAAATCAAAATACCAACAAGGGCTTGCAATGAAGATGATGGATGTTGGAACTTTTGCGACTAAATTCATAGGTGATGTAACAAATCCTAAAATTGTGTAAAAGCTTATTATAGCAACTTTAAACAAACCAACATAACATAAAAGTGGGTTGGAAAACAACTTTTTGTTTGTTGTAAAGATGTAAAACAACATGTCCTCTAAAACAGGGCAAAAATGCAATTATTGTGGAAAGAAAGGCATGCTCACAAAGTTTGCTACAAAGTTAGTGGGCTTTAGTGTGATTATTGCAAAATCCAAAGTCATGAGCAAAAAGATTGCTACAAGCTCATTGGATTTCCACTAGAGTATTAGAATTTCAAGGGAGAGTCTAGCACCAACTTAGTTACACCTAATTTGGATTACATCTTTATCACCAAGACAAATTATTAATACTTCATAAACTTCCTCAAGGCCAAATATGTAGAAGGGGTTTAGGCTATCATGGCAAGTACACTTGAATTTCTGAGAAGTTGTTGGATAATTGATAATGAAGCAAGTGATCAAATAACTGCTCATTTTTCATACTTGGAATTACCTCTTATATATGTATTTAAGCATTGGTAAGTTAAATTTCCTAATGGTGATAATGATTCAATGACTTATATAGGTGACATTACCATTTTCAAAGACTTGAAATTACATGTTGTACTTTACTCACTACCTTTAAATTCAATTTGATTTATGTATCCAAATTTCATCTTGAAAACAATTGTTCAATATTCTTTTATCATGAATTTTTTGTCTTTTAGGACTTTTGACAAGTAAAGTCAAAGGACTCAGTAGGATAAGAAACATGCTTTATTTTTTATCATATGTCCCAAGGGCCATTTAGTTGACCAATTGTCTAGGTGTAACTCAAATTTTGTATCATGATCCTTAGCATGTAATATTTCAAACTTTCAACTTTAGCATTCTAAAATTAGACATATTCTAACCATTATTGATGATTTCTCATAAGGCATATAGGCGTACCTTATAAAAGTAAAAAATGATGTCCCTTCTTATTTGGAAAACTTTTTTAACATGGTTAAAACATTATTTAGTTTGGAAGTGAAAAGTGTTCGTATTGATAATGTGTTTGATTTCTTCAACCACACTTCCAAGAGTTTGTTTTTCTTTTAGAACTTTTGTGTAAAATGCCTTTAGAAGAAAATATTACATTCACACACCATAATAAATCGGTGTAGTTAAACATAAACATCATCAAATTCTCAATGTTGCACCAACTCTAAAATTCCAAAGCCATATACCTACTAAATTTTGGGTTAAATGTATACTCACTGCATCTATTTCATCAATAGGATGCTCTCATTAGTCCTTGATGGTTGGACCCTTTATCAAAAATTATTTGGTAAACCTCCATGGGTTTCCCACTTTTGAGTTTTTAGTTATCTTTACTCTCCCACCATTGTAGGACACAAGAACAAATTTTCCCTTCAAGCCATTAGCATTTTCATGGGTTATCCACATGTAAAAGAGGTTGTCAACTATATGGCATCAAGCATAATTGTTTTTTATGAGTTAGGATGTATGATTTAATGAGAATTACTTTCTATTTACTCATGAGGATTATTCCATTTGCTTATTTGTCAATCTTCTTGGCCAACCCATTCACATGCTTTAGACCAAAGATTATTT
>CM052361.1:4921820-4966236 GCA_028551475.1 Casuarina equisetifolia
ATCCTATATTTTATAGTATGAGTAGGACCATCATGCGCCTAGAGAGACACGGAGCGCTGAGTGCGCGGGGTCGTGCCTCTCAACAGAAAACGAAACAGAGACGATCAAGCGAGGGCTTCGCATAATCTATTTTAACATATTAGATGAATCGGTGACAATTAAATGACCAAAAATAAGTACTAAGAAGATGGGCTTAAAATTTTTGTCACTTAAGAAGATAGGCTTCATAGAAGATAAAAAAGAATATTAAAATCTTCTTCGTTGACGGGAACATACAGGTACTCGCGCTTACAGAAATTCAGGCAGCCTTGAGGGCTATACTTGTATATGCTACATCGGCCAACGAATCCACGACTACCCTCAGTTCCTGGTTCTACCTTTTTCTTTTTTCCTTTTTTTTTGGTTCTTACGAACCACGCCGTTGAATTCTTTTACAAAATAGTCAAACTTGAATTTTCTAGTCATGTTAAGTGTAAGTCCATATCTAAAATTTCATAAATTTCAGATTTTCGTTAAACCCAAATAATAAAAGTGAGGTGATAGTTATATTTGTTGTATATATTTCATATCTAAGTTAAGATTCTAAGGCATTAACACACTCCCTCATTTCAAGGGCAAAGAAACACTTCTCATAGAATTTTTTGTTTACAAGTAAAGGGGTGAAAATTTGAATTTAAATTATCAATGAATTCCTTAACAATGTAGAATACCTTTATGTTATTTATTTAACATCATTCCCCATTGCAATGTTCCCATCCAAATCATCTCATAGTATCACTATTTTTAATCGTGGATTTTGGGTTTATTCATATCTATAAGAATGCTACTTAAGTTCTAATACCATGTTAAGAAAACTCATTCTTATCTTAAAAGCTAAATCATGAAGTAGATGGACATACTTATATTCAACCAAGTATACACACTCATATCTTAACAATATATGATTGGATATCTACACCACAACATGCCTTCCCAATACAATAGTTTAATACAAACTATTTAGTAGTGTTACTTTTTGCATAGACTCTAAGTCTTACCATATTTATAGGATGCTAAAGAAAAACCTAGGCTCCAAGACCATATTAAAAAATCTATTCTCATCTAAAAAATTAACTTTAATATCATGTTAAATATTTACAGATAATCATCATATCCAATTTAAAATCTTATAATATTAAGTAAAGGAATTCATCTCTTTATAAATTACTTTTTAAATTTTTATACTTACCTCATAAAACTTAGTAGTACATGACAATTAATCATAAAAAATAAAATAAAAACTTGTGTGATTAATTTTTTCTTTAGAGTCATAATTGGACTAAGCCCAAACATGTCCTTATTTAACAATGAGTGGTCCGGCTTATTAGGAGATTGTGACATCCTCTTATTTGGACCGTATTGATAAGAAAAAAGAATATGTATAAAAATATTATGTACTTATCAATCTTTTTATTTTGCGATGTTTTAATAAGGAACTATTGGTGTAGTCACTATTGCTATGAGTATCATTCTCGGAGTGTTTCATAATAACCACCTCATAGCATCCTTCTTTGGACTTTACTATATAGTTAAATTGTCCTAATCAAATAACCGAACATGGGTGTCCAGAAAAACATAAAGGAGAAAATCAAACCCGTACTACACATAACCGAACATAGGAGATGAATAAGTGACAATTACATGACCAAAAGTAAATATTACAAAAAAAAAAAATCGGACAGATAAAAATAGCACGTTTCTGTAAGCGGCCAAAATTTGGCCACTTTTTTCGTCAGAGAGAGAGAGAGCATCTATAGATGTCCTGCGCCTCTAATCTTGCCATGTCACCAGATTTGCTGATTTGGCCAAGTCAAAGGCCTAGACGACCCCAGATCGTAGTATTCACTTCTTTTTTTGGTTTGGTTTCGCAAGCTACTCCATTGAAGTCGATTTTATTCCGACATCTTGGGTGGAAGTCGGTATTGAAAATTCTGTAGTAAAGTTCTGATTATTATCAAACTCGAATTATTGAAATGAAGTGATAGTTATGATTATTTACCACCGTTCTTGTCCATCCAGCCACTGTTCTCGCCACCTCCATCATCAACACTTGGTATTGGCCCACAAAGGTCGTCATTGCCAATGAAACCAAATTTGCTTAAGCTTAGCAATTGTGTACTAGTGGGAATTTTTCCACAGAGGTTATTATATGATAAGTTTAAATTACTTAAGAACAACAAATTTTCCATGCTTTGAGGTATTTTCATGAAAAATTTAAAGACTCTAACTGTTTCATGCCATTAAAATTGTTTGGAATATTACCATGGAGACGATTGATTAAAAGATTTAAGAATAGTAACTAATAGAGATTGAAGATCTTCCTGTGATAGAATCTGTCCAAGAAATAGTGGTCTGACTTGTCTCTAAAAGTGTAGAATGAAAAAAGAGGAACTCAATCTGAACTTACGTTCAAATTCAACCGGTTTGAAGAGGCTAAAAATGTGTTTAGCCTCATTTAGCTTGCAAAGATGCATTTCTGAAATAGTGCCTTTCAGTATTTTGTTAGAGATGTAGAACTATTCAAGATCCAAAAGATCTTCAAAACTTGCTGGAATTATTTCGTTTAACTGATTATGCGAGCGCCCAAGACTCTCAAGGATAACAGTTTACCTACGGACATAAGAATCGGCCCAGAAACAGAGTTACGAAATACAAGTAGTACCTTAAATGACGGTAGTTTATAGACATGGAGATTGAACCATAAAGAGTTGTGTTCTAGATTGAGAACCGATAGATTTGGAGCCAGTTGATCTGGCAACGAACTCAAAGTTAGATTATGCTCAACTGAACATATTGCATACAGAAGAAAAGAATAGATGCTCATAGGTGTAAAGTTCAAACTCCACAAACATAGTTTTAATAGTTATCTAACAAGAAAATTATTTTAATAGTTATCACTCCTGAGATTGATATGTCATGGGATTCTATCATGAAAAATATAGATAACTAGTCAAACTCATTCATAACCATGTTGAAACCTAGAGATGTAAATTTTAGGTATATTTTAAGTTTTGAAAAAGACCAAAATAAACTCAAATATTATCATCTTCAAAAGCATTTGAATTTAGATGCAAATAATGAAAAAGATGTCGTTCTTATAAAAAAATCATTTCTAAGTTCACCAATTGGTAGGGTAAAATCTTCAAAAGTATTATGAGGGTATGGACATCTAATATTTAGTTGTATAACAATATTAGCTAAGCAATCACAACTAATTCCTTTTCATTTCCCACATTCTATCTTTCAAAGTGGAAAATATATTTTGAAAGGTTATTGATATATTGTTTAAAGCTTAACAGGGCTTCACTCTCTTTTCTTTGGCAAAAAGTATTTTGATTTGCTTGAAAATGGACAAAGAATAGGTATCAATGCAAAAGGACTACTAAAACACTAATCTTCTTGTCCATAATCGTCCTCACGATACAATGAAGAAAGTTTTTTTTTTTCTTTTTTTGATCAATAACGCAACGGTGAAGTTAATATGCGAATGAATTCTACTTTGGTATGGTTGCCTATAAGATGAAAGTCAGTAAACTAAGATGCTTGTTTCTTCTGACTCTCTTTTCTTTTCTTTTCTCTCCTTCTCAGCCTCGCATTTGTTTGCAACCATTCACACTTTTTTTTCACAGCTTACATGTAGGCAACGAAAAGGTTGAGCAATCATTTTCAACCGTTCACAGAGCCTACCTATAAGCGATGAAAAATTTGAGCATCTCTTTGGACAATTGAGGCATGAAATTGATGTAAGATGCAGTAAATGACCAGCCACATGGTTTGATTCAAGGACCAAAACCAACAATTACCCTTTATGCCAAAATTTGATGATGACTTGATAGATGAAACCACGAATAGAGCAAGGAGCAATGGGCCTTCCCCAAGAGGCAGTGTGGCAAGAACGCAACTAGTAGTTGCCCATTCTCACGCTTTCATGTACAGGCTGCCATCAGCCACAAACTTCAATCTAACCTTCCTTATTAGGGTTCAAGACAAATTGATGTAAATTACATAGCCAGAACAAATTAAAGAGTTTTTAATCCTTGAATAGATAAGCATAACAGGAGTTAAAAGGACATTGGTGTTTCCTTCGAATCTTACAGAGACAAAATAAATTACGAAACCAAAAAAAGATAAACAAAAATAGCATTCACGTAAGATACTACAACCATATAAGATGAGCAGATAATTACATGGAGAAAATGAAAAGAAAGGAAATTGTTGTCCCTCAGTAAGAAGATCTTCATGGACAATGCAGAGAATGCAAAAATCTTCCCTATTGAACCAAAAACAAAAACACCCACATGCACGAAAAAAGACTTAGTCAGCTATGGACAAGGCTTTATATTTGAATGAAAGCAAGCTGTCTTTATTCTTCAATCTACCACAAATAAAACAATGCCATGCTCTCTGTCAATTTTGTACTTTCAGATGCCACCAAATAGTTGATACTTCACATTAACCCAAAACTTGTAGTATGCATATCTCCAAGCGTTGTTGAACACTAATGGACCAATTATGCCCCAAAAACCCACCACAAATCCAAATGGTATGCCTATATAAAACCATTTCTTGTCCATCCAGCCACCATTCTTGCCACCTCCATCATCAATACTTGATACTGGCTTTTGCGATGCGTCATCTCCAGGGCAAGTAGCTGTAAGTGGAAGCCCACAAAGGTTTTTATTACCAACAAAGGTAAGTCTACCAAAGGATTGAAGCTGGGTGCTGGTTGGAATTTTGCCCGAGAAGTCATTGTATGAAAAGTTAACATAATCCAAAAAAGTTAGAGTAGTCATACTTTGAGGTATTAAACCTGTGAGTTAATTCCTTGAAATATCCAAAACCTCCAATTGCCTCATGGCATTGATCTTCTTTGGAATTCTTCCCTGGAGTTGATTGTTTGATAGATTCAAGAATCTCAGCAAATAGAGATTAGTAAGTTCCTCAGGGATCTTACCTGTTAAACTATTACTTGAGAGGTCTAAGCTTCTGACAAGGGAAAGAAGTATCTTGCTATATTCATACTTTGCATTCTTTGTTACCAAGTATGCTTTTCCTTGCTTGGAGAAATTATAACCTAAATTAGATTCCCCCATCATGCTACTAAAATTACCAAAGCAAGATGGAATGCTTCCTGAGAAGTTGTTTTGAGAGAGGTCCAATATTTTAAGGAAATGGAGGTCACAAAGCTCCCTAGGAATATTGCCACGAAACTTGTTTGAGCGGAGCATAAGACCCCTAAGTTGAGCATATGCTTTCCCAACCAAATGGGGAAATCAAAGGAAAAGTTATTCTCACTAAGATCTAACATGTTCAAGGCTGTGAGATTTTGCAATGACTGTGGTAGGTACCCAAACAAACTATTTTTGTATAAGGACAATGAAGAAAGCTTGGATAAAGTACTTAGGGAGCCCGATATACTTCCTGATAAGTTATTGTCACTCACTTGCAACATTTCTAAATTAGAATAATTCATCCAACAGTCAGGAAACTCTCCGTATAACATATTTTCTAATAAATCAAGAAAATATATATCACCGATTCTATCCTTTGTTCACAGAAGACAAGAGAAAAAGGCCTATGGAATAAGTTATTAGAAAGATCCAAGTATCTAATGGTAGGAGAGAAATAGGAGAGTGGGCCAAAGAAGTTGTTTCAATGAAGGCTAATTGAGCCCTAACAAGATAAACTTGGAATATTGCCATAAAGATGGTTATGAGAAAGCTCTAGATAATTGAATTGGGAACAATGGCTCCAAAACCACGGAGGGATAACATCTGAGATACTTGAATTTGACAAATCTAGTTCTTGAAGATCTTTCTGTGATTCAATCCATGTAGGAAATCGTGGTCCCACTTGCCAGGATTCCAACTCTAGAGTTTCAAGTTGAAAAGGAGGAATCCAATTTGATTGTACTGTTAAATTCAATTGATTTGAAGAGGCTAAAAACCATTTCAACCTTGTTAGGTTGGAAAAATGTACCTCTGAAACAAAGCCTTCCAGTGTATTGTTAGACATGTCTAAGCTTTCCAAATTTGAAAGATTTCCAAAACTTATGGGAATCGATTCATTCAACTGATTGTCTGACACATCTAATAGGCTTAATGATGACAATTTACCAATGGGAATGGGAATTGGACCAGAAAGCAAGTTATGCTTTAGTTTGAGAGAAAATAGTTGTTGAAATTCTCCTAATTGATTGGGCAAAGTACCTAAAATTGAATTAAAACTCAAATCTAAAAACCCTAAACTTTTCACACAACATGTGGAAGAATTTCCTAAAAGTTCATACAACTCTCTTTCTATATTATTGTAATAAAGATCTAGACGCTTGATATTACACAAACTCCCTAAGGAAATTGGAATTTTACCTTTGAGATTGTTGTTTGACATATCAAGGTGGCTTAGATGGGATAGGTAATTAATATGCCTAAGAAGAATACTTGTAATAAGGTTACTTGAAAGGTCAAGTTTTTCCAAATTACTTAAATTATAAATTGAATAAGGTATCATGGAAAATGCATTAGAAGTAAGATCTAAACTTTCGAGGCTAGACATGTTAAGGAAAGCATCTTGATTAGGAAAAGTACTTGAACTAAGATTATTGTAGGACAAGTCAAGATCAATTAAATGGGAAAGACAACTAATATCATTTGGAAGAAGTTGCTTAATAAAGTTATGTGAAAGATCAAGACTCTCAAGATTAGTTACACTGCATAACCAATTTGGTACAATGCCAAAGTTGTTACGGAAAAGATTTAGATTTCTAAGAGTATGGAGAGGAAAGAACACTTGAACTAAAATAGGGATAAAAGACTAGATTAGTGGAAAGATAAAGAGGGAATAATTTATTGCATAAAATGGTTGGTGGTTGAGGAAATGAGCATGGAGATCTTTGAGCAATGCTTCAATCCATATAATTTTAGTAGTAGTATTCATAACACTTTTAAATTCAACTTCATTACTTAAGTGAGCAACTATTGTTTGTCTATGAAGCTCTAGAAGATGAGATTGGAACCAGGAAAAATACAATATCCACTAATGGATTGAAGATCATCAAAATCACCCAACTCATCTTGCATCACAATAAACATTAATAATATAATTTAAGATTTTGATAAGTTGGATCCCATTACGAGGAGTATTGGCAAGGAAGTGAAAGATTTGTTACAAATGTCTAGTGGATCATTATCAGCACATGCATGTACTACAAGTAATGTTTACTACATAAGATATATTAACTTCATGAGCGTCAAATATTGAATTGATCCTAGAATACTATGGTAATGAGTTGGATTAGGATGTGATTCACCATTGTGTATGAAGGGTGGATGATTAGAGGCACATGGTGTAGATACACCATGTGCATTTGACATTTTTGCACAATGAAGAATGCCTTGTGTAAATTTTTCTTGATGAAATAGAAGACCATTCTTGGAACTTTGGACTTTAATGCCAATGAAGTAATACTAATTTCCTAGGTCTTTAATATGAAATTTATTATGAAGTTAAGATAAAATTTTGGAGAGCATTGCATTTCGACTTGTAGTAAATATAATGTCATCCACATATATCAAAATAAAAAAAAAATTGTAATTAGGTTTGTGTAAAATGAATAAGGAAAGGAATCAACCTCAGGGATTGTAAACCCAATATGTTGTAGGAATTGACTAAGATGATGATTTCATGCAAAAGATGCTTGTTTTAAACGATTTGTTTTGAACTCAAATCAAGTGTAACCAATGATGTAAATGTGATTTGGAAAGAGTTTGATATCTTGCTAAGATCGATCCCACTCATGCACAAGGTTTCTAATGAAGAAAGATTAAATAACCACTCAAGACTATTAGCTCTCAAATCAAGACCAGCAAAAGCCAAATTGAGATATTTTAAATTTTGGAAAGAACCCAAAAAACTTGGGATATAATGATCTTCAAAATGATTGAAACTTAGATCAAAATATTGAAGATGATCTAATTCTTTTAAAGAATCATTTATATATCCACCTAATGTTGAGCAATTCCATGCATAATCAATACAAGGATTTGTGAGGTTTAGTTTGATAACATGTCTAGTTATATTATCACAACTAATACCTCTCCATGTACAGCATTCATTGCCTGTCCAAGATGAAAGATGATTGGAAGAATCTTCGACATGTTGTTTGAAGGTTAAGAGGGCCTTTTTCTCTTCTTCTCTGCAAATGACAACTGCACTCCCATGACAATAGACATGCCAAGATGTTGAAAAGAAAACATACCAATGAAAAAGTACTACCAAAACAATGGTCTTCCTATCCATAGCCCTTCCCGTGACACAAAGTTAGAAGTTCTGTAAGTGACACAATGGAGAACTAAATATTACAGAAATGGGTTGTACAATCCGGTTAGGCGGCAACCTATATATAGGAAACGAAAAGGTTGGAAGCATGAATGTGGATTATCAAAACATTCATATATATCTTTTGACCATTCTCCTCTCTTGTATCTGTCCTCAGTACATCGTTTCAACTGTTCACACACTTTCTACAATGAAAAGATTTGCGCTTGTAAAAAGCACATGATCCACCGGTTCAACTGTTTTGTCCAAAAGACCAAAATTAAGCATACCATTGCATTAGAAACTGAGGGCGACATAAAGGTTATGACCTTTATAGGCGGCAATGTTGTTACATCAATTGTCGTTGCGGTAGATGAAAAGCTCTCAAAAATCAGAGTCCTTTGTACTGTGAAGCTATCCTCTTCTGAAAAAAGGCGATAGATGATCCTGTACCACAGCTCACTCCAAAGACTTCCATCACCCTCTGTGGACTAGAAAATGATGGAGAATTGATGGCCCAAGCCGAAAACAAAGTCTCGAGCAACGGGCACTCACCAAGGCGCAGCGTGGCAAGTTCGTAAAACACTATATCTATGAACAGACGTGAGCGTAAGTGTATGAACTGTGTTAAGTGTCTCGTAATCTACAGGGTATGGCGGTGTATGTGTACAACAAAAGTGGATTCCATTTGAAGAGGTATTTCAGTTTTGTAAAAACTTTTATCATTTTATTTCTCTAGGTTTCCACCCGACCCAGCACTCATCCACATAATAAGGCTGAAGCCAGTGAAAACTATTTCTCCAACTTGATGGTAGTTCATCATTCAACCTTAGGAAGTTTTCCAGATAACAGATTTTTCCGTAAGTCAAGAAATTTCAGTTTTGCTTGTTAGAAAATGGGGGGGAAGAGACCGATAAAGGAGAGTGGGTCGGAGAAGATGTTTGAATAAGGTTGACAGATCTTGGACAAGATAAACTTTGAGAAATGTCATGAATTTGGTAATGAAAAAGCTGCAAAAATTAAATTCGAATCAAGGGCGCTCCAAAACCAAGATATAAATTAAGAAGGGGTTATATTGAAAAGTTCTTGAATTTTTTTAAAATCTAGAACTTATGGAGATCTTTCTACCACATAATACACGCAAAAAGAACTCACGAAACTTTAGGAGTTCAAGAACTTTAATGAGCCAAAATTTAGAAATCCAAATTGGGAAGACCTATTGGGTATTCCCGAACCCCATAGAAATTAGATTACACTTAGATCTTAGAATTAAAATAGATATTAATGATTAATTCAAAATAAATCTTCCTTCTAATTAGTGGGTCATCAATTTTCAAATTGAAATTATTTTCGAATTGAAAATAAATATGAATCAAAGTATTTTATGTAGAAATTATATCAATATGAGTTAAATGTTATTACAAGTAATTTGTTTTAGTATACAATAAAGTTTATTGGTCTAAGATGAATATCAAGTTAGAGGATCTTTGATGCATTCTTTGAAGTTAAGGAGGATTACAAGGATATTTAAACTTACATGATGATTGACATACAAAGTAGCTAAATAAGTGGTACCAATAATAAAAAAATAAAATAAAATAAAATAAAATAAAATAAAACAAAACAATGGTTTTCTTATCATAGCCTTAGTCATGACTCAAAGGAAAAACTCCATTTTTTTTAATGTTTTTTTTGCTAAGTGATTCAATGGAGAATTGTATTTTCAATTCGAAAATATCAATGTGATATACTAAGAGCATTGTATTCATTATTCAAGGCTTTGCCCAAAAGACTCAAATCAATTAGTCTTTTTTACTCTTAAAATTGATAGTGGCTTAATAACCTAAGGCACAAACACTTTCATGGACCGTGGACATTTCTTAGACTCATAGTGGTGAAAGATAATGACAATTAGATGCCTTGGCCGATTCTTTAGTCTAAAGTTCAGAATCAACTATTCCCTTTTAGTACATTAAATTGAGGGTGACTCAAGAGCCTAGGTCACACACATAGTCAAGGCCAATGGACCTCCCTAAACAGCAATGTCACCATCATTATGACAGATTAAGAGGGATCAGGTGTAACTTTCAAACTTTTAGTGCGGAGTAGCCAAATTAACTGTTACAACGTGGACGAAATCTTCCAAAAGCTTAAAACAAAGTCAAGCCCTCCCCACGCGGCAGAGATGTCAGAGCCGTGGAAGACCAGGCGCATTAATGCCCCGTCCCGCACTTTGATCCGAGACTCAAGTCGACAACCCCCTTCGTATCAGAAATTTGATGGTGACATACCCCAAGGAGCATCGTGGTTGTTACGTTGATTGATTGTCTTTGTGGAAGATGAAGACCTATCCAAAATTCACATTTCTTAGTATTATGAAGCTATCCTTTTGTGGAAAAAGAGATACCCATCATTCCTTCGTGACTAGAAAATGATGGTAAATAGATAGCTTAATATCAGCCATGACTTCCTTTGAGATAAGCATCTCGCAAGTGTTCAACTAAACAACCATAATACGGAGTTGTAAGTCCTTCAATAAGATAAGGTTCACCGACGTAAGAGAATCCACTCCTCTGAACCTATTGCAACGGAGAAGATGGCGTCTCCAAGTAATTAATAATGAAATTATTGTTCCTTAATAAGATAATCTCAACACAGAATGAAAAAGGAATACCAAGATCTTTGTTTGTTGGACTAAAGACACAGGCACTTCCGTTCAAAGAAGTCAAGCCCACCCCACACAGCAGCGTGGAAGATCGTGGAGACCATAGCCGTGGAAGGCTCAGGGCATTAATGCCCCGTCCCACACGTTACTCAAAGACTGAAGTAAACGACCTCTTTTTTATCATAAATTCGAGGGTGACTTGAAAGCTAATCCATTTGTAGAGAAAATCATTAGACGACTCGACCCTTGAAGGTCAAGAGAGCTTCTCTTTCTCTTTAATTGTAAAATGCATTTGGATTTGCATGACAAATTATAAATATGGTGTTAGCTTATTTTGTAATCTCATGTAATATGGGCTTTATCAATGTGCATAAATGATTCTCTTATGAGGGTGTGTTAATGTAAAAATATTAATTATTAGTTAATTAGACAGATTTTTGTGACCTTATTGCAAGTATGGTGCTAGCTAGTGTGGGCCTTAGTGCACTTTATAGAACTGTGATGAGTCAGGACTATTTAGTTAGCACGTGTTTTGTTATATCGGTTAAGTCCCCCTTCTAGCTTAAACTATGTACATTGAGTTCAGTATACGGAATCAATGTTGGTGGTAAAAGTATAACAGTCATTTTCATAATGATCACTATTCACATACTATTCACTGTTCATGTACTGTTTACGGACACTGTTCAAGTATCCGTTTAAAAGATTAATTCTATTCTCGTTTATGTATCCGAACAGTTCGAACAGAACACTTCCCGACCACATTTTGTTGATCTGATTCTGTTTCTGAGCTCTAGCTTCTTATGGGCTAGCACGATTAAGAAATAGAGGGTAAGATCTTAGCCAAGATCCTTCTATTAAGATGCAGTCACCTTCAGGTATGTTTTCTCGTTTTGTTTATTTGATTTCAATTCATTATCAACCTATAATTGATGTTAGATCCTGGTTTGAGTCTCGTTTGAGACAAAGCTCTTTCCTACAATTGGTATCGGAGTTGTCTGCATTAATTTGGGTTGAAAAAAGAGTTTTAAAAACGAGTTTTTTACATTTTATATAAATCAGAAATTTCAAATCTTGATTCAAGACAAACCGGTGGGTATTTTTCAAAACAAACACCGGATATGTGATCCTCAAACTCTCAGGAGTCCGTTGACATCTCATTTGGCCACTTTCAGAGATGTTTTTGACCTCACGGGTACTGTTCATCAGTACTATTCATTCTTGGCCGAAGAGAGAAATCAAGATCTCTCTCTTATTGGACAGATTTTTGCATAAAATCCGGTATCCATAGATTCGTGGTGGTCTGATCTATGTTTTGGTAACTTTAGTGTTACCAGAAATGGCCAAGAAATGGCTCAAATCGGTGTAAACCCGCCGAAAAGGAAAACGGGTATGTTATGACCCGTTTTAAGGAATAAGATGACACTGTTCATCACTGTTTAAGTATTGTTTTGGTATTGTACATAACTGTTTAGGTACTGTGTGAAAACACTGTTTGAATCAATGTTGACGGGTACTATACGTTGGTACTATTTACGGTACTGTTTCTATTCATACGGTACGGTTTATAAGTACTGTTCACGAGTATTGTTTGACCGTTGACCAAGTTAAATTTTATTTGAAATTTATTATTTTTTATACAATAAATTTATATGTGTGATGTGCATTTTTGTTTCACACATTTGGTATGGTAATTTTGTTATATGCATTTTTGATTTAGCATAAATTATACCATAAAGAATTGCATACAATTTAATTACACACATATTTTTGAATAAATAGTATGTTATTTGTGTAACACTTGGTTGTTGTTATTTTGTGTAATTCAATGACGAATGCCCCTCGTCAATTTGTGATTTGAATTACATATTTTGAAGTGAGTAATATTTTGATTTAAATCCGCGGTACAATTGGGTCTCATGATTTAGTTGGGTTGTGACTACAAAAGTGACATAACTTGATTGAGTTATGGGATTTCAATTTTGTGCAGAAGTTGGATATCTTCGGTTTTAGTGTATGGTTATACTCCCAATGGAGGTGACTATGTATTGGAATTTGAAGAGTAACATAGTTTGTATCTGTGAGTTTTGCTTATTTAAGTAGTCTATACACCCAAAGGTGGTGGACTATGAGCGTGTGGTATTGGCTCATGATTACTACTATGTTAAGGGTGTTACAATTTTGTGCCATTCATTTAACCCAAAGGTGTTTGAATGATGATGTAAGCTCTCATTTGGTTTACTCACTAGATGCTAATTTTTGCATCGTTTTTGTCAGTCACCTTTTCTATAAACAATGCTCAAGTTAATGTTGAGGTTCTTACTTGTGCAAATTATAAGAAGTGGAAGGAAGATATTTTATTTGCTATGGAAGCAGCAGAGATTGAAAGTGCTCTCAAGATGGATAAGCCTGCTGATTTGAATCCAGAGAGTACTGAAGAGCAGAGGCTCCACTATGCTAAATGGGAAAGATGCAATAAGTTTTGTCTTCTGACCATGAAGAGGACTATCCAGGAACACCTTAAGTGTGATTATCCTGAAGAATGCACAGCTAAAGAATTTTTTAAGGCTGTTTCACAACGCAACATAATGTCTTCTCATGTTGAGATAAGTTCCTTGATGCAAGTTCTTTTTAGCATGAGGTATAATGGAATTGAAAATATCCGAGATTATATTATGAGGATGGTACAATATCAGATGAGGCTTAAGGCTTTAGGAATGGTATTTTCTGAGTAGAGTATTGTGCATCAAGCTTTAATTAGCTTTCCTGCTGAGTATACCATTATCAAGACAACTTATAACAACAATTTGCAGGATTGGACTGCTGATGATCTTATAGAGAAGCTTATAGCTGAAGATAATAAGTTGAAAAATGAAAATTCTCATTCAGTTTTGTTTTCTCAAGCTTTTAGTTCTGATAAAGGAAAAAGACACTTAAATCCGCCTCAAAGGGAACAAAAAGTTACTCAGCCTAATAACACGGTCCTAAGATCTTCTAATAACAGGTTGGCAGTGAACATGAGGAATATTCAATGTTTATTCTGCATGAAAATGAGACATATGAGGAAAGACTGCCATAAGTTTAAGAAATGGTTAGCTAATCGTCAAGGTAAAAGAATTCAGAAACAGGAGGAAGCTAAACCTTGATGAAAAATACCTTTATGTTGGAACAACCTGAAAGTAGAAGTGGATTTTGTTGGAGATGTCATCCTTCTTTTGGATAGTGTTTTTTTTAAGATGATCTTATGTAAAACTTTTCATGTACTGTCATTTAGACGAAATTTGGTTTCTTTTTCTGTACTTGATAGTTCTGAATATGTATTTGAATTTAAGAACACAGTTGTGACAATATTTTGTAATGTAAATTTGATTGGGAATTATGTTATGACCCGTGTGGTTGCATGCCTTGAGAGGGGGTGCGTAAAATCTACTATGAGGGACTCTGTTTGGGACACCTCTGCCACTGTGCATAGGCTCTACAATTGGTTTTATCTCCACATGAAATTTATGTTGCTTTTACTGTTGATAAAAATGTTTCCAAAAGACCTTTGACTAAGGACTTGTCTTACACATTGTGGCACAAAAGACTTGGTCATAGATAGGTTGATCAAATCCAATATTTTACCTGCTCTTAATAATGATCTAGAGGTTTGTGTAGACTGTTGTAGAGGTAAACTAACCAAAATAAATAAGAAAAAGGCAGCTCATAATTCTGAATTATTAGAAGTGATTCATACTGATATTAGTGGTCCCGAGTAACTTTGTGTGGTAATGCTGATCGGGGTGGTGAATATTATGGCAAACATGGTGATGTAGGCCAGATTATGGGTCTATTTGCTCATTACTTATAAAGTTTTAGGATAGTTAGATAGTTTACTATGCCTGAAAGCCCCGAACAGAACGGTATAGCTGAGAGGCGAAACCGTACCCTCATGGAGATGGTTGAATGTATGATAAGTAGAACTAATCTACTTCTTTTTCTATGGGCAAAAATTTTAAGGACTGCTATGTATGTTCTTAATCGTGTTTTTACTAAGGCTGTGCTATTAAATCTTTTGAGTTATTTAAGGGACGTAAACCTAGCCTAAATTATCTAAAGGTTTGGAGATGCCCTACAGAAGTTCGATTATATAATCCAACCTTAGGCAAGTTGGATTCTAGAACAGTCAGATGTTATTTTGTTTCTTACCCAGATTATTCTAAAGGGTATTGGTTTTATAACCCTACTGGAGGTGCTAGAATTATTGATTTCTTAACAACTAAGTTTCTGGAACTTGATGTTGCAGAAAGTGGTACTAGTTCTCTAGTTATAGAGGATAGTAATGATTTTGATATGAGTATACGATATCCTCAATCTATTCATTTAGATGCAGTTGTGCAGGAACCTGCTGTTGGTTTTGTAGAGGTTCCACTTGTTCAGAATCAAGATACAAAGATTCCTTCTCTTAGGAGATCTACCAAGGAGAATAGACCTGCTATTTATCCTGATTATTTGGTTTATCTTGTATTGCATGACTATGACATTGGTGTTGTTGAGGATCTAGTGACTTATACTCCAGCTGTTTCTAGCCTTCAGTTTGAATTTTGGAAATATGTCATGAGAGATGAAAGACAATGATATTTGAAGTTTGATATTTATATTACTTCTTATGGTTTTGTTGAAAACCTTGTTAATCATTGCATATATACTAAGGTCAGTGGGAGTACGCTAATTTTCTTGATCCTTTATATGGATGATATCTTGCTTGTATGCAAATGATATGGCATTACTTCAAGAAACTAAAAGACTTTTGTCTTTAGAGTTTGATATAAAGGACCTTGGTGAAGCATCTTTTGTCCTAGACATTGAGATCATTAGAGATCGTTCATGCCGTATTTTGGATCTTTTTCAAAAGACATATATTGATTATGTGTTAACTAAATTCAGATAATACAGGCTATTCTGATGATTTGAGATCTTCATTTGGTTAAGCTTTCATGATGACTGGTGGTGCAGTTTCATGATGACTGGTGGTGCAGTTTCATGAGAAAGTTCTAAGTAAAGTTTGATCACTTCTTCCACTATGCACGTTGTGTTATAAAGAACCTCATTATGGAGCAAGTTAAGAATGGTGACATTATTGTATAGCTAATTAGCACGGATGCTATGTTAGCTGACCCACTCACTAAAGGATTTATTCCTTATGTGTTTACTAGACATGTTGTAAACATGGGACTAGTAGCGTCTTTGGATGTTTTTGTTCAGTGGGAGTTGTTGTTTATGGAGTAAACTTTGTTTTACTCATACCACCTGTTATATGTTGTTATCATAGAACATGTGTTTCTATAAGACAGGTATGAAAAGACTTAAGGCATGTGCAACCTTAAGCATTTGGATGGGGCATTTATTGGTAAGCCATATTTTGATGTCTTGTAGCACTTAAATTTATACTCGAGTATTACAAACAAGACATAATGGTTCATTCGAACCTTCTATAGTTCTCCGATGACTGTATGTCAATGACTGTGTGTGTTGATTTCAGGGAGAACTGGGACTGACAACAATGATAACACATAAGGTTATTTACCTAGTGTTATTTGTTTGTCACACTACCATACTCAATCCATGTCAGTAGAGTGGATAGCCCTTATGACTATGGATAATGTTGTGTCTTTTAATTGGCATAGTTAATGCTATGATCTGAGGGTTTTGAAGCTTTATGGGATCGGATTTGCAATGAGAAACTGTCGTTGGACCAATATAAAACATTTTCAAAATTATTTTCATATATATATAACTTATATAAGTATAATATTTGTTTTTGCACATTGATACGCCCAAATGGGAGATTGTTAGCTTATTTTGTAAGCTCATGTAATGTGGGCTTTATCAATGAGCATAAATGATTCTCTTATGAAGGTGTGTTAATGTAAAAATATTGGTTATTAGTTAATTAGATAGATTTTTGTGACCTTATTACGAGTATGGTGCTAGCTAGTGTGGACCTTAGTGCACTTTATAGAACTGTGATGAGTTAGGACTATTTAGTTAGCACGTGTTTTGTTATATCGGCTAAGTCCCCCCTCTAGCTTAAATTATGTGCATTGGGCTCAGTATACGGAATCAATGTTTGTGGTAAGGGTATAACAGTTATTTTCATAGTGATCACTGTTCACGTACTATTCACTGTTCATGTACTGTTCACGTACTATACATGTACTGTTTACGAACACTGTTCACAGTATCCGTTTAAAAGATAAATTCTATTCTCGTTTATGTATTCGAACAGTTCGAACAAAACACTTCCCGACCACATTTTGTTGATCTGATTCCATTTTTGAGCTCCAGCTTCTCATCGGCTAACACGATTAAGAAATAGAGGGTAAGATCTTAGCCAAGATCCTTCTATTAAGATGCAGTCACCTTCAGGTATGTTTTCTCGTTTTGTTTATTCGATTTCAATTCATTATCAACTTATAATTGATGTTCGATCCTGGTTTGAGTCTCATTTGAGACAAAGCTCTTTCCTACATATGGTACCGACCAAAAATAAGTACCAATGCAGAAAGACTATTAAAACATTTGTCCTCCTATCTAACATCCCTCCCATGTCACAATGGAAAATTTTCTTTTTCTTTTTCTTTCTACTCTCTTGGAGACACAATGGAGGAAAATATTACATGAATGATTTGTATCTTAGTATTAGATGGTAGTTATAAATATGTGGAAGATAAGGCAGTCAATCAAAACGTCTGTTTCATTTTGCATTCCCAATCCTATGCTTTGCCCAAAAGACTGAAATCATTATTTCCATTTTGTACTTGAAATTGACAGTGACTCAATAGCCTAAAGCACTAACACATTCATGCACATTGGGAGGAAGATGAAGAGACTTAGATGTTTTGTCCCATTCTTTGGTCCAATGTTCAGAATCAACGATCCCCTATTTGTGCCTTAGATTGAGGGGAACTTAAGAGCCTCGGCCACACTCGGTGTCAAGTCCAAACCCATCCCCCACTAAACAGCAATGGGACCATAGTTGTGCTTTGTCCCATTCTTTGGTCCGCTGTTCAGAATCAACTATCCCCTATTTGTGCCTTAGATTGAGGGGAACTTAAGAGCCTAGGCCACACTCACTGTCAAGTCCAAAGCCATCCCCCACTAAACAGCAATGGGACCATAGTTGTGACAGATTGAGAGAGATAGATGTAACATCACAATCTTTGGCGTGAAGACTCAAATCAACCACTCTTTTAGGCCTAGAAATTTGTAGTGCTTAAAACAAAGTCCAGCCCTCCCCACACGGCATGGCTGAAGACTAAGCGCGTTAATGCCCCGTCCTACACTTTGATCCGAAGACTCAAATCAACCACTCTTTTAGGCCTAGAAATTTGTAGTGCTTAAAACAAAGTCCAGCCCTCCCCACACGGCACGGCTGAAGACTAAGTGCATTAATGCCCCGTCCTACACTTTGATCCGAAGACTCAAATCAACAGCCCCACTTTATTACAAAACTAATGGTGGTTTAGTGGCCTCCCCAAGTTATATCGTCACTGTTACATTGACTATCGTTGTGGAAGATAAAGACCTCTCAATGATTCACACGCCTTTTGCAATCGGCCTTAGATTTCTTTGAGATAGGCTCCCCAAAAGTCATTAGTTTCAAGGGAGTTAGAAAATACTAGTATTCTTCGTTGAACCTTAGTATATCGTTAAGTTATTCAAAAGAAATAACCAAACATGGTTGTGTCTAGGAAAACACTTGGAAATGGTAATTACAACGGAAAAACTTAACCCAGAAAATGTAACAGCGGCCGAAAAACGGGAGCAGGTAAGAGACGGTTTGTTTTTCAAAAAAAAAAAATTGTTGTATTTTTCACTGCATACAATTACTAATTAAATAACCCATTATAATAAAAAACAATTACACACGTAATTCTATAATCCAATACGGTATACTAGGAGTAGACCATCATGCGCCTGCTACTGGACCATACATAATCTATTTTAAATGACCAAAAATAAGTACTAAAAAGATGGGCTTAAAATTTTTGTCACTTAAGAAGATAGGCTTCATAGAAGATAAAAAGAAATATTAAAATCTTCTTCGTTGACCGGAACATACAGATACTCGCTCTTACAGAAATTCAGGCAGCCTTGAGAGCTATACTTGTATATGCTACATCAGCCAACGAATCCACCAATACCCTCAGTTCCTGGTTCTACCCTCTATTTTATTTTATTTTATTTGGTTCTTACGAACTACGCCGTTGAATTCTTTTACAAAATAGTCAAAGTTGAATTTTCTAAGTCATGTGAAGTGTAAGTCTTTATTTATCTAATTTTTGCGAAACCCAAATAACAAAAGTGATATGATAGCTGTATTTGTTATATATATTTCTATCAACTCCTTAGCAACGTAGAATAATTTCCTATTGTTTATTTAACATCATTTCTCACCAAAATTGTCTCATCCAAACTATCTTGTGCTAAGATAGAATCTAAGTTTTGATATTATATTAAAAAACTTGTTCTTTTTTTAAAAGTTAAATTATGAAGTAGATGGACATATTCATATTTAATCATGTACAAACACTCATATCTTAATAATATGTGATTGAATTCTACATCACAACACGTCTTTCTACTATAATAGTTTGATACAAACTACTTCGTGGTCTTATTTTTTGTGTAAACTCTAGGCTTTATTAGATTTATAGGGGTGTTAAGGAAGAACTTAAGCTCTAATGTTATTAAGAAATATATTCCTATTATAAAATTTAGCTTTAATACCATGTTAAATTTTTATAAAAATTTATTATATTTAATTTAAAACCTTAAAATACTAAGAGAAGGAATTATCTCTTTATAAATTACTTTCTAAATTTTTATATTTACTACATGAAACTCAACAATACATGATAATTAACCTTAAAAAAAATTGTGCTATTAATTTTTTCTTTAGTATCATGATTGGACCTAAGCCCAAAGGTGTCCTTACTTAACAAATGGTCGGGCTTACTAGGAGATTGCAACATCCTCTTATTTGGACCATATTGATAAGAAAAAAGAACATGTATAAAAAATACTACGTATTTATCAATCTTTTTATTTTACGAAGTCTTAACAAGGAATTAATGGCCTACTCACTATTGCTATAAGTATCATTCCCTGGAGTGTTTCATAATAATTTTCTCATAGCATTCTCCTTTAAACTTTACTATATTGTTAAATTGCCCTAATCAAATAACCAAATATGGTGTCCAAAAAAACATAAAGGAGAAAATCAAACCCAGACTACACAAAACCGAGCATACGTGATGAATAGGTGACAATTACATGACCCAAATTAAATATTCAAAAAAATTTGTCTCTATTTGGACTGTTTTGATAAGGAAATGAATGTCTATCAAAAATATTATTAATTGCAATGAGTATTATTACCCAAGGCGTTTAATAATGACCCAATTTGATGTTTGATTCTAAGATTTTATCATCTCTGTTTATTTTTGATAAACCTTATACGAATTTCATAGCGTATAAGAATTATTTGTTCCATGCCCGCCCAGGATTGCAGGCTGCAACTCCAAGTCAACTACGTAACTTCTTCAGCTGTAAAAGATGGTGAGGAGAATCTTTTCACAATTGTTGTCCACGCAGGTGCGTCCTTTGTGGTCCATCTGTGGTCCGACTAAAGAAGAGATTGAAAATTCCTGACAATTTTCTCCAAAACATTTTTTATTAATTAGTGTTTTTGTGATGAAGTATTTTTTCTTTTTTTTGGAATGTTTTAGTTCTTAAATTATTTAAGCGAATTAAAGAGATTACTAGAACATGACAAACAAAGTCTGAAAGCATTCTTTTATCGAATGAAAGCAAGCTTTTCTTATTCTTCAATCCACAGCACACAGAACACGTCCTCTGCTTGCTTTTATGCTTTTAGATGCCACCAATGAGTCGATACCTCTCATCATCCTAGAACTTGTAACATCCGTATCTCCAAGCCTTGTTGAATGCTAATGGACCCAGTACACCCCCAAAACCCACCAAATATCCAAACGCTAATGCCCATATAATACTATTCCTTGTCCATCCAGCCCCCATTCTCGCCACTTCCATCATAGACACTTAGTACTGGCTTTGGGGATGTGTCATCTCCAGGGCAGGGTGTTGTAAGTGGAGGCCTACATAGGTCGTCATTACCAATGAAATCAAATTTGTTGAAGCTTTGCAATTGTGTATTGGTAGGAATTCTTAGGGAGGTTATTATAAGTTTAAATTACTCAAGAATGAAAATTTGTCATGGTGTGAGATATTACACTTGTGATTGATTCCATGAAAAACCTAAAGACTTCAACTGTTTCATACCATTAAAATTGTTTGGAATATTACCGTGGAGATGATTGTTTAAAAGATTTAAAAAATTATAGCCAATAGAGATTGAAGATGTTTCTGTGATAGATTCTATTCAAAAAATAGCCGTCCCACTTACTGCTAAAAGTGTAGAATGGAAAAAAAAGGAATCAATTTGAACTCACATTCAAATTCAATCCATTTGAAGAGGCTACAAATGTTTTTAGCCTTATTAGCTTGCAAAGATACATTTCTTAAATAGTTCCATTCAGTATTTTGTTAGAGATGTCGAAATTTTTAAGATTCAGAAGATCTTCAAAACTTTCTGGAATTGTTTCATTTAGCTGATTATGAAAATTGGGAGAACAGTTTACCTACAGACATGAGAATTGGGCCAGAAATAGAGTTACCAAAGAGAAGTAATACCTTAAATGACGATAGTTTATCCATAGATATGGAGCTTGAACTAGAGAGAGTTATGTTCTAAATTGAGAACCGATAGATTTTGAGTCAGTTGATCAGGCAACGAACTTGAAATTTAGAATTATGCTCAATTGAACATATTGCATATGGAAGAAAAGAATAAATGCTCATAGGGGTAAAGTTCGCACTCCACAAATATAATTTTAATAGTTATCTAACAAGAAAATTATTTTCATAGTTATCACTCTTGAGATTGATATGTCATGGGATTTTAACATGAAAAATATAGATAATTAGTCAAGATCTTCCACGACCATGTTGAAACCTAGATATGTAATTTTTTAGGTATATTTTAAATTTTGAAAAAGACCAAAACAAATTTGAATATTATCATCTTCAAAAGCATTTGAATTTAGATGCAAATAACGAAGATGATATCATTCTTATAAAGAAATTATTTCTAAATTCACCAATTCATAGGGTAAAATCTTCAAAAATATTATGCAGATATGGATGTCTAAGATTTAGTTGTACCACAATTTTAGCTAGGCAATCACAACTAATTCCTCTCCGTTTCCCACATTCTCTATCTTCGAAGTGGAAAATAAATTTGAAAGGTCATTGATATATTGTTTGAAGCTCAAAGGGGCTTCACTTTCTTTTATTTGGCAAAAAGTACTTTGATTTGCTTGACAATTGACAAAGAATAGGTACCAAAGGACTACTAACACACTGATTGTATCCATAATCGTCCCCATGACACAATGAAGAAACTTTTTTTTTCCTTGCTTAAGAACACAACGGTGAAGTTAATATGCGAATGATTTCTACTTTGGTATGGTTGCCTATAAGATGCAAGTCGGTAATCCAAGATGCTTTTTCTTCTGTCGCTCTTTTCTTTTCTTCTCGGCGTCGCATTTGTTTGCAATCATTCACAAATTTTTTTCACAGCCTACATATAGGCAACGAAAAGGTTGAGCAATCGTCATCAACCGTTCACAAAGCCTACCTATAAGCGATGAAAAAGTTGAGCATCTCTTTGGACAATTAAGGCATGAAATTGGCATAATACGCCGTAGATGACCAACCCCACGGTTTGATTCAAGAAGCAAAACCAACAATTTCCCTTTGTGCCAGAAATTAATGATGACTTGATGGATGAAACCACGAACAGAGGAAAGAGCAACAGGCCTTCCCCCAGAGGTAGCGTGGCAAGTACGCAACTCGTAGTTGCCCTATCTCATGCTTTCATCTACAGACTGCCATCAGCCACAGACTTTAATCTGACCTTCCTTACTAGCGTTCAAGATGAATTGTTGTAAATTACATAGCCAAAATAAATCAAGGAGTTTTTAATCCCTCAATAGATAAGCATAACAGGAGTTAAAAAGACACTGGTGTTCTCCTTCGAATCTTACAGAAATAAAATAAATTACAAAACCAAAAATATAAACAAAAGTAGGCTTCACGTGAGATATTGCAACCATATAATATGAGTCTGATAATAACATGGAGAAAATGAATAAAAAGGAAATTGTTGTCCCACCCAGTAATATGAGCTTCATGGACAGTACAGAGAATGCCAAAATCTTTTTTGCTAAACCCAATACAAAGACACCCACAAGCACAAATAAAAACTTAGGTCACTATGGAAGACGCTTTATATTTGAATGAATGGAAGCTTTCTTTATTCTTCGATCTACCACAAACAAAACAAATACTATGCTCTTAGCCAATTTGCGCTTTTAGATGCCACCAAATAGTTGACACCTCACATCAACCCAAAACTTGTTGTATGCATATCTCCAAGCCTTGTTGAACACTAGTGGACCAATTATGCCCCAAAAACCCACCACAAATCCAAACGGTATGCCCATATAAAACCATTTCTTGTCCATCCAGCCACCATTCTCGCCACCTTCATCATCAATGCTTGGTACTGGCTTTTGGGATGCATCATCTCTAGGGCAGGTAGATGTAAGTGGAGGCCCGCAAAGGTTTTGATTACCAACAAAGCTAAGTCTACCAAAGGATTGAAGCTGGGTGCTGGTTGGAATTTTGCCCGAGAAGTCATTGTATGAAAAGTTAACATAATCCAAGAAAGTAAGAGTTGTCATACTCTGGGGTATTAAACCTGTAAGTTGATTCATTGAAACATCCAAAACCTCCAACTGCCTCATGGCACCGATCTTCTTTGGAATTCCTCCCTGGAGTTGATTGTTTGATAGATTCAAGAATCTTAGAAAAAGGAGATTGGTTAGTTCCTCAGGGATCTTTCCTGTTAAACTATTACCTGAGAGGTCCAAGCTTTTGACAAGCCTAAGAAGTCTCTGGCTATATTCATACTTTGCATTCTTCGTTACCAAGTATGCTTTTCCTTTCTCGGAGAAATTACCAATCGGAGAAGGTTCCCCCATCATGCCAGTAAAATTACCGAAGCAACGCGGAATGCTTCCTGAGAAGTTGTTTTGAGAGAGGTCCAATATTTGAAGAAAATGGAAGTCACAAAACTCCTAGGAATATTGCCACCAAATTTGTTTGAGCGAAGCATGAGAAGGCCAAAGAGGGGCAAATGCTTTCCCAACCAAATGGGCAAGTCAAGGGAAAAGTTATTCTCACTAAGATCTAACATGTGCAAGGATGTGAGATTCCACAATGACCGCGGTAAGCTCCCAGAAAGACTATTTTTGTATAGGGATAATGAAAAAAGATTGGATAAAGTACACAGGGAGCTCGGTATACTTCCTGTCAAGTTATTATCCATCAATTGTAGCATTTCTAAACCAGAATAATTCATCCAACAATTTGGAAGCTCTCCATATAACATATTTCCCGATAAATCAAGAAACCACATATAATTGATTTTATTCTTTTGTTCACAAAGGACAAGAGAAAGAGCCCCATGGAATAAGTTATCAGAAAGATCCAAGTATTCGATGGTAGGAGAGAAACGGGGGAGTGGGCCAGAGAAGTTGTTTGAATGAAGGCTAATCCAAGTATTTGAGGTTCCACAAGATAAACTTGGAATATTCCCATGAAGACGGTTATGAGAAAGCTCCAGATAAGTGAACTGGGAACAACGGCTCAAAAACCACGGAGGGATAACATCTGAGATTCTTGAATTTGATAAATCTAAAATTAGAAGATCTTTCTGTGATTCAATCCATGCAGGAAATTGTGGCCCCACTTGCCAGGATTCCATATCTAACTCTTCAAGTTGAAAAGGAGGAATCCAATTTGATTGTACGGTTAAATTCAACTGATTTGAAGAGGCTAGAAACCGTTTCAGCCTTGTTAGGTTGGAAAAATGTACCTCTGAAACAGAGCCCTCCAGTGTATTGTTAGAGATGTCTAACTCTTCCAAATTTGAAAGATTTCCAAAACTTGTGGGAATCGATTCATTCAACCGATTGCCTGACACATCTAATTGGCTTAATGAAGACAATTTACTAATGGAAATGGGAATCGGACCAGAAAGCAAGTTATGCTCTAGATTGAGAGAATATAGTTGTCGAAATTCTCCCAACTGATTAGGCAAAGTACCTGAAATTGAATTAAAACTCAACTCTAACAACTCTAAACTTTTCACATAGCATGTGGAAGAATTTCCAAGAAGTTCACACAACTTTCCTTCCATATTGTTTGAAGCAAGATCTAAAAAACGGAGATTACACAAATTTCCCAAGGAAATTGGAATTTTTCCGAGTGTATTGCCTGACAAATTAAGGTGACTTAGATGGGATAGGTAATTAATATCACTTGGAAGAGTACCAGTAATAAGGTTACTTGAAAGGTCAAGTTTTTCAAGATTAGTTAAATTATAAATTGAATGAGGTATAATGGAAAATGCATTAAAACCAAGATCTAAACTTTTGAGGCTAGACATGTTAAGGAAAGGAACTTGATTGGGAAAAGTACTCGAACCAAGTTCATTGTTAAACAAATCAAGATAAATTAAATGGGAAAGACAACTAATATCGTTTGGAAGAAGTTGCTGAATAGAGTTAGATGAAAGATCAAGAATTTCAAGATTAGTTACATTGTGTAACCAATTAGGTACGATTCTAAAGTTGTTATAGGACAGATATGCATTTCTAAGAGCAGGGAAATGAAAGAAAACTTGAACTGAAATAGGAATAAAAGTGGAACTCAAATCAAGTGTAACCAATGATGTAGATGTGGTCTGAAAAGGGTTTGATATCTCGCTAAGATTAATCCCTTTCAAGCTCAAGGTTTCTAATGAAGAAAGATTAGATAACCATTTAAGACTATTAGCTCTCAAATTAGGAAAAGCAAAAGTCAAATTAAGATATTTTAAATTTTGGAAAGAACCTAAAACACTTGGAATATGATGATCTTCAAAATTATTGAAACTTAGATCAAAATATTGAAGATGATCTAATTCTTTTAAAGAATCATTTATATATCCACCTAAATTGAATGTTGAGCAATCCATTATATAATCAATACAAGGATTTGTGAGGTTTAGTTTGATAACATGTCCAGTTATGTTATCACAACTAATGCCTCTCCATGTACAACATTCATTACCCGTCCAAGATGAAAGCTTACTTGAAGGGTCTTTGACATGTTGTTTGAAGGTTAAAAGGGTTTTTTTCTCTTTTTCTCTACAAAGGACAACTGGACTGCCATGACAATTGACATAGCAAGTTGCTGAAAAGAAAACATACCAGTGAAAAAGTACTATCAAAACAATGGTCTTCCAATCCATAGCCCTTCCGTGTGACACAAAGTAGAAGTATTTTTCCCTCTTTCTCTTTTTCAAGCGACACAATGGAGAACTAAGTATTACAGAAATGGGTTGTACGCTCTAGTTAGGCGGCAACCTATATATAGGAGACGAAAAGGTTGGAAGCATGAATGTGGGTTATCAAAACATTGATAGATATCTTTTGACCATTCTGCTCTCTTGTTTCTATCCTCAGTACTTTTTTTCAACCGTTCACGCGCACTTTCTACAATGAAAAGATTTTCGCTTGTGAAAACACATGATCCACCGGTCCAACTGCCTTGTCCAAAGACCAAAATTAAGCATACCCAGTTGTATTAGAAACCGATGGCGACATAAATATTATGACTTCTACAAGCGGCAATGTTGTTACATCAATTGTCGTTGCGGTAGATGAGAAGCTCTCAAAAATCACACTCCTTAGTACTGTAAAGCCATCCTGTACTTTGATCCGAGACTCAAATCGACGACCCCCTTTGTATCAGAAATGTGATGGTGACATAGTGGCCCCCCCAAGGAGCATCGAGGTTGTTATGTTGATTGATTATCATAGTGGAAGACGAAGACCTCTCTAAAATTCACATTTCTCTGTATTATAAAGCTATCCTTTTGTGGAAAAAGGGATACCCATCATTCCTCGGGGACTAGAAAATGATGGTAAATGAACACCTTAAGATCAGCCATGACTTCCTTTGAGATAAGCATCTCGCTAGTGTTCAACTAAACAACCATAATACGGAATTGTAAGTACTTCGATAAGATAAGCTTCACCGGCGTAAGAGAATCCACTCCTCTGAACCTATTGCAACGGAGAAGATGGTGTCACCATGTAATTAATTATGAAATTATTATTCCTTAATAAGATAATCTCAACACAGAATGAAAAGGGAATACCAAGATCTTTGTTTGTTGGACTGAAGATACAGGCTCTCCCGTTCAAAGAAGTCAAGTCCACCCCACGCGGCAGCGTGGAAGATCGTGGAAGGCTCAGCACATTAATGCCACGTCCTGCACGTTGCTCAAAGACTTGAAGTAAACGACCTCCTTTAGGCCTAGAAATTGTAGTGCTTAAAACAAAGTCCAGCCCTCCCCACACGGCATAGCCGAAGACTAAGCGCAGTAATGTCCCCTCCTACACTTTGATCAGAAGACTCAAGTCAACAGCCACACTGCATTAGAAAATTGATGGTGACTTAGTGGCCTCCCCAAGTAATATCGTGGCTATTACATCGACTGTCGTTGTGGAAGATGAAGATCTCTCAACGATTCACACACCTTTTGCGATCGGCCATAGATTCCTTTGAGATAACCTGCTCAAAAGTCCTTAATTTCAAGGGAGTTAGAAAATCTTAGTATTCCTCATTAAACCTCAGTATATCGTTAAATTGTTCTAAAGAAATAACCAAACATGGTGTCTAGGAAAATACTTGGAAATGGTAATTACAGTGGAAAAACTTCTCCCGGAAAACGTAACAGCGGCCGAAAAACGGCAGAAGGTACGAGACAAAGCTTTAAAAAAAAAAAATGCCATATTTTTCATTGTGTATAATTACCAATTAAATAATCCATTATACAAAACAATTACACACGTAATTCTATAATCCTATACTTTATAGTAGGAGTAGGACCATCATGCGCCTGCTACTCAAGTGGACGTTTGCACTCGTATGTTTGGATTGAGTGACACACAGCGCTTGCCGCGCGGGCAGGGTCGTGCCTCTCAACAAAAACAAAACAGAGACGATCAAACGAGGACTCCGCATAATCTATTTTAACTAGAACTTTTGGAGATCTTTCTACCACATATTACACGCAAGGCAATCGAACTCACGAAACTTTAGTAGTTCAAGAACTTTAACGAGCCAAAATTTAGTAATCCAAAAAGTTATAAATCATCATAAATTGGAATGACCTATTGGGTGTCCTTCAACTCCATAGAAATTAGATTACATTTGATCTTAGAATTAAAACAAATATTAATGATTAATTCAAAATAAATGTTCCTTTTAACTAATGGGTCATCAATTTTCAAATTAAAAATTATTTTTGAATTGAAAATCAATATGAATCAAAGCAACTTATGTAGAAAATACATCAACATGAGCTACATGTTATTACAAGTAATTTGTTAAGGAGGATAACAAGGACATTTAAACTTGCATGATGATTGACACACAAAATAGTTAAATAAGTGGTACCAATACAAAATGACTACTAAAACAATGGTCTTCTTATCTACAGTTTGGGTCACGACTAAAAGGAAAAATTCTATATTTTTTCTTTGCAAAGTGATTCAATGGAGAACTGTATTACACCAATATGATATATTAAGAGCATTGTATTCATTATCATATGTTTTGCCAATTAGTCCTTTTTGCCCTTAAAATTGACAATGGCTTAATAGCCCAAGGCGCAAACACTTTCATGGACATTAGACATTAGACATTTCTTAGCCTCATAGTAGTGAAAGATCATGAGAATTGGATGCCTTATCCCATTTCTTGGTCATAAATTGAGGGTGACTCAAGAGCCTAGGCTACACAGAGTCAAGGCCAATGGACCTCCCGAAACAGCAATGTCACTATCATTATTATAGATTAAGAGAGATTGGGTGTAAATTCCCAACTTCTAGTGCAAAGAGCCAAATTAACTGTTACAACGGGGACGGAATCATCCAAAAGCTTTAAACAAAGTCAAGCCCTCTCCACGCGGCAGAGAAGTGAGAGCTGTGGAAGACTAGGCGCATTAATGCCCCGTCCTGCACTTTGATCCGAGACTCAAGTCAACAACCCCCTTTGTATCAGAAATTTGATGGTGACATGGTGGCCTCCCCAAGGAGCATCGTGGTTGTTACGTTGATTGATTGTCGTTGTGGACGACTAAGAGCTTCCACTTTTTGCGGTCAACCTATCCATTTGTAGATTAAGTCATAAGACGACTCAACCATCGAAAAGATTTGGTCCTATGACCGAAGCCCATCTTCCCCTTTTGCACTAGTAAAGTGGGTTATGAAAACATTAATTTACTTGAGACTTCTTCTCTATTGTTTCTACCCTTGTACTTGCTTTCAACCGTTCACACGCACTTTCTACCATTGGACAGATTTGCGCTTGTAGGAAAAAACAGGATCGAGCATAGCGAATTCTATTAGAAAGTGATGGTGACTTAATTTTTAGTCGTGGAAGATTTTTAAATGCCGTGTTCCGCACTCCGCTCCAAAGACTCAAATCATTGCAGCAGAAATTTGTTACAGACGACCCTGTTCCACGGCTTGGTCCAAAGACTTCCATCACCTCTCTATGGACTGGAAAATGAGGGCTATGCCGAAAAATGTGTTGTTTAGCAACGGGCCCTCACTAGGGCGCAGCCTGGCAAGCACGTAAACATTGTATCTATGAAACCGAGATCAGTCATGGAATTTCGTTGTGCTGAGCTTCTCAGTTATGTTCAACAGGGAGAGTTGTTCATAACTATACAACCAAAATAAACTAGGAATTTTAAGTCCTTCGATAACAACGATACCTAACACTAGCATACTTGTATGAATGAAATAAATAAGCATTTTGTGTCGAAAAGACAAGTATTTAATATATATTATAAATTAATTTGTAATAGATTCTATTTAAATTAAGAAAAAAAACACGGCCACTTTTTGTACAGATAGGGATTTTCTGTATAGCAAAAACAAGGTTAAGAAAATTTAGAAGTCGTAATATTTTTTCTACAAAGCAAAATACGTTTGTTCCTTTGTGGACCATCTTCGACTTCTCTTGACTTTATATATGGAATTGTTGCCATACTTGTCACGATTATCTTGCAATATGTATGAAACTGAAACTCAAATTAAAGCTGAACAATGGTGTAAATTTGATTTAAAATTTTTTTAATCATATTCATATATAAGGTTTTTATCAAACAAAGATTAATAACCCATGGTGGAAATATGATATGAAAATAGTTAGATACTAAGCCAAAATTAGTCATATCCATATATAAATTTTTTTAAAATGAAAATTTGGACAACCATTAAAATATTTCCGTGTTTCAATTCAAAATTAAATAAGATAAACCAAAATGCTTCAAATTTCGAGAAGCACAAAAAAAAAAATGGAATATGAGTATCTTTAAAATCATTTCAACTTAGATCTAGTGATGAAAATAGTATAAATTTCCTAAGGAAATAAATTATAAATCTAACAAACTTCAATTCAAAAATTATAGTGGATTTTTGTAAATCAATATAATAGAATATGTCTTAGTATACAATATTTTTTCTTGTCCAAGATGAGTATCAAATTAGAAAATCTTTGATATATTCTTCAAAGATTAGGAATGATAATTAACGTAAATGATAGTTGAATAATATGTACCATAGAAAAAGACTATCAAAACAGTGATCTTCCTATACATAGCTCTTTTCATGATCCAAATAAAAACTTTCATATTTTTTCTTTGCCAAGTGCCTCAACAGATAATTTAGTATTACACAATGTGACATGCCAAGAACATTGTATTTATCCTCCTATGCTTTACTCCAAAGAGACTGAAACTAATCATTCCTTTCTACACTTAAAATTGATAGTGATTTAATAGCCCAAGGCACAAACACTTCCACGTGCATTGGACGTTTCTTAGACTCATAGTGCTGTCACATCTAGATGCCATTATTTGGTCCAAAGTTCAGAACCAACCATCACCTTTTTGTACGTCAAATTAAGGGTGACTAAAAAGCCAAATCCACACAACAACGCGCCCCGTCCCCCACCCCAACCTAAACAGCAACATGACTATGGCTATGACAGATTAAGAGAGATTGATGAAACATCCCATTCCTTGGTGCGAAGACCCAAATCAATCACCCAATCTTTAAAACAAAGTCAAGGCCTCCCCACACGGCATAGCTGTGGAAGACTAAGGGCATTAATGCCCCGTTTGACACTCTAATTTGAGGACTCAAATTAATGACCCCCGTCTTATCCGAAATTTGATGGTGAATATATACATATTCCAACTAGATTCACCAGCAAGATCTTGCCCAAACACGCAACTCTAGGCCACAATTCACACCAACACATAACCCTGCTAACAGGAAATCAATTGACAACGTAGAAAATTTTAGCAATTTTATATCAAATCACAAATTTTCCATACAACTTTTTAAAAAACAGAGGATCAATTTATAGTAAACAGGAGTTCAAAAACAAGTCATAAAGGCAAATGATCAAAACCTCCTAGTTTTTCTCCGCTGGTTGATGAAAATGAAAAGAAATTCCGAGAAAAGAAGGAGAACCAAGGAAATCAAAAAAGTGGTGATCACCCACAACGCACTAACAACCCGTCATTAAACACATAAAAATAGCACAAGTCTGTTAGAGATCATCGAGGGTGGACCCACGATTCCCTGCACGCCTTCAATCACAGAAAGATCTTCGAGTTCCGAACACATCTAATGGTAGCATTTCAGGCCTGATCCCTTCTTCCATTTGCGGCCTCCATCCCCTGCTCTCACAACCAGACTCGTGGAAATATTCCAAGCTCATCATGTGGAAAGTTGGTCCACCCTGATTCAAAAAGCTTCTCTGGATCGATCCCAGAGAAATTTTGGAGTAGAATGTTACTGAGTTTGTGGATAGAGAAACAGATTGACGAAGGCGTACAAAACTGAAGTATCTCTTCAAATCGAATCCACTGTTGTTGTATACATACTCTTATTATAATTTTTTCGTTTACAACTGACTTAACAAGATTTATACTCGTACACACAAGTCTAAGTATTACTGTTATCGAAGGACTTAAAATTCCTTGATTTATTTTGAAACAAAGTCAAGCCCTCCCCACACGGCAGAGCTGTGGAAGACTAAGCGCATTAATGCCCTGTCCCGCACGTTGATCCGAGACTCAAATCATCGACCCCCTTTGTATCAGAAATTTGATGGTGACATAGTGGCTTCCCCAAGGAGCATCGTGGCTTTAACATTGAATGATTGTCATTGTGGAAGATGAAGTTCTCTTAAAAATTCGAATGTTCTTTGTACTGCAAAACTATCCTTTGGCAAAAGAAGGCGAAGACCTATAAAGAATAAAGACCTACCTCCAATTTCGTTTTTTATTTTATTTTTTCTGTTCACTTATTTTGATTTTAATATTTATCTATTTCATTCTTCTATGAAAAAATAGACTTTATATGTGAAAAATAGTTGGCATTTATCTTTAAATTATTGTTCTATGAAGGATGGAGAATATTTTGTCATTTAGTCTGGAAAATATGTTACTAATGAGAGCGATAGCCCAGGGCACAAACAATTCATGTGCATTGGACGTTTCTTAGGTCCAGATCTTTAGTCCGGTGACCCAAATCAACCACCCTTTTATGCACGAGAAGCTGTAGTGACTCAATTGTCGAAGGCTTAAGACAAAGTGAAGTCCTCCACACACGGCAGCGTGTAAGATCAAGAAAACCATAGCCGTGGAAGGCACAACGCACTAATGCCCCGTCCCGCACGTTGCTCAAAGACTGAAGTAAACGACCTCCTTTAGGCCTAGAAACAGCAGTGGGACCATAGTTGTGACAGACTGAGAGAGATACATGTAACATCAACCACTCTTTTAGGCCCAGAAATTGTAGTGCTCAAAACAAAGTCCAGCCCTCCCCACACGGCATGGCTGAAGACTAAGCGCGTTAATGCCCTGTCCTACCCTTTGATCCGGAGACTCAAATCAACAGCCCCACTTTATTTGAAAATTAATGGTGACTTAGTGGCCTCTCCAAGTAATATCGTAGTTGTTACATTGACTATCGTTGTGGAAGATGAAGACCTCTCAATGATTCACACGCCTTTTGCGATCGGCCTTAGATTCTTTGAGATAAGCTCCCCAAAAGTCATTAGTTTCAAGGGAGTTAGAAAATCCTAGTATTCTTCATTGAACCTTAGTATATCGTTAAATTGTTCAAAAGAAATAACCAAACATGGTGAATTTTAGGTTTATTCATATCTATGAGTGCTAATAAAGAATCTAAGTTTTGATATTATATTAAAAAAATTCATTCTTATCTTAAAAGCTAAATTATGAAATAGATGAACATACTCATATTTAACCACATACAAACACTCACATCTCAATAATAAGAGACTGAATTCTACACCACAACATGCCTTCTTATTATAATAGTTTGATACAAACTATTTTGTGGTGTTATTTTTTGTGTAGACTCAAGGCCTTATTAGATTTATAGGGGTGTTAAGGAAGCACTTAGGCTCTAATGTCATATTAAGAAATATATTCCCATCTCAAAAATTAGCTTTAATACTATGTTAAATTTGTATAAAGATTTATCACATTTAATCTAAAACCTTAAAATACCAAGTGAAGAAATTCATCTCTTTATAAATTAATTTCTAAGTTTTTATATTTACTTCATGAAACTTAACAATATATGATAATTAATCTTTTAAAAAATAAAATAAAACAAAATTTGTGCTATTAATTTTTTCTTTAGTATCATGATTGGATCTGAGCCCAAACATGTCCTTACTTAACAACAAGTGGTCGGGCTTACTAAGAGATTGCAACATCCTCTTATTTGGACCATATTGATAACAAAAAAAAATATGTATAAAAAATACTAAGTATTATCAATCTTTTTGTTTTATGACGTCTTAACAAGGAATTAATGGCCTAGTCAATATTGCTATGAGCATCATTTCCTGGAGTGTTCATAATAATTTTCTCATAGCGTTCTCCTTTAAACTTTATTATATCGTTAGATTGTCCTAATCAAATAAGCAAATATGGTGTCCAAAAAAACATAAAGGAGAAAATCAAACCCACACTACACAAAACCGAGCATACGAGATGAATAGGTGACCAAAATTAAATATTCAAAAAATTTGTCGCTATTTGGATTGTTTTGATAAGGAAAATAATGTCTATCAAAAATATATTGCAATGAGTATCATTACCCAAGGCGTTTAATAATGACCTCCTCCTGGCCCAATTTGATGTTTGAATCTAAGATTTTATCATCTCTGTTTATGTTTGATATACTTTATAAGAATTATTTGTTCCATGCCTGCCTAGGATTGCAGGCTGCAACTCCAAGTCAACTACGTAACTTCTTCAACTGTAAAAGATGGTGAGGAGAATCTTTTCACAATTGTTGTCCACCCAGGTGCGTCCTTTGTGGTCCGTCTGTGGTCCGACTAAAGAGGAGATTCAAAATTCTTGACAATTTTCTCAACATTTTTTATTAATTAGTGTTTTTATGATGAAGCATTTTTATTTATTTTTGGAATGTTTTAGTTCTTAAATTATTTAAGCAAATTAAATAGGTTAGTAGAACGTGACAAACAAAGTCTGAAAGCATTCTTTTATCGAATGAAAGCAAGCTTTTCTTATTCTTCAATCCACAGCACACAGAACACGTCCTCTGCCTGCTTTTATGCTTTTAGATGCCACCAACGAGTCGATACCTCTAATCATCCTAGAACTTGTAACATCCGTATCTCCAAGCCTTGTTGAATGCTAATGGACCCAGTACACCCCAAAAACCCACCAAATATCCAAACGCTAATGCCCATATAATACTATTCCTTGTCTATCCAGCCCCATTCTCGCCACCTCCATCATAGACACTTAGTACTGGCTTTGGGGATGTGTCATCTCCAGGGCAGGGTGTTGTAAGTGGAGGCCTGCATAGGTCGTCATTACCAATGAAATCAAATTTGTTGAAGCTTTGCAATTGTGTATTGGTAGGAATTCTTACATTCAAATTCAACCCGTTTGAAGAGGCTAGAAATGTTTTTAGCCTCATTAGCTTGCAAAGATGCATTTCTAAAAAAGTGCCTTTCAGTATTTTGTTAGAGATTGTCGAACTTTTCAAGGTACAAAAGATCTTCAAAACTTTTTTGGAATTGTTTCATTTAGCTGATTATGCGAGCATGTACCCTTAAGGATAACAGTTTACCTACGGACATGAGAATTGGGTAGATAACTAGTCAAGATCTTCCACCACCATGTTGAAACCTAAAGATGTAATTTTTAGGTATATTTTAAATTTTGAAAAAGATCAAAACAAATTTGGATATTATTATCTTCAAAAGCATTTGAATTTAGATGCAAATAATGAAGATGATGTCATTCTTATAAAGAAATTATTTCTAATTTCACCAATTTGTAGGGTAAAATCTTCAAAAATATTATGAGGATATAGTTGTACCACAATTTTAGCTAGACAGTCACAACTAATTCATCTCCGTTTCCCACATTCTCTTTCTTTCGAAGTGGAAAATAAATTTAAAAGGTCATTGATATATTGTTTGAAGCTCAATGGGGCTTCACTTTCTTTTCTTTGGCAAAAAGTATTTTGATTTGCTTGACAATTGACAAAGAATAGGTACCAATTTGGTATAGTTGCCTAAAAGATGCAAGTCGGTAATCCAAGATGCTTTTTCTTCTGTCTCTCTTTTCTTTTCTTCTCAACCTTGTATTTGTTTGCAATCATTCTCACTTTTCCTACATGGATTGAGCAATTGTTTTCAACTGTTCACAAATCCTACCTGTAGGCGATGAAAAAGTTGAGCATCTCTTTGGACAATTAAGGTATGGAAGTGACAGAAGATGGTAGATGACCAGCCCCATGGTTTGATTCAAGGACCAAAACCAACAATTTCTCTCTGTGCCAGAATTGGATGTTGGCTTGATGGAAGAAACCACAAACAGAGTCAAGAGCATCGGGCCTTCCCCGAGAGGCAGTGTGGCAAGTACGCAACTCGTAGTTGTGGAAGTTAAAGCATCAGATGCCCCGTCGCATGCTTTCATCTACAGACTGCCATCGGCCATGGACTTCAATCTGACCTTCCTTACTAGTGTTCAAGATGAATTGTTGTGAATTACATAGCCAAAATAAATCAAAGAGTTTTAATCCCTCAATAGATAAGCATAACAGGAGTTAAAAGAACACTGGCGTTCTCCTTCGAATCTGACAGAATCAAAATCATTTACAAAACACAAAAGATAAGCAAAAATAGGCTTCACGTAAGATACTGCAACCATATAAGATGAGTCTGATAATTACATGGAGAAAATGATAATTACATATAAGATACTGCAACCATATAAGATTAGTTTGAAGCTTTCTTTATTCTTCAAACCACCACAAACAAAACAAATACTATGCTCTCAGCCAATTTGCGCTTTTAGATGCCACCAAATAGTTGACACCTCACATCAACCCAAAACTTGTAGTATGCGTATCTCCAAGCCTTGTTGAACACTAGTGGACCAATTATGCCCCCAAAACCCACCACAAATCCAAACGGTATGCCCATATAAAACCATTTCTTGTCCATCCAGCCATCGTTCGCACCACCTCCGTCATAAATGCTTGGTACTGGCTTTGGGGATGCGTCATCTCCAGGGCAGGTAGCTGTAAGTGGAGGCCCACAAAGGTTTTGATTGCCGACAAAGCTAAGTCGACCAAAGGATTGAAGCTGGGTGCTGGTTGGAATTTTGCCCGAGAAGTCATTGTATGAAAAGTTAACATAATCCAAGAAAGTAAGAGTTGTCAAACTCTGGGGTATTAAACCTGTAAGTTGATTCATTGAAACATCCAAAACCTCCAACTGCCTCATGGCACTGATCTTCTTTGGAATTCCTCCCTGGAGTTGATTGTTTGATAGATTCAAGAATCTTAGAAAAAGGAGATTGGTTAGTTCCTCAGGGATCTTTCCTGTTAAACTATTACTTGAGAGGTCCATGCTTGTGACAAGGGAAAGATCTATCCTGCTATATTCATACTTTGCATTCTTCGTTACCAAGTATGCTTTTCCTTTATCGGAGAAATTACCAATCGGAGAAGGTTCCCCCATCATGCCAGTAAAATTACCGAAGCAACGCGGAATGCTTCCTGAGAAGTTGTTTTGAGAGAGGTCCAATATTTGAAGAAAATGGAAGTCACAAAACTCCCTAGGAATATTGCCACCAAATTTGTTTGAGCGAAGCATGAGAAGGCCAAAGAGGGGCAAATGCTTTCCCAACCAAATGGGCAAGTCAAGGGAAAAGTTATTCTCACTAAGATCTAACATTTGCAAGGATGTGAGATTCCACAATGACTGCGGTAAGCTCCCAGAAAGACTATTTTTGTATAGGGATAATGAAAAAAGATTGGATAAAGTACATAGGGAGCTCGGTATACTTCCTGTCAAGTTATTGTCCCCCAGTTGTAGCTGTAGTAAATTAGAATAATTCATCCAACAGTCAGGAAACTTTCCATGTAAAATATTCCCCGATAAATCAAGAAATAGCATATCACTGATTCTATCTTTTTGTTCACAAAGGACAAGAGAAAGAGCCCCATGGAATAAGTTATTAGAAAGATCCAAGGAGTAGATGGTAGAAGAGAAACGGGGGAGTGGGCCAGAGAAGTTGTTTGAATGAAGGCTAATTATGCCTCCACAAGATAAACCTGGAATATTCCCACGAAGACGGTTATGAGAAAGCTCTAGATAAATGAACTGGGAACAACGGCTCCAAAACCACGGAGGGATAACATCTGAGATTCTTGAATTTGACAAATCTAGTTCTTGAAGATCTTTCTGTGATTCAATCCATGTAGGAAATCGTGGTCCTACTTGCCAGGATTCCAACTCTAGAGTTTCAAGTTGAAAATGAGGAATCCAATTTGATTGTACTGTTAAATTCAACTGATTTGAAGAGGCTAGAAACCGTTTCAGCCTTGTTAGGTTGGAAAAATGTACCTCTGAAACAGAGCCCTCCAGTGTATTGTTAGAGATGTCTAAGTATTCCAAATTTGAAAGATTTCCAAAACTTGCCGGAATCGATTCATTCAACCGATTGTCTAACACATCTAATAGGCTTAATGAAGACAATTTACCAATGGAAATGGGAATTGGACCAGTAAGCAAGTTATACCCTAGATTAAGAGAATATAGTTGTTGAAATTCTCCCAACTGATCGGGCAAAGTACCTGAAATTGAATTAAAACTCAACTCTAACAACTCTAAACTTTTCACATAGCATGTGGAAGAATTTCCAAGAAGTTCACACAACTTTCCTTCCATATTGTTCCAACCAAGATCTAAAAAACGGAGATTACACAAATTTCCCAAGGAAATTGGAATTTTTCCTTCAAGATTATTGAAAGACAAATCAAGGTGAGTTAGATGGGATAGGTAATTAATATCACTAGGAAGAACACCTGTAATAAGGTTTGCTGAAAGGTCAAGTTTTTCAAGATTAGTTATATTGTGTAACCAATTAGGTACGATTCTAAAGTTGTTATAGGACAGATATGCATTTCTAAGAGCAGGGAAATGAAAGAAAACTTGAACTGAAATAGGAATAAAAGTGGAACTCAAATCAAGTGTAACCAATGATGTAGATGTGGTCTGAAAAGGGTTTGATATCTCACTAAGATTAATCCCTTTCAGGCTCAAGGTTTCTAATGAAGAAAGATTAAATAACCATTTAAGACTATTAGCTCTCAAATTAGGAAAAGCAAAAGTCAAATTAAGATATTTTAAATTTTGGAAAGAACCTAAAACACTTGAAATATGATGATCTTCAAAATTATTGAAACTTAGGTCAAAATATTGAAGATGATCTAATTCTTTTAAAGAATCATTTATATATCCACCTAAATTGAATGTTGAGCAATCCATTACATAATCAATACAAGGATTTCTGAGGTTTAGTTTGATAACATGTCCAGTTATGTTATCACAACTAATGCCTCTCCATGTACAACATTCATTACCCGTCCAAGATGAAAGCCGACTTGAAGGGTCTTTGACATGTTGTTTGAAGGTTAAGAGGGCTTTTTTCTCTTTTTCTCTACAAAGGACAACTGGACTGCCATGACAATTGACATAGCAAGTTGCTGAAAAGAAAACATACCAGTGAAAAAGTACTATCAAAACAATGGTCTTCCAATCCATAGCCCTTCCGTGTGACACAAAGTAGAAGTATTTTTCCCTCTTTCTCTTTTTCAAGCGACACAATGGAGAACTAAGTATTACAGAAATGGGTTGTACGCTCTAGTTAGGCGGCAACCTATATATAGGAGACGAAAAGGTTGGAAGCATGAATGTGGGTTATCAAAACATTGATAGATATCTTTTGACCATTCTCCTCTCTTGTTTCTATCCTCAGTACTTTTTTTCAACCGTTCACGCGCACTTTCTACAATGAAAAGATTTTCGCTTGTGAAAACACATGATCCACCGGTCCAACTGCCTTGTCCAAAGACCAAAATTAAGCATACCCAGTTGTATTAGAAACCGATGGCGACATAAATATTATGACTTCTACAAGCGGCAATGTTGTTACATCAATTGTCGTTGCGGTAGATGAGAAGCTCTCAAAAATCACACTCCTTAGTACTGTAAAGCCATCCTGTACTTTGATCCGAGACTCAAATCGACGACCCCTTTGTATCAGAAATGTGATGGTGACATAGTGGCCCCCCCAAGGAGCATCGAGGTTGTTATGTTGATTGATTATCATAGTGGAAGACGAAGACCTCTCTAAAATTCACATTTCTCTGTATTATAAAGCTATCCTTTTGTGGAAAAAGAGATACCCATCGTTCGTTCCTCGGGGACTAGAAAATGATGGTAAATAGATACCTTAAGATCAGCCATGACTTCCTTTGAGATAAGCATCTCGCTAGTGTTCAACTAAACAACCATAATACGGAATTGTAAGTACTTCGATAAGATAAGCTTCACCGGCGTAAGAGAATCCACTCCTCTGAACCTATTGCAACGGAGAAGATGGTGTCACCATGTAATTAATTATGAAATTATTGTTCCTTAATAAGATAATCTCAACACAGAATGAAAAAGGAATACCAAGATCTTTATTTGTTGGACTGAAGATACAGGCTCTCCCGTTCAAAGAAGTCAAGTCCACCCCACGCGGCAGCGTGGAAGATCGTGGAAGGCTCAGCACATTAATGCCACGTCCTGCACGTTGCTCAAAGACTTGAAGTAAACGACCTCCTTTAGGCCTAGAAATTGTAGTGCTTAAAACAAAGTCCAGCCCTCCCCACACGGCATAGCCGAAGACTAAGCGCAGTAATGTCCCCTCCTACACTTTGATCAGAAGACTCAAGTCAACAGCCACACTGCATTAGAAAATTGATGGTGACTTAGTGGCCTCCCCAAGTAATATCGTGGCTATTACATCGACTGTCGTTGTGGAAGATGAAGATCTCTCAACGATTCACACACCTTTTGCGATCGGCCATAGATTCCTTTGAGATAACCTGCTCAAAAGTCCTTAATTTCAAGGGAGTTAGAAAATCCTAGTATTCTTCATTAAACCTCAGTATATCGTGAAATTGTTCTAAAGAAATAACCAAAAATGGTTGTGTCTAGGAAAACACTTGGAAATGGTAATTACAATGGAAAAACTTCTCCTGGAAAACGTAACAGCGGCCGAAAAACGGCAGAAGGTAAGAGACAAAGCTTTTTTTAAAAAAAAAAAAAAAAATTCCATACTTTTCATTGTGTATAATTACCAATTAATAATCCATTATACAAAACAATTACGCACGTAAATCTATAATCCCATATTGTGTATTAGGAGTAGGACCAATGCGCCTGCCACTGGAGTGGACATCCGCACTGGTGTGTTCGGCTTGAGTGACATGGAGCGCCGGGTGCGTTGGGTCGTGCCTCTGAACAAAAACAAAACAGTGACAGTCAAGCGAGGGCTCTGCCTAATCGATTTTAACATAGAAGATACATCGGTGACAATTAAATGACCAAAAATAGGTATTAACAAGATGGGCTTAAAATTTTTGTCACCTAAGAAGATAGGCTTCGTAGAAGATAAAAAGAAATATTAAATTCTTCTTTGTTGACCGGAACATACAGATACTCGCGCTTACAGAAATTCAGGCAGGCTTGAGGGCTATACTTGTATATGCCACATCAGCCAACGAATCCACGAATACCCTCAGTTCCTGGTTCTACCCTTTTATTTTATTTTATTTTATTTTATCTTACGAACTACGCCCTTAAATTCTTTTACAAAATAGTCAAAGTTGAATTTTCCAAGTCATGTTAAGTGTAAGTCCATATTTAAAATTTGATAAACTTCTGATTTTCATTAAACCCAAATAATAAAAGTGATATGATAGTTGTATTTGTTGTATATATTTCAATAAACCCCTTCGCAATGTAGAATAATTTCATATTGTTTATTTAACATCATTGCTCTCATAAGTGGTCTCATCCAAACCATCTCACAGCACTTTGAGTTTATTCATATTTATAAAGAGTGTTAAGAGAAAATTTGAGTTCTGATACCATTTTAAAAAAGTTCATTCTTATCTTAAATGCTAACTCATGAAATAAATAGACATATTCATATTTAATCAAGTACACACACTCATATCTTAACAATCTATGATTGGACATCTACACTACAACATGTCTTTCCACTACAATGATTTAATACAAACTATTTTGTGATATTACTTTTTACATAGACTTAAGGTCTTACCACATCTATACCACATCTATAGGGGTGTTAAAGAAGAACTTAGATTTTAATATCATATTAAGAAGTCTATGCCCATATCAAAAACTAGCTTTAACAATATATTAAATTGTTTTAGAAAATAATCATATCTAGTTTAAAAACTTAAAATATTAAATGGGGGAATCATTTCTTTATAAATTACTTTATAAATTTTTATACTTACCACATGAAACATAGCAATACATGACAATTAATCTTAAGAAAAACAATAATTGTGCTATTAATTTTTTCTTTAGTGTCATGGTTGAACGTGGGCCCAAACATGTCCTTATTTAACAATGAGTGATCTGGCTTATTAGGAGATTGTAACATCCTCATATTTGGACCATATTGATAAGAAAAAAGAATATGTATAAAAAAATACGACATTTTAACAAGGAATTATTGGCCTAATCACTATTGCTATGAGTATCATTCCACGAAGTGTTTTATAATAACCTCCACATACCATTCTCCTTTGGACTTAACTATATTGTTAAATCAGACTACAAATAACTTGGCGCTAATGCCACGTAAGAATGGGCCCAAGCCAACTGAAACTCATGAGCATAGTAAGAGGTAACCCATGCCTTATAAGATACAAATGTTTGAGTATTCATTCTAATGTAAGACTAGCTCTCTCTTAACAATATATATATATATATATATATGCTATGTTCCAACAAGATTCACCAGCTAGATCTTGCCCAAACATGCAACTCTAGGACACAACTCACACCAATACGTGACCATGCAATAGTAAACCAATTGACAATGTGGAAATTTTAAACTAACATTAGCAATTTTATATGAAATCACAAAAACAATATACTAATTTTTCTCTTATCACTTTTCAGAATATAAAGAATCAATATAGTAAACAGAAGTTCAATAACCAGTCAGAAAGACAAATGATCGAACCTCCTAGTTTTTCTTCCTGCTGATGAAAATGAAATTCAGAGGAAAAAAAAAGAGGCAGAACAAGGAAATCAAGAAGTGGGTATCACCCGCTACGAACTAACTCGGTACTAGAGGACCAAAAACCCGCAACTTAGACAGATAAAACTAGCACATTTCTGTAAGCGCCTAAAATTTGGCCACTTCTGTTCCCCGTGGGAGACGTCTATAGGTGTCCTGCGCCTCTCATCTTGCCATGTCACCAGATTTGCTGATTTTGCTAAGTCAAGGCCCTTGAACACCCCAAGATCCTAGTTTTTCATTTTCCTTTCTTTTCTTTTCTTTTCTTTCCTTTTTTTTTTTTCTTTTTGAGTTTCACGAGCTACTCCATTGAAGTCAATTTTATTCCGACTTGTTGGATGGAAGTCGGTATCAAAATTGTGGAGTAAAGTTCTGATTAAATGACCAAAAATAAGTACTAAATATATGTTACTAATGAGAGCCATATCCGAAGGCACAAACACTTATTGTTCATTGGACGTTTCTTTGGGGCAGAGTGGAAGATGTGTGATTCATAGATTCATAGTCTTGGAAGATCAAGAGCATTAGATGTCTCGACAAATGCTTTGGTCCAGATCTTTAGTCCCGTGACCCAAATCAACCACCCTTTCATGCACGAGAAGTTGTAGTGACTCAATTGTCGAAGGCTTAAGACAAAGTCAAGCCCTCCACACACGGCAGCGTGGAAGATCACGTAAACCATAGCCGTGGAAGGCACAACGCACTAATGCCCCGTCCCGCACGTTACTCAAAGACTGAAGTAAACGACCTCCTTTAGGCATAGAAACAGCAATGGGACCATAGTTATGACAGACTGAGAGAGATAGATGTAACATCACAATCTTTGGCGTGAAGACTCAAATCAACCACTCTTTTAGGCCTAGAAATTTTAGTGCTTAAAACAAAGTCCAGCCCTCCCCACACGCCATGGCTGACTTTGATCCGAAGACTCAAATCAACAGCCCTACTTTGTTAGAAAATTGATAGTGACTTACTGGCCTCCCCAAATAACGTCGTGATTGTTACGTTGATTGTCGTTGTGGAAGATGAAGACCTCTCAACGATTCACACGGTCTTTGCGATCGGCCATAGATTCCTTTGAGATAAGTTCCTCAAAAGTCCTTAGTTTCAAGGGAGTTAGAAAATCCTAGTATTCTTCATTGAACCTTAGTATATCGTTAAATTTTTCAAAAGAAATAACCAAACATGGTGTCTAGAAAAGCACTTGGAAATGGTAATTACAATGGAAAAACTTCTCCCGGAAAACGTAACAGCGGCGGAAAAATGGAAGAAGGTAAGAGTAGGAGTAGGCTGTATTTTTCATTGTCTACAATTACCAATGAAATTATCCATTTATACAAAACAATTACACACGTAATTCTATA